>OX422142.1:125916683-126435328 GCA_949129095.1 Volucella bombylans | reverse complement strand
ATCCAAAAACGACGAAGATCTCGGGTAGGAGTGATGTTTGTTGTCGTTGGAGCTACAGAAGCTAACGTGTCTGATTAATTTTAAGATCTCCCCAGTTCGTATGTCTAGCATTCAGGTCTCCCCCGATTATACAATCGTCATATGCGTCAGCCTTAAGTTTTATTTTTGCTTGGTCCTCGAGGATCTTCTATTGTGGGCTGTTTCATGGGATATAAATTCTATGGTGCGCGATAGGAGGAGTATAAGTAAAATATTGCAATTTTTCAGGAGGGGGAAAAAACTTAATAACACTTTCAATTTTGCACAAACTGTGAATTTGTATTTTTACACCAGATTGAAAGATAGAAAACGATTTTTTAATATTATGTAGTAAATAAATAATAAGTCACCTCATTGACTTGTACTCATTTGACCATTAAGTTTTTATTCGAAAGGTGACATATACTGGTAAAATCAAGTAACAACATTACAATTACAATATTTCAATTAAATATTTATACAGGAAAGAAACACGAATGCCGAATTGAGCGTGTTTAAAAATTAATGTTCTTCTTCAAATTCTTCTATATCCGGAGAATTTTCATTCTCAGGTCTTATGAGGGGCAGAAGACTAATTAAGTCCTTTTACTTTTCTTTTAAAGTAGGCAGAGTATCTCTGTACAATTTTGTTGGTTGTAGTAATGGATCCGGGTTTCCTCGCCTTAAGAAAGATACGCTTATGAATGGTTTATCCTCCTGCAAACTAGTTTTGTACAAAACTTCTCCAGTTGATCGAGTATATCGTAACCATTTTACTTTCTGCCACTTAAAAAGTTCACCTGTCGAGTATTTTTTTCTTAAGAGCAGTACGTACATAAAACTTATCATGTGTCATCTCATTAACAGTAAACTTCTTCTTCTTTCAAATAGTTCTGACAAGTTGATATCAGTCATATGGATGCGATATAGGACATTTTTTTCAATGAGGCAGTGATCTATGTCACACTCCATATGGCTATGGCCACTGACCATAAACTTATGATCAATGGTTTTTAATGTGGTTTTGTGTTGCACATCCGTTAAAATTATAGCTGCAACATGCAAATTTTTGTTTTGACCACCACATCAGAATAAAATATAACATGATCGACATCATCAGACAAATTTATGAGCTCCTCATATAATGCAGTGGCTATTTGATTAGCTCCACGTCCTCCATCTGCTTCATGTCACATGTAACATTTAACTTCATACTCTCCAAGGTTAGGATCAGTCAGATTAAAAGTCCATAGTTGACGTTTGTAAAAAGCAACAGATGTATTCAGATATGGAGTGGGAAGACATTGTTGTAGGTCGAAAACAAAAGTTCGTAGAGTTGGTGTTGTGTTTGGTTGCTCTTTGTCAATTCTTTTGGAGTTAAAGGCTGCATCCGCAAGATCGTGGTATTCCTTTAAATCGGTTATGTATTTTTCCTTCCGCTCCATCTGAGATTCAATTTTAATTCTCATTGCTAGAGTGTGTTACCGTCCTTTTACCTCCTACCCCGCGGCGTTATACGAAAGGTTGCTCGGCCAACTACGGAGACTGGCCGTGGGTATAGATGTTAAAGAAATGGGCGCCACGCGATTACCCTTCCGTACAACTTCAACACAACTTAAATCGCGAATTGGTTGTGACGATCGCGAACAAATCCCGTCCTTTCCCAATTAACACAAACGATTTCCTTACAATTCTTACAATTCTCACAAGTTTATTCCATACGCCAATAATAATACAAACTTAATTCTATCTTAAAGCTAGATATCTTAATTCTATCTTAACTCTAGTTATTATACTACGTTATCGCAAAAAAAAATAACAACACGCTTCCTCAATGACTGAAGGTCAATTAGTAGCCAAAAAAAGAAAGAAGAAGGAAAAAAAGACAGAAAAAATAACAAAAACGAATTGTGATTTGAAACTGGAACTTCCGCACGACCCCGCAAGGCGCTTTGGCTATCACGCCCACCGACCGTATACGTTTTTCTTTGTCTAAAACGGTTTAACGATACACGGCCTATTGCAGTTTGCACCGAACACGTTTTATTACTCTCTTTTTTTCAGTAATACGCCCTTACTTTTGAAGTTGAATAAGGGTTTGCTTATTCATACATAGGTAAATTTGGTAATAGGATAACAAAACAAACTTAAAAGCACTTAGCTGGCTCTGGGCTCTGCTACTCGGTCGTCTCGCTCCAATTCCAACTAGGGTTTGACTTTTGGTCAATCAAATTTAATCAAATTTAATCGCCCAACAGCACCAAGCTAGTCCAGGGTTTCACGTGATCCAAAAGTAGAACCTCCAACCACGATTTTGCCTTTAGTGTCCTAACCAAATAAAATGAAATGCACTTCGGGGTAACGTTCATCAGAAAACAAAAAAACAAAACCCACCTTACGTTTGCTCGAACTAGTTTTAAATTAAATATTTACTATAACGACTGTACTTTTTTATTTTGCTGCTCCCTGCACTGCACTACAATACTTTTGACACTGCGTTTCTTAACACCACTTGCCTCACTGCCTGTTTCGAACCAATTGACCCTCTCAAATCTCCCTCAGCTAGCTACAGTCTCACCTCGCCGTGGATTAGATTATATGGCTTGGTTGTCTTAGCCCATTTCCACTGATCAGGCCATTTTTTCGCTGCTCTCACCATGCACATCTCCATAGGCTGTATCAGATCCTTAATGAGAACCGCGGCGAAAATGGCCTATGAAAAAGAATAAAAAAAGAAACAAGGTTCCATAGGGAATTGAACCTACGACGCCCCAGTAGGAAGTTGTGCGCGCTACCTTGACGCCAAGCCCCAATCATGAGGTGATGCTCCCACTGACCATGGCATGAGTTTACACACCAAACTGGACGAAAATCTTTCAAAAAAAAATTAAACCATAATAAGTGTCACATGTATGACATGTATCTACTTTCGGAATCTTAAAACTGTGATTTTGGTTGTAAAATTCTTCCGAAAAAATCTTCCTTGATACTGGAGCAGGTACTTTTTCACAATACAACGAATAAATTTTCTATATACTCGTATTAAGTTGAGATGGCAAATATTTTTTCTTATTCGTCCGCCTTGTATAGTGTGATTCGTAGGAAGAAAATGAAAGAATATGCCATATAACACTTGCAATTGTTTCGTCGGATAGATTATTGTTACTTCTTTGTACTCTCCTGTCTTGCTGTGGAACACCTGAGTTTGATAACGTATTTTTTTTATAACATTAGTTACAAACATTTGGCTGATATCGTACGTTTTCATAAAACAATTTCGGCAAACCTTTTTCTTTCTCCATTTATTTTGGAAAAAAATGTGTTTGTAGCGTTTCTATTTCTTTTGTTTTCTTCCGGAACATCTTTTCGCAGAAGTATCAATCAAATTTCCTAAATATCTAACTTGTTTAGTGTGATCCGCCAAGGAACAATACTCATCAAAAAACTGTTGCCTTACATTTTCCGGAAAATTTTCATTGCATTTAAGACGACAATTACCTATATGTTTAATTTTTCTTTGTTTTACTACTTTTCCGTTTATAGACCAAGAGCCTGCAGTAATATTTGGTTGTGAAAGGTAACCAAACGATATGCACATTAATATTAAGCCTTGATGAAAGTGATTTCAAATCTTACCATCTGGCAGTGTGGTAGCTTAACAGAGTAACAGTATATTAAAAAGCCGTTATTATCCAAAAACGGAATAATAATGGTAAGCACTTGATTCAAGTCATAAATAACAGTGCACAACCGCTTAAATAGGGATATATATCGTACGTCCAAGACGTTTTAAGTGTAGTCTAGGGCTTGTCAGACGTACTCGAAGTTTGTACGAAATCCCAATTTTGAATAATTTATGCAACCACACAAATTTCTAGTATGATATAACTGAATAAACATACAACACAAATCTGACAGTGCAAGACGTTTTCCTTGCGCCAGGCGCATCTGAAATATCGAAGTATTCCAATTTTGAATAATTGTTGTAACCACTTAACTTTTTTTTTAGAATTTAGAGAAAAACTCCCTTATAACAAATATATAAGTGCAAGAGGTTTTACTTGTCGCCAAGTCCTTCACAGACGCATCAAAAGAATTTAAATCCTTCAAAATGAACATATTTATATTACGCCACAAAACATAGAACTAAAACGTAAATAATTAACGTAACCATTTAAAACCTTCCCAAAACATAGAACGCAACCTCATGCATACAACCACATAGGTCGAAGACGTTTTACTTGTCGCCAAGTCCTTGCCCGACGCATCAAAAGAATTTAAAGCCTTCAAAATGAACATATTTATATTACGCCACAAAACATAATAGCATAATAAAAATAACACTTAAACCATAACATTTCACATTATTTACTTTTTACTAAAAACAAAAACATAATTTTAAATTGATGAGTCAGTCGATTCATTTTCGGATTCATCGGAGGAATCGAGATGACAACTATCATCTTCACTGTCAGATATATTTCCATCAATTTCAAGAACATCTTGTATGTTATCAGGGCCACATCTCCCTTAAACCATTTCATTTGAAGCATATTTTGCTGTAAAACCCAACCATTTTGTTTTGGTGTTAACATTGCCTGATTTTTTACTGCAATCTTCCAAGTGCTGCAAGTATAGTTTGCTCTGTATACTTGTTGTAGCAGTGTTGATTTATTTGGAGGTAGAAGACTTCCTTCAAAACCTGCAAGAATCAAATGAGGGTAATGAAAGGATGAAATAAATTTCGAAACTATGGACTACTTTTGATACTCTTAAAAACGTTCGTTGATGTAGGTCTGTAAGCTTTATAGAATATCTCATATATTCAGACATTCATCTACAGACATTGCTCTTGTTTTATAAACAACACAAATGAAATTTTCTATACTTCTTATATCAGTTTCCTCAATATCTCTATCATTTCCAAGCTTTGAAGAAGTTAAATGAAGGTCTGGTCGATTTTGAAGAATAAAAAAAGGCTTAATTTTTCCTTTTTAAAAAAAATATGGAGTGAAATCACATCCAGAAAGCTGTGAAACCCAGGTAAAGCAGCGCAAAGCATTGAACCCAAACTTTCATAAATTGAGTTGACATTAATGTATTTGAGAGAGTTCTTCGACAATGTTTCAACTGCTATTCATAATTTTGTGTCGTTCTTTAGGTAACGTAGGCTGTAAAGAGCTATAACGAGAACATCCGTATCTTTTACAAGAACAGAGGAACCACCTGGCAAAAACGACAAATGTAACAACATACGAGTGTCTGCCTCTTCTTGAAAAGACATCAGTTCCTTAATTTCTTCGCGAATAATCATATTATTTTCAGATTTGAAAAGAAAACATTTTTCTTCATTTATTACAACAATATGTTTTTTCGCTAATAATAGAACAGTACTCCTTGTCATACCATTCTTTCACTAAGAACTCATTAAGTCGCTTTTTAAATGAGCTGTTTCGCAGACTTTTTATAAAATCAGGTGGATGTCTCTGATGTCTTTTTAATACACTATAGTACTATATTCAACGTAAGCTTTTGAAATATTTCGCGTGTCCCTCTCAATATCTTTTATCGAAGGCGATATTATTGGGTCGAATACAATGTGAATAGTTTTTGCTTTCATTCGGCATATCTTTTTTAAAATGTGTAGAGCAAGTTTTTCGAATGTCAAAGGTAACTGTCCTAAAGTGTGCAAAAGAAAAAAAAACATCGACAATTACAGCGTCGGTATGATTTGGGATATCACTACCGCCTGATTTTTCCAAGTGCCTTAGAAAAGCCGATTTATCGGATTTAACTAGAGATCCATCGAAATGACCGAACGCCTGTGGTATATGGTAGGTGTTAGCGGGTATTTAAATATTTCTTTGATATTCACAGAATTCTGTGAAGCTACTCGTATGAACAAAATGCGCCCAATTAAATTTTAACTCCGAAATTTTAAGCTTGCCTGAATTCTTTGGTGTTTTGTATTCAGAAGCAAAGTTCCTAATCTCCGTTCTCGAAATTGGTTTTTCAAATCTTTTTGGATCTTTTTGGCATTCGCTTATAAATTTGTCTCTTTTATAGACACCACTTTCTTGTATTAAGCATACAAAAGCTTTTCTGTTTGCTTAGAAAGGCATTTTCCGGTACAGATGTTAAACAAATTGTTATCATTGGCGCCATATGTAAATGGATTGTAATATTTTTCAATTTCGTCTCTCACATTTTTCAAATTTTCTGAAAATCTTCGTATTTCGCCAGGCCTTAAATCACGAGTACATCATCTTTTCGTGACATTCCCAGTAAGGAGTACAGGGAGGATATATTCGCAATTCTGTCTATGTGTGTTTTCGCCCATTTTTGTCGTGCTGATATCGAATTTGTAAATGATGAAAGTAAGGTCAACAGCAGACATTGAAAAATTCTTTGTGGTTCTTTTAATACCAAGTCCACATTTTTGTATATATGCAAGAAGATCTGGATGGGTATGATTTAGGTTTGACAAATTATCGACTTGTTTAACGATCCATCTTGCATAGTTATAGTGGTTTAAGAATAAAAATATACAGCGAACTGATTTAAGGAGTAAAGGTATAAATCAAAGTCTCCAGCTCTAATGCTTCTAGAAAAATTATTTCGTAAATTAATCATTTCGACGTATTGCATCCAATACTCTGCTGTTTTGTCATGTAACATAAGCCCCTTATTGTTTTTAAAGTATAGTCAGTATATCGCGAAATAATGGAGATAAGACTAGCTGGTAAATTAGTTTCCATTCCACACTTTTCAAAAAATTCAATATCTGTCTTTAAATCGTCGGCACATATATTTTCTTCTTCAACGAAAACTTGAAAATGAAGAACTTGTAAAGCTGAACTCAGTATGACATGCAATCTCCTGCATCTATTAAAATGTGTTCGTATTTTTAAATGAAGGTTTGTTTAAAAAGAAATACAAATGTGCAACGTAAATCAGCATACCCGAAATAAAAGCATTTAAAGAACCGTGGGCTAGAACGTCACTATTTACTAGTAAAATTTCTGCCCCCGTCAATAAATTTTACTATAGCCAAAAGCCATTTCTATGTGAAAGTTTCCCAATAAAATAAAAGCACGATCAAAACGAGGTGATTCCTGATGCTGGATTTGTAAAGCAATTTTTGCTATAGCTAGATCATAGGTTACAAATATGAATTTCTAATTACATTCATCAGCGATAACAATAGATCTTTTTAGTGTCTCCAATACGACGGAATGATTAGTCGGTGATTCATTAATTGGAGATAAATAGAAGACCTGTTAATGGTAGTAAGATGCCAGTATAATACCTACAAACCAAATTCTGTTCTAATTTTAGAATACCTACCTGTTGTTGTGGAAGATTTTATGATTTTAAGATTTTATTTTATGATAAAGTGAATTCCATCCCGCCCACATAGGAGTGTTTCCACTGCCACAGCTTAAAGAAATTAGCCACGCGCTATCAAGCTCTCCCGCAGAATACAATGATGACTTAAATAGGTCTATGTTAGTCTTAATAGATTTAGAAAGAGTTGAAAAAATTTTTTGGTTTTTTATAGTAAGGTTCGATTTCATTATGTGTAGGTACATATGCCCGCCTTTTCCTTCCTCTGGGAAGTGCGAAATCCTCCTGAGTCGAACTTTCAGCTGTTGATTTCATTTGAGTTAATAACAAAGACAAGGTGAAAATTATTTGTATTTTACCTAAGGACGAGTCTTTAATTTGATAAGCTATGCCCACTGTATCATGTAGGGTATTTTTTCCATTGCTTGTCTCAACAAAGCGATCATAGTTGTCGAACGCTACTCCAGTGCAAACATTTTCTACATTCAACATTCCTTGGGATATAAATGATGAATGCAAACTATCACTTGCAAATGCAATCTCAGTCTCTAACTCTTCGATATAATGGTAGTTTACACAATGCCCCAATTTATTTAATATCTCAATAACGCGCCTACTCCTTGTTAGACTTTTTATTGCGAGACCTAAAAGGAAGGTATTTAATAAAAGTCGATCAATTGATTGGTAATGTGTTGAGACGGGTCCGCGAAAGAAAGTATACTTTTGGAATTATACCGATTAGAATGTATATAGCTCCAAATTTCATACACCGCAACAAATTTATAAGATAAGTTAGATGTAGATACATATATATGCATAATATATATAATATGTATACACATGTAGGTACATACCTGCAAGTGCATCTGGTACATATTGTATAGTCAGACTTACCTAATTGGATGTGCTTTCCAGGCTTTATATGACCTCTTGTTGTGCTATATATGGTCTCATTGCAAAGAGACATTATCCTATTTTGAACAGTGTCAGTTTTACCCATAGATAAACTAAACTAGATGTCAAACTCTACTAATACTTTTGCAAACCCTTAACTTTCGCACAGACACACTGTAAGTGAATTCCAACACTTTTGCATCTCTATAACTTTTTCAAAATTTGCTAGAATGAGATCAATTTACAAGTAAAATTGCTAGAATGAGAGCGATTTGCACGAGTGTGTGTAATGTGGATGACGTTTTTTGGTTCAAATGGGCGTGGTTTGTATAAAAAAGGGAGATAAATTGCCATTGATCACAATTCACACGTATTCACAGACAGAGTCTCACGGATAGTTACGATCAGTAGAAAACCGGTTTTGATTTTCCAATATCTTATATATATAATATAATTATGATTATATTAAGCCTAGTTTCATGAATGCATGCAATGGAGGTATCGCTAGGGAAAAGTAATTTAAAGAGTTGAATTCTCCTGCTATGTTCAATTAAGGACGTTAAAAGTAAGTTAAAAGTTTTAAAGCCATTATTTATCGCTGATCGTTAATGATGTTTAGATATTGATTCGGTTGTGTTATTAAAAGTTTTAACAACGTTTTCTATTGTGGATAATAGACTCGAAACCTGCATTCCGAATAAGGTTTTGGAAAGACCCAGGAATTGATTTAAGACTTTATTTTTTCCGTTGTCGTTTGGGGAGTTGTAAGAAATTGGATGGTTCTGTGTCTCTATTTTATCTTTTTTGAAGAGGTCAGCGAATGAAATCTGTGTGTGAATGGGATTGGTTATTGCGAAGAAACGATTTTGATCGGAAGAAGTTCTTTCTTTTCATAATAAAGCTTCTTTGATGATTTTTTTTTCTTTGGGCCAGATAGGCTTTGTAGGATACACATCCTCTATAATTGTCTGGATGGACCAGCCCGCAATTTACGCATCGGGCCTTTGTTTCATCTCTGGCTATATTGTTAAGAATGCATTCTCCAGGTAAATATTACCGTCGCATTTTGCTCAGCGGAAAATGCAGGCACAATTTTTGGCTAAGTGCCCAAAATGTTAGCATCTTTTTCATTGGAAAGCCTCTCCACCAACGCGTGTTTTTTTCCATGAGACCCTGGAATGGAGTAGGTATTTTATTTGTTATACTTCCAACCTTCTTTCCTGGACTGTGGCGTCTCAAAATTTACTACGCTCTCTACAGTGTTTGGAACTATGCTGTTAATATCCCTAGCTATCTCATCGGCCAGGAAATCGGAGGGAAGACCCTTAAGTATAAGGTTGACGGTTTTAGGCTCTTTAAGAGTGAAATAATAGGCTTGAACCGCATCGCTTTTTTTAAAGAGTCCATAATCTCCCGGTGGACCCCATGATTGTCAACCAAAAGTTTTGTCTTGTGCGAATTACACGCGACAAATTTAAAAGTGAAAGGTAGTATTTCACTTTTATTTTTGAGATTTTCTGCGAGTTTTTTCATATCCGCTTCGAACATGAATATTGATGGATAAAACTTACCTGCACCATTGGAGCTACTGATGATGGATTGATCTTATTTGTTGGGGATTACAGTTGAGCTGTTTCTTGAGGACTTTCCAAGATTTTATTGACTTATGACTTCAGTTGAGGATGTTCTATTTGCGTCAATCGGTTGTTGAGTTGCAAAATTTTGCTTCTGAAAAAGTGAGAAGAGTACCAACGAAACTGTTTCAGGAATTTTTTTTCTCTCCGGAGTGCAAAAAACGCAATTAATAAGAAATGTTTTATTTCATTAAATATATACATATTTAAAATGTATAAGGGCTTGGCCGCACACATCATCCATTCTATTAACAAGCAAGCAGCTGTTTGTGTGAAACAGCTGGAATATCTGAAAAAGACAAATCATTGGCTTTACCACCTGAACGGAACCATTGGTGGACTGTCATAAATGACATTATGGTGTTCTACCCAAATGTGAATCAAGACTTTCGATTATTGTGTAACATGAAATTAACTAAACTTGTTGATTAGAAAGGTCCTAAACATCAACTTGTCTAGTGAAAACTTACAAGAAAACGTCCTTCTGCTACTCGAATAAAATGACATCAAAAAACGGCCCGCCGCCAACTCAAAAATCCGCTCCCCAACCACAACCTGGAGACGGTGTACGATCTATAAAAACCACAAGTATATTCCGGCTCGTTAACTTTGAACTCTATGCTAAACCCGTAAGTGATGCGGAAAACTCAGTCAATCTCAAATATTTAATAATTGGTATCCTTCCAACAGAACATTGTCATAATGACCATCGGAGCTGTTTGTCTTGCTGGCGTGTTTGGATACATCGGCTACATGCGGTACAAATACGAAAAAGCTGGCTACTACGCTGCGATACAGGAAGGCGGCAAAGAAGTCTTTCTGAAAAAACAATCCAAGTGGGATACATAGTGATAGACTAAGAAAAAAATAAAAACAACTTTTGTAAGGATCAGTATAAAATTTATTTCCAAATATCTTGGTTCTCTACCGAAATGTTTCGTTTTCCATTGGCCAGTTATTTTGGTTAAAAAAATATATGTGTGTACATAGTTTTCTGATGTAAAAGTAGTTTTCTTTTCACTCTCTTCTCTTCTCTAATGTGTACTTCCACATTCCTTAAATCAGGGAAGAGCTGTCATAGAAAAACTACAATGATTTCGATAATTTTGTTAACAAACAAATGAAGAAAAAAAGTAACAATCACGTTTCACTTTTGTAAAAGATATAAACATTTGTATTTTTAAATTTAAAAAAAAAAAAAAAAAAAAAAAAAACAATCAGGGTAACAACAACCCCATGGAATTAGAAGATCTGCCGAAACGAAATGACGAGAAATTACAACAGAACCACAGGAGAATCCCTCCATCCATTGATTAGTTGGAGAGCTTGAGTGCCTTAAGTTCTTCCAGAAACGTGGCCTCCATGGAAATTTTTTTTAATTGATTTAGTTCCAAAATATTGCCCTGATCTTGTCGCACTTTAAGTTTCTTGATGTCAGCCAACTTCTTAGCCACATTACGAATTTTCTTATCCTTTTCGCTGTTCAGGGGACGTTTGTCCATTTTCTTGTTATTCTCATCACCAACAATTGGATTGACTTCAGTAGCGTATTCGTTGTTGTTTGGTGCTGGTACCGACGGCGGCGGTTGTTTGGTTACATGATTATTGGCTAAGGCTTGTGAGGAACGTTTTTTCTTGGCACTGACGTTAGTGATGGCGGCATTCTTAGTGGCATTAGTGATGTTGTTGGCATCATTGTCAGAGGTAATGACAGTTGCTACAACATCATTGATTTGACCATTTGCAGATGGTTCCTTCTTTGTCCTTGAATTCAGCTGTTGTTTATTCCTTGGACGATTTGAATTTTGTGTTCCTTTTTTATTTCCTTGAAGAAAAAAATTAAAACCCCAAACAACCCATTAGATTAGTTTCTTAACACACATTTTATTTAAACCTATTAAAGTTCTATTAAATTTAGAGAATGTATGTTTGTATGATTTTTAGTATGTCCGTCGTTTGTAATATGGCTTATAGCGGTAATTGTTCCAATGTTTACCTGATGAATGATCCGGAATTATTACTGATGGCTGTGGAACTAATTTTTCCGGATCCTTTCCTTCTTTCAGAAGACGAATGTTCGGAGGCTGGTATACCTGCTTACTAGCTTCTGGTTGACTAGATTTTATACCCACAATTTTAACATTGGAAATTGGTTTCTCAGTGAAGACTCCGTCGCCAAAGCGTTGCCAGTCGACACCAAGTAATTCTTGACCTTTCGGCCAAATAGTCTCATGCAAGAGTGCTCCAGAATAATGCCATACTTTGAAACTGCAAAAAAGCAAAAAATCTCCATCAATAAATAGACGGACAATTGCAATAATTAGAATGTACCCATTTCCAATGCGAAGTCTCGGGGCTGTTGTGGCTGTAACAAATGTTTCTCCATCGGGATTCCATTCAAGTAGAGTTGAGTCCGATGCCTGAATATCGGAAATCTTTGTCTTCTTGTTTACATCCCACATCTCAATGTAGCCACGTAAGTTTCCAAACCCAGCTAATATGAGAAGTATATCTAAGAGTTAAGGTTAAAACACTTATTTGGCTTGTGATTTTGGAATAAACGAAAGTTCTTTTTTGTAGACAGTATCGCAGATTATTAGACCCACCAAGGACAAACAAGGGCCCTGTTAACGATTAATCGGATCCCAAGAACTTCTTAAAAACCGAAAAAAATATGGAAGAGAAAACTGAGAATGTCTTGCTGTAGGAGGAATCATCAAGTAGGACAGTTTTGTGTGAGGGAAGTTACGACGACTAAACTCAAACTCAAGAAATTGTTTTTCCAGGATAATAGCGGCCCTTTAATTAGCTCACGCAAATTGTCCATAGTGTCATCTGCATCTATCAGAAGCAAGGTCATAAACAACAAGATCGCAATAAAGGATGTCGTAGAAAAATATTTATTAGAGCATAGAGATCAGAGGCTTTGCAACGTTCCTGATATTCTAAAGTCATTACACCAACACTCCAATGAAGACAAGATTCCCAAAAATATTCCCTGTGTGTAACCACTAATGCCTGTGATATACTGCGGGGCATGTGGAGGTTACATTTGACCCCGCCAAATAAGCAAACAGTAAGTCTTAGTGGCAGGATCCGTTTGTTTTAACATCGAAACCATAAAAATTGTTGATAGGCAAAACAAGCCGAATGATAGTTAATATTAGAACATAAGAAGAATCTCGAGTGTCACCAAGGCAAACCTGGTGGACAGAAAAGTACATATGGCAATTAAAAAGTGCCCACCAACTGCAAGGAATGGTTAGTTTTCCCAAGGAAAGGGAAGCTGTATAGCTAGACAGAGTTCGGGTGACTATTAAGTGAAACGAGTGTGGGTGGCGCAACAGCCTAAAAGATTTGACGGAACTAAAGAAGCACTGCCTACGGGGGGTCAAAACTGTTCAATTTATGTACCAACCTATCCAAATATAGCTCGTAGGCTGAGCCGGCCCCTGGCTGCACCAGGAAGGTTCTGCGAGGAAGTAGGGGCGCAGCAAGAATAGGGAGCACGAGACTGACAGCAGCGACAGAAAATACAAAGTATGCGATAGTTATGCCAAGTGGATATACGCTTGAAACTGAGAAGGCCGGGGGATAATCTAAAAGATGTCGGCAAGACGATACACACTCCAATATTAAGTACACAGCCAAAGAAAAAGAAATTCACAGAAAAAAACATATCGCAGTCGTCAACCAAAGTAATATAGAGCCAAGACTTACCGAATAGCAAAAAAAAAACAATCGTTAGAACTTAGGATCCGGGATGGTTTCAAGTATTGAAATCAGAAGGGTTTTTTTGGACAGTTAACTAGCATAAAACTCCTTTAGATGGTACAATGCAAAAACAAACCTATCCTGGACTGGTTAAAGGATTTTTTCGTAAACAAAGTGGCACCTTCGTCAAAATCTCAACCTCAACAGAGCAAGAGCAAGAGGACTCAATCAGGCTAACCTCATTGAGGGTTATTACGATGAGTTCATAAGAAACTCTGTTCGCTGACCCAAGAACCTATAGTTTCTGTGGGCTAACCACGAAGTTGTAGACTTCGAATAAGTCACTAAATACAAAATTAATAGATATTATTATTATTATAATTTATTAACTTATAATTGAAATTATAAAGTTAATATAAAAAGGCGAGCACAAGCTACTAAGACTTTCGGCTCTATTACTAGATATTAATTTTCCATCAAATATCAAAGGACTTAACTCCTAAATAGTTTGGATATGTTCTTAATAACTTACTTGTAGAAAACATTATGTAAATGAATTAAGTTTAAAAAGGATATGATTTCCAAAGTCATTGAAGTAAGCACAGTTCCTTGGGGCCTCGCCAAAGTTGAAAATGACGTCGCATTTCAAATTGAAGAGTGATGCCTTTGCTGGCATGAAACCATAAACGACAACGAACTCGGTTGCTTTTGGATTCCATTTAACTGCATGCACCGGACCTTCCTTAGCTGTAAATAAAAAATGTTCGGTTAGTAATTAAGATAAATGCATAAAGGAAAATATCATAGGTGAAAAAAATACAAGCTTTTGAGCCTCCAATGAATATTCTGTTGCACTCCTGTTGTTTGGTGCACTCCTAAGTATTTATACACACTTATTAAACATGGGTCCTTTCGAAACCAGATACACCATTTGTTATTGCGAATATTAAACTTCTAAAGATCTTATCCGATACAAACAATAGCGTCTCAGAATGACGAAGAAGGTATAACATACCTTAATATCAGATTGGAATACAAGTATTTCGCGTTTTTTTTTTTCGAGGATTATTTTCCAATTGCCATAAAATGCACAAAACCAATTTAGTGCTAAAGCCTTTATTGTAATCAGTATCTGGGATATATTGTTCATTGAGTCTACAAATTTCGTTGTGTTAACATCATTGCAAGCATTAACTGAATTTTGAAATGGATATGCCGGCAGAGCATATTCGGATAATTTTATTGTTTTTGTTCCGGAAAAACTAGAAGGGAAGTGAGGACACAAGGGGTTATTCTCAGCGAGTCCAAGTGTCGGCGTTGGTTGGCAAAGTTAAGAAATGGCAATTTGGACCTAAAGGATGAATCTCGTTCGGGTAGGCCAAAAGAGTTAGACGATGAGCTCCTGAAGTCCACCGTCGAAAAAAATCTCACTATTACATTAAGGGAACTCAACGTAAGCCATATGACCATCCGTCGACACCTAACGAATATGGGAAAAGTCATAAAATTTGGAAATGGATACAAACTACCACCGATCGCAAAATAATCTTCAGTAAAGAATCGAAATTGCTTAGTCCTGAAGACAGACCAGTACAAAATCCAAGAGATCGACACTAGCCGCTCAAGTTGTTGCTGTCTGTATGGCGGGATGCTGAGGGTAATCCATTTTAAACTGTTGCCTCGTAACCAGAATATCAAGATGTGGCCTGAGAGGTGGGCAGAAGTGTGGTCAAATGAAGGAAAATACATTGACGACTAAATTGTTGTATTTGGTGCAAATTAATTAACATTTCAGTCGCCGTCTGACTTTCAAGCCCTAAGCTCGTCTTTCAGTATCGTTCTCGCTTTTTTTTCTCAATTTCCACCGGTATTATCCCTGCATTTGTGACAATTTACTCCACTATTTTTGCATTTTTCCGACCTCCCAAAAATATATATACAGTGTAATCAAGTTCGTAATCAATTATGGCCCCTGGACCATGAACTGTGCTCTCGGGCAACAGGTTTGAACTGCTTAACAAAGAGCCACAAACTGTGCCTGAATCAAATGTGAAAAAAAGAAAAAAACATAACCCCACATATATTGATTTTGACAATACTTTACAAATTAATACAACTCTTTCGGACCCAAAGTATTGTGATAACCACTTAAATGTGAGCAGCGACATCTAGATTCAAAGACCAGAAGATTTCGATACTGGAATAACAAAGTCTCGACTGGAGAGTGGAATCGAATTTTCTAGCAAATTGGAAATTGTATGGGACGCTGGATGGCGAGGATTGTTCTCGAAGTATGTCATTCGAGTATAAATACCAGCATCCCCAAGGTATGCAAATGAGTTCTAAAGTGAAATTTGAAGTGTTAATTAGGAGAAGTGATTAAGTGGTTTAAGTAAAAGATAAGAAAAGTATAAGCGGTTGAGAAATTGGATTGTACTGAGAGAAACAATTAAATAGTGAATTGTAACTGTACTGAATAAAGCGATTTCTATTGAAAAGAATAAGTTCTATCATTTGTACCCACACAAACATTTTACAGTATATTACTATTTCATCAAGTGAAAAAAAACGCCTCTGTCCTCTTTTAGTAAATTCTTACTAAAAAAAAGCCCATCGACGGTATAAGTACTGCGTACGAAAACATAACGGCAAAATCCTCCAAAACAGCCAATCTGTTCCTTAACCAAAAAAAACTTGCTAATTTGTGTTCCATCTCGGTCAAACTCCATTCTAACCTCAATTCCTGCAAAGATACAGCCTACGCCCCATGTCTTATTAACATGCCTGAACAAGAAATAATAAACTAAATGAAATCCCAAGGCGTAACCGATGTCTTTAAATTCAAAAAGATCATACCTGAAAACAACCTTCGTGCCACCGGACTTGTTTTATTTACATTTGATCGCTTTCGTCCTCCCTCTACTGACAATATAGGTTGGTATAACGTGAATATAGAAGAATGTTACCCTAATCCTATGCGCTGTCGCAAGTGCCAACTCCTCGGCCACACAAACAAGAGACGCACTACTTCAGAATCTTGCGAAACCTGTAACCTGCCCCTCCATGAACCGAACAACTGTACGCGCACATAATGTGCCAACTGCTCCGAAGAACATCCATCATCTTCAAAAAACTGCAAGGCATACATCAAGGCTAAAGAAATTCTAAAAATTATAACGGTGCATAAATGCTCAATGCTCTATGTCTGATGCTATTACTCTATTTAATCTCGTGTATGTCTCGCCACGAATGAATGTTACCGAACGGATGGATGTTTTCATATGCATGAATTCATCGTGAGTGTATGGTATATTCGAGTTTTTCGAGTATATCTATTGTCTCGAGTGTGTTCAACCACCGGAACAAACTATCATTATTTGCTAATACTGCACAAAATACCCGAACACTCGAATGCATGTATCTACATGACTCGAATGGTTCAACCAACATGTATTTTTTAAGTTCATGAGCAAACGATTATTCCTTGCTCCTCAACGAAAGTGATTGCTTCAAACAAAATCTGAGTCATTAATCGGGTATACACAAATACAAAGTACCCGTTGCAGCTCTCTGGTACAGAGCTCAGCTATAACAGTCAAACAAACAAGTTCTTCGTTAAATCCTACACCTCCTTCACCTCTATCTCATCCCTCCACTTCTTCCAATCCATCTACCCTCTCTCTATTCCAAGAAACAACACAACTAAGACAATTACCCAAACCCCATTTGCATATTCATCAACAACTAATAGTAAAAACACAAACAATCAAAAGATCTACGATACTGGTTCGATTACTCCCACAATACATACTCAAGTCTCTCAAAACACATCTTCTGATTTCCCCACACAACAAAAAAAATAAAAAATATGGACTGCCCACTAGCGACAACAACAGCACACATACTTGCCCTCTCTCACAAACACTTTCAACTGGAACTACAAAATCACATACACATTCAAGCTTTTCGTCTCCTTTAACAAAATTAACAAACTCACTCCTATCACAAAATAAATACTACTTACCTGACAATCATATGGATCACGATGATGAATTGATTCATGTAAGGAAATGAATTTCCTTACAAAAACCAGGCCTCCTCCATCTAAAAGTTATTTGCCTGCAATAAACATATCTCCCAATCAACCGCCACCCATTTCCCCCCAAACAATATTCGCCATACTTCCACAATGTTGACTCGCGTATCGACTTCCAAACATAATAATGCTCGCAAGAAAAACATCCCCAAACACCAACAAAGAAACTGCTTTGTTTCACAAATCTACACGCACGGCAGCAAACCATGCCATTTCCCAAACCTACAATAGTGGAATAAGGAAATAAAAAGCTGAAACAAAGCTATGTTTTGAAAAATTTACTTCTAACAACACCCCAAAAACTTTGGATCGACATAAAATCGCTAACAGGCACATATTCTCCATACGAAATTGAAACAATTAAAACAGTAACTACAGCGTTGACATGTCCCAGAAAAATTGCAGAACACTTTGCCGATACATGACAAGAATCTTCCGACGACTCCAACTCCGAATACGCTTTCATCAGTGGAAAACAAAAAACGTTTAACGATTCCAGAAATTAATATGTTGGAACTCGCTTCGTGTCTGCGAACAGTCAAAGGAAAAACACCGGGGTCCGACCGCATTTCCTACGTAATGTTAAAAAAAAACTCCCCACAGGCTCTTAAAACACGTCTCCTGGAACTTTACAACAGAGTATTTGATACAAGTATAATCTCGCAAGCTTGGAAAACGGCAAACATCATTCCATTACCCAAACCAAATGGAGACCACACTTTAACCTCTGGGTATCGCCCAATATCCGGGAAAATTCTGGAAAAAATTATAACGAAACGCCTATTTTGGTTTCTCGAGAAGGACAAACTAATTGACAACCGACAAGTCGCGTTTAAAAAAAGGGAAATCCACGTTAGATGCTCTTCTTCATATTGACCATTTCATTTGCTCAGCTCATTGTCTGAACGAAATCATGCCACCGTACTTAGCCTTGACTTTCAAAAAGCTTTTGACAGGGGATCGGGGCACATGTTGTTTTGGATCAACTAATATAATGGAAAATCGGACCAAATACATAAAATCCTTTTTGTCGAACAGAAACTTCCGAATAAAATATAGCAACATTCACTCAAACCTACATAAACTAAACAATGGCATCCCCCAAGGATCACCACTATCAGTGGTCCTATTGGTCATCGCTTTTAATGAAGTTACCAACATAATAGACAGTTTTCGCAACGTTGAGCACTCACTTTATGCTATTTTTTCTAAGAATAAAAACCTGCACGAATTGGGAGATATTTTTTCTCTGATTGTAGAAGCTCTCCTCCAATGCGGTAATTGCTTGGGATCGGTAATTTCAAATTCAAAATCTGTAACATTTCACATATTGTATTGCAAAAAACACAATTGTACAAAATTTATTCAAATTAACGTATTACACCCCCCTATTCTGCTATACGTGCGGATCGAACGTTCCCTTCACCTATTCGATTCACTTTCACTTCGAATCGGTATTCTGCTATACGGCGGGCGAACTGCCTTACCGTTTTCTATTTGAAAGTTTCGAAGAAATTTAAGTGTCATTTCAACTTTAATTTATGTGGAAAGAAAAACAAATATGGATAGTGCAGCACTTTATTTCAATTTTATTTTCAATTGTGTATAATGGAATACCGACCTGCGTTATCGACAAGTGAGTATTTCTCACTAGAACGGATAGCAGGATCGGACAACTCGTATTTGACATAAACATTCCCCCCGCTGTATAGCAGAATAGGGCTGTTAAACAATAGTTTTGTGAAAAAAATGTTAATACTATGAAATGTCTAGGCACTATATTCGATTCCAAATTTAGTTTTAAGCATCATTGTATCTATTTAAGAAAAGGCTTTAACTGCCAGATTCAATCTAATTAAATATTTTTGCTCAAAAAATATGTAGTTGTTCCAACATCAATACTATCGCAAATTTAATTAAATCTATAGTGTAGGAAGTGCGCGTATGAAAGTAAACAAACATCTCAAATCGAATTTGACAGATTTATTACCACTCTTGTTCTGTCTTACATATGTCACATCTTTTATACCCTGACAGCTAGAGGTTTTCGGAACAATCACTCAGTTAGGTCGACGACCTCACACAGATGATATGAATAAGCGGTAATGACAAACGTTAAGCGTACAGTGTTGAGCAGAAGAATTAGTACTCAACGACTACAATAGTACTTTCAAAAATTTGCTATGGTTTACCAATTTACGGTAAATGCTCAAAATCATCTTTGGGGTCTGTCACAACACCTTACCACGCTGCCGCCAGAAGTTGTATGAGAGCCATACGTTCAACTCCTATAATGTACATACTAACCGAAGCTGGACTCCCGCATTTAACGGACAGAATTGATTTTCTCACTTCAGAAATAATAACAAAAATAAACTCTTCACAAAAAACATCCATCCATTCTGATTCACAAAAAACATCCATCCATTCTGATTCACAAAAACCATCCATCCATTCTGAGGTGAAGAAGATCCTAAATCGGAAGAGACACCAAAAAATGCAATCCACATTATGGGGGCAATCACATTTGCAAAAAATTTTAATATACCAATCTCCTTGCAAGATCATACAAGGTTAAGCCAACCACCTTGGAATCTACGAAACTACAACATAAACACCGATCTTTGTAACTATCCAAAAAGGTCAACTACGGACGACATCTTCAAAACTCTTTTTCTAGACATGTTGGACAAATAAAATCGCTTGGATGGAAACTGCTATTCACAGATGCATCCAAATCAGACACGTACACCTCTTTTGCCATGGTTGATGAGACCAGTTCTGTTGTTTCCAAAGGACTATTACCAACATATACATCAACTTTCACCGCTGAAGCGTTTGCCATATACAAAGCCATATAACGCACTCTCAAAAGAATAAAAACTATTGTATTTTCTGACAGCCTTTCTACAATACGAGCTATAAAAAACATCTCCAACTCCATTGAAATAATCGAATTAATACGAAAACATCTCATCCTGAATTCCGAGACCATCAAAATCATCGGCATTTACGGCAATAGGGCAGCAGATGCGGAAGCCAAATCGGCCTCAAAGAAACCACTTAAAGTATTCATTCAACAAAATAAAAAGGACACCTCGAATTTTCTCCTCCAAAATTGGATATACAAAAGAAGAACCACTTGGACAAATTACAATCATTCCTACAAAATCATAAATCCAAACGGCGTCAGAGCAATTTATCCTAACAATATAGTACCTCAGACTCAGACTAGGCCACTCATACATAAAACATAAGAACCTGTTCAACAGGGAGTCACCTCCCGTCTGCTATTTTTGTGAAGATAACAACTAAACCCTCACAATGACTCATCTTCTGGCCTGTCCAAAAGTCTCACTGACTTGCACTAAAATGTCCAATAACAACATACAACATCAAAATATTTTAATTGGAACTCGAAAATCTTATTTAAAAAAAATAAAAATAAAAAAAATAAAAAAAATAAAAAAAATAAAAATAAAAAAAATAAAAATAAAAAAAATAAAAATAAATAAATAAATCTCTAAATTAAATTCTCTTACCACTCTAGTAGATAGCCCTGGTAGCTAACTTCTAGCTTAACCCTTTCGCTCCCTATTTTTTATTTCTATTTATTATTAGATTTTTTATGTAAATCTTTGTAAACTGTAATAGATTAAATGTTTTTTTTTTATGTTTTGATTAAATTCAAGGCCGGTTTTTGAAATTTTAGGCCGGGACGTATTGTCTCATTGGTATTTTTGAGTGGGTTGTACTCGTCCCAATGGGACGAAAGAAACAAAAAATAATTTTTCAAGAATTCATGTTTTATAAAAAAAGGAATATTAATAAAAAAAAACAATAAATAAATGAGAAAAGAGAACAGGTACCATATTAATAAGGGAAATGTACTAGGTGGGGTGAAAAGTAACCTCCTTGGGAATGAAAAAAATTTTATTTTTTTTATTTTATTCAATATAGTCCCTCCTTTTAGTTTGATACACTTATTCCAGCGATATTCCAACTTTTTGATCCCGTTCGAAAAGTAATTTTTCGGAAAGTCTGAAAAATACTCCTCCGTGGCGTCGATGATTTCTTCGCGTTAGCTGAATTTTTTATTGATGAGCCATCTTTTGAGGTTTGGGAGGAGATAATAGTCCGAGGGAGCCAAATCGGGCAAATACGGTGGATGCGACAGCAATTTGAGCCGTAAGTCATTTGTGCGCCGACGCATTGTCTTGCAAAACAAAATTTTTATTTCGCTTCATGTGCGACCGTTTTACAGCGATTTCGGCCTTCAATCGCTCCAATAATACACAGCAATACTCGCTGTTGATGGTTTTTCCTTTTTCGAGGTAGTCCACGAAGAGATGAAGCCATGACAATCCCAGAAAACCGACGCCATAACGTTTCCGACCCATCGAGCCTCCCTCGACCGCTTCGGAGCACTCGTACCGGATTCAGTCCATTGCCGGGCACTTATTCTGTTCTCTGGTGTGTAATAGTGGATCCAAGTTTCATCAACAAATACCAATCGACGCCAAAAGTCCGCCCGATTCCGCATCAGCAAGTCCTTTCTCTTTTCCTCTTTCGAAATGCTCTCGCGTTCGTGTTTTTGGTCAGGTGTGACCATGCGCGGCACCCATCGGCAGGATAACTTTTTCATATGCAGAATATTGCCCAAAATATGGCGTGTGCGCTCTGTACTAATCTTTGTGGTATCTGCTAGCTCGTTCACCTTCACTTTCCGGTCAGCCAACACCATTTCATGTATTTTTTTGACATTGTCCTCTGTAACCGCATCGGAGAGCCTGCCGCTGCGGACTTGATCGGTAGTGGAGTTGCGGCCACCACGAAACTCTCGAAATCAATATTTGACGGAGCATTAGCCCCATAATATTTATCCAACTTTTCTTTTGTTTTCTTCGCCGTTTTGCCTCTCAAAAAATAATGTTTTCTGAGAGAACGAAAATCGTTTTTGTCCATACTCAACATGATACCAAACACGTCAACAACAATCAGCTGTCAAAACAAAACTAAAGACAAATATGAGCGGACTTCAAGGCACCATAACCTTTTTTGCAGTAGCAGCGCATTCTGGCGGTCTAAGAGGTTACTTTTCACCCCACCTAGTATTATTTATGGTAAATAGTAAAACATGTTACGCACAAAGCGACCTTACAGCTGGCGCAAATAGTTTTAGTACGTTTTTCAATCTGGTTTGCGGAGCATTGAACACAACGACGTCTTTGTGTTATAACTTCTGGCATATGCTCTCCCATATTTAACATATGTATGTTTCAGTTTCTTACATGGACCACCAAAACCACGTCTTCTCTTCAGGGTTCCTGATTTCTCGTTTGCGATACCTATCATCTGCTCAGCCAAAGGAACGAGAAACTGGAGTAGTTCTAGCTTTTTTGATGCAATTCAGATTAGATTGTAGAGGCGTTTACAACCGCCATGTTCAATATCTTGAAAAAAAACTTTTTTTCACCATTTAGCAGATCTTCAATCCAAATCATAAGCTGAAATTTTTTGATCAGTCAGATCCACTCCTCCTATTATTTCGTTATAGCTTTTAATTGCAACTGGTAGAGGAACTTCAATTTTCTTACCGTCTTTCATTTTGCGTAGACCTTTAGCGATTGTAGGTGGGTGGCAGTTTTGTAATACTATTAATTCCTTTGAATCGAGCCACTTCGCAGTTAATACTCCACCATTGCCGATTCTGAAGTCCACCTCGTATTTCTTCAGAATACTGTCAAAAATGGGAAGGTTTTTCCTCGATTTTATAACGGTTCCAACTTCAGCATAATCAAGTTTTTTGCAATAACAAAGTACTGGTGAAAAACAATCCATTGCAATCATTACATCAGGCTCCCGAATCGTACTGCAAAGCTTTTTTACAACTCTCTCCCCAAGAGTTCCTTCTAAGAATTCTTTCTCCTTTCCAGCATATATATTCAAGTGAAACCTGTTTTCGCGTCACATCGCATCCAAATTTTAATCAGCCGCTTTATTGGTTTTAACGGTTGATACAGTTTCAAAGATGAAAAATAAAAAAGTTAAAAATGTCCCATTCCCATAGTTGTTCGTCTTATCATTTTGTGCCCAATGAGGTAAGCGGGAGGTAGGAGGTAGGCTCCGAATGGCAGCATATTGAAAAGTTTGTTCTTTTACTACTAAATTACTGTAGATGAAGAAAACAATAATTAAAACTCAACTATTTGGAACACCCTGCTTCAGAGTACATTTCACACTTGCAGTTCGCTAACGGCGACTATGTACAAAAAATCATGTTTGGACCATCTGATCAGGTGATCGACCCGAAAAAAATCCCATAAATAGTAGTGAGCATGTCTCTAACAGTCAGTCAAATAAAGATAACACTTGACGTGATAACAAATTGTTTTTCTTGTGAGTCCGCACCTTCCACCCATTACTTTGTTTTTCGCTGTATTCAGATGCAACAATGAAAAAACTACAGCACAGCCTACACAACTCGATAACAGACAACTACTAGAGGTTTTATATCGGGATCTAAGAGATATTACGTAGCAGCAAATAAATAAGAAACAACATTGAAGTATGTACAGGAAAACGGAGTGACAAAGAAAAATTCTTAAGAAATTTAATAGCCGAAATATATAATAGACAAGCACGGACGCTTTTTTACAAGGGCAGAAGAAATATTATTTCTACGAAGGGTTAAACATCAGACGAAGACGAAGAATGAACAGTCAAACCAAATCACATACCCCACGAAATATAGGTGACTATCGTTTACTTCAAGCTTAAAAACTTAATCACTTAATCACTCTTAACGAGTTTTGCAGCGCAATCCTGGATGAATTCAGATTGTTGCAAACACGAAAACATGTCGCTAGTTCAGACTCTATCCACAGTTCGATGTGGGAAATAAAACCCACATGAGTTCAAGGCTCCGAAGACAACGACTTCAAATGTATCCCTTAATTTAGCATTTCTACCAAAGAGCCATCTCATCTGTTAGTAGAACACTCCGTGTAACGTCATGGTCGCAATCTTCACGTTGAAACATCATCTATAATAGGAACGTGCATGGATTACCATCATTCTTGTAGTGGCTCATACATGCAATGTGGGTCTATAGCGCGTTTAACCTTAGATTTAGGGCTGTTCACTCTGTTTAGACCGGCGCTCACTAAATTCAGAAATTTCGGAAGAAGAACTGTGAAGATATAAGGAATTATTTTCACGCGTCTTACCTTCTGAGCAGTTCAGATCGAGTAACTGAATGAGATTAGCTTAGACTATGGCACTGCTATATTTTTTGGTAAATCGGTCAAAATTTCATCGGCAAAAGAAACGTATTAGGGAAATGCTAGGAAAAAGGAGAATTATTTTGCGGACTACCCCGGTTTATTCACCATAGGTAGGAGCTTGGGAACATTTCATTCAATCAATAGAGATTATAATTGAACTTATTCTCAGAGGACTGGTCCTCGCCTGGCAATGCCGCCCAAATTGTGCCCAAAGTCACACATTCCAAACCCAACACAATGCACGAGTCAAAATGGCGGACTCTATTTAAAGTCGAAGAGAAATTTATAAGTCCTTTCTTTGAAATCGCCCCCCAAGCGCAGAAGACGTGGAAAAAACGTAAGCCTCCATTATTACTATTGTTATTACTACAAATGTTAATTTGTTAATTAATTTTGTTATTTAGAAATTTTAAGAGGAGTTAATAAAAATTTGGAATTATTTGACGTTTTTCAATTGTAATATCGGGGCGATTACAAGAGCAGTCGGAGAGATCGGTCTTTTAGACTTGTCATCTTCACCCTAGAAATTCAGATCAGTCAGATTGAGTGTCGTCAATCCATTTCAGTGCCAAAAAGCACTTTTTACTTTCATATTTAAAAAAATTACTGAGCTTTGATTTTCGACTCAAGAATAAAGAAACAGTTAAGTGACAGAAATGTGTTTCTATTGCCCGCTCTAGTGTGACAAGTTTTCTTCTTGCTGTCACTATTTCGTTCTGAAATTCTCTGCCGATTAATCGCGTTGTCCTTTTCGCAATTCTGCAGTTTTTCTCTGTGGTCCCGGACTTTTGCCTCCAGATTTGTGAGAGCGAGTGACACATTACCGATACGATAGTTTACATTTAACGAATTTATTAACAACGTGGTTGCCTTTACGTTTACTTACACATTTGAGGGCCCCCGCCCAATTATCAAGGCTTCGCCCTTTACTGATGTTGTCTAATAATGAACGGGGACAGAGCAAAATACTGGTCTTATCGTAAACAACTTGAGATGACGCTACCGAAGGTTGCTACGATTCGATCAGTCACAAGCTGCCGGTCATATGTCTTTTGGCGGCTGGACCACCGGTAGTCCCTACCAGGACTTTAATCACGGTACCATGGGAGTCAGGATGTATGGGCATCCAGTAAACATAAGTCTACATGACAGGTGGTTTACGTTAAAAATCAGACACTATGTACACATTTGATGAACATCCATCGATATTTCTTTGAGGACGCAGGTTTGAGATTATTTCAGATAAATGTGCGGTAACAGAGCTATCACCCATACAATTGGAATTACTGAAACGAAACCGACAGCAATGAATTTGAATGTAAAACAGAAAACTACGCATATACTGCCAACAAGAAGGGACGCACAACATCATGCATGCACATCAGTCGCCTTGACCTCAACCGTCAGGTGGTTAACTGGAAATGTTTTTTTGTTTGAGGCACATTTCCGCCACGAATTTTTACGCCAAAAACAATTGACGGCGTTTTAACGCTCAAAAAATTTACACTGCTTAGTAAAAAATCCCGAAGTAGGAGCGATATATTATTATAACATGAAATTGGAAATTTATTTTGTTAAAATTAGAGCAACTGGTGATATGAAAAAACCTACAGGGATCCGGGTATCGAGCGAATCTACCTATCGGAAAAGTTTTCACGCAGTTCCCCCAAAACAACATACTAACACACTTTCAAAATTCAGTCTTAACACTTCTGAAATACTTACACAAAGGAACCGAACAAGTGTCTCCCTTAGTTGACATAAAGTGCACCGCTTGGTTTCCATAGTAAGATGCTCCACTTTTATCAACCTCAGTGCTGGTCAATAATAAAACGCCAGTACCACGCTTATTCCACAACATTTCAACACGATCTGCCTATAAAAAAAAAATTAAAAAAAATCATGAGTCGAACATGATCAAAACAAAATAATGACTCATTTGAGAAACTACATACCTGGAAGAAACTTTTACATGCAATCGTCTGTGCCTGCTGCACTGCTGGATATTTATACAGTCTACACATTGATGGAGATCCCTTTGCGCCTGGCGTATAAAAAGCCAAAAACGGTGGACTATTGCCAGGTCCAACAGATAGTACCCCACCTCGTCCACCTCCGATCTTCTTAGAAGTTGACGTAAAACCTGCACCTTCACCGGTCAGGTCATAGAATAAAGCTTCTCCACCGACAACTAATCCAAAGAGCGATTCATCCGCTGACCATGATGGTTCCCAGTCAGTTTGTTTCTTCTGTACTACAGAAAATACTTCGTTGCCAGTTTCAACTTCATACACATTAAGATTCGGTGCTCCTTCGGGTTTATCTTTGGTAATGCCATAGCTTTCCCATGTCGATAAGTAGTTGCCACGTGGTGAGAATTTTAGGAAAAATGCTTTTGGCCTCTCCAATGAACATTTCAATTGCCAGTCGGCCGTATTAAGTATTTTCACTTCAATGCCATTTGTGTAGGCTAAGTACCGACCGTCTGGGCTGAATGTAATTGACCGAGAATTTTTCGTCTCCTCTCGTGGAAGATGTGCTTTTGGTTCGAATGGCTCTTTTAGTCCAGACGAAGCCCAAAGTTCAATTCCAACGCTAGAGCGAACTAAAAAATAAGACAAACAAAATACATACTCTAATATTAACAAATGGAGAAAGTTATGACGAAATTATTTTTTTCTATTAATTTTTTTTTTTCTCCCTCCTCTCGACCAGAGTTAAGTGTGGACTGCATTGCGAAAATGCGTCACTAATTTCAACATGTAATTTCGGAAGGAAAACTTAAGGAAAAAAACTGCTAATCACTTTTTGTCAATTTTCGGTGATTGTTAGAGTTGTTTGTGAATAATTTTTTATGATAAAAATGCGTTGGAAAACTAAAAAAATTAAATATTTACTTGCAAGGGCAGGAGAAACACCGTCCACAGCCATTGTGTCAAAATTCTAACCTCATACTTCAACAAATCCCGAATATGATGTCAAGTTCGACAAAATATCACAATTCCCAAAGTTTTCGTGAATTTTACACTAGATGTCAGTTATAAAGACAGAGGGGTAGATACAAATGGAGTGGTTATAAAAAAATGCATTTAAATTTTTCAATTATATGAATTCCTAGCTTAAAATAAGTTTTAATAAAAACATTAAACAAAGATAAATAAATAGGAACACGAGCACTTACATGCGAATGCAAAAGTATAACAGAATTTCAAGTTTAAGCATATTATTTGCAATGGTATTGTTTGAAAAGTTTTTACAGAGAATTTCAACTGATCTATTGACTTCAATAATAAAAACATGGTAAAAGATTGGTCTGGAAACTACAACAAATAATAAATTGTTTTCTAAACATAATTTCCGTCCGAAAGATCGCTCTCTGCTGATCACATTCCATGAAGGTTTCATCGACATCATTTTCCTGGTCGTGGAAAATGCGGTATCTTCGCCCTTCTTCTCATTCTGAATTCCTTGGGACTATTAAAATCGCTGAATTCCTTCGGCGTATAATCAGTTCCTATCGAAAGTACCTAGTCCGTAATGGCTAACCAAAGATTAATCTTCCTGCCCACGTCTATGTGCCTGTTCACAGATTGTCCGAAAGAGAGGGAAAGCTCTTTATTTAAGTGGAAGGGTTACATGTACAGCAAATCAACTCTAAAAATGGATTAGGGATGGGTGAAGCATGACGTTTTTCCCATATCGTTCCACTTATGACATATTTTCTCATGTTAGTTTTGATCGTTGATGAGCAGGGAATTGTAATGAAGAGTGAAAAGGTATTGTAAAGTCGACGGCAAATAACACAAATTTGTTAAATCTGAATTATTAAAAGTATTTATTCAAAACAAAATCTCAAAGGGCAGAAGGCTAACAATAAAATATAGACGTTCGTAATCGTTGTCGTTGTCGTTTTCTTTAAGTATCTTTTCGCTATCCCGTCTGTCGGCTGACTGCGATACTTTTTAGTTTTCCTTCTCGCCACCTGGATGTCATCGATATGAATTAAGTAAGGGTGGGTGAAAATGTTAAGGGTGTCAACATTCCTCCCCCCGTGAATCAACTCGGGATTCACCTTCTACTGACAAAACGGCTAGTTTCGTGACCGGTCGACGCATTGATCCCTGAGTTGTCTTCACTTCGGCCACACGGACGTGACCATCTTTGGCAGGAAAAACTTTTATAATTCGTCCCTTTTTCCACTGGCTTCTAGGTAGGCTGGGATCACATATGATTACTAAATCGTTGACTTGAAGCGGAGTGGTCTTGTCATGCCATTTAGGTCGCTGAAGGAGTTGAGGCAGGTACTCAATAACCCATCTTTTCCATAGACGATCCTTTAGATTTTGAGCAATTCGCCATTGTTTTTTGAGGCAGATTTCTGTGCCAGGTGGTTGTGGAGTCTGCGTAGAATTAACACAGCCTAACAAAAAGTGGTTAGGAGTGATTGGCTCATCTTCTTCAGTCGATAGGGGAATATGTGTCAGCGGACGAGAGTTAATAATATTTTCTGCTTCAATCAATACGCTCCTAAGCGTCTCAACTCTCGGCGATGTTTCATGTAAAGTCTTCGAAAGCAGGCGTTTAACAATTTGTATTAGGCGTTCCCAACATCCGCCCGAGCTAGGATTCAGTGGGCAATTGAAAACCCATTCGATGTTGTGCTTCGTTACTTCATCGGTGATTACATCAGTATCTAATAGACGTGCGGACTGTTTAAGTTCTCTCTGGGCCCCAATAAAATTCGTGCCGTTGTCACTACGAATTCGCTTTGGAGTTCCACGTCGATTTATAAAATTTCGAAGGCAAATAATAAAGGCGTCGGTTGACAAGTTTTCTGCTAGCTCCAAATGCGCAGCCCTTATTGTCAAGCAAGTAAAGATTACGGCCCATCTCTTCTCTCGTCGCCGACCGATGGAAACATTAAATGGGCCAAACAAGTCAACACCTGTATACGTGAAAGGGCGAACGTAAGGAGTCACTCGGTCTTCAGGTAATTGTCCCATAAAAGGTGGAATAGGCTTGGCTCTATCGATTTGACAATGTTGACAGTTATGTCGCACGGATTTCAATACTGCTTTGATGTGTGGGATCCAGAATTTTTGTCTTGTCTCGTTTATTGTCACAGCCGTATTTTGATGGTGACATTTTACGTGAAAGTAGAGGACGATCAGCTCCGTAATTCTGTGTCGCTGTGGCAAAACTATAGGACGCCTGGCTTCAAAAGGTAAGCAGAAAGCTTCGTCCATTCGACCATGAACTCGCAGAAGACCTTCTTCATCCAGATATGGCGAAAGAGAATAGATCGAACTACCTTTCAAAACTCTTCTCAATCTTTTTAAGGCATCTATTTCTTCGTGAAAGACTTCATTTTGGACAATTTGACATAAGAATTTTTCAGCGTCATCAAGGTCCTTGGCAGTAAGTGGACCCTTTGGATTTATATTACTGCTCAGTTGCTTTTTCATCAGGCTTCGAAATCGTAATACCCAGGCAGTCATTCGTTTGAGCTTTAAATATGAAGAAAATCTATTAAAATCAATGAAATCATTACTTGCCTTAAGATGGAATAGTGCACAAGTTTTAATTTCCTCTTCTAGTTCTTCTGGAGGTGGTTCTAATTGTGATGTTGGCTAATATTTTTCTTCATAATTTAAAAACGCAGGACCTCTTATCCACGAACTGCTTGTTTCAAACTTAGGTGGTATTTTGGGACGAGTTGCAGCATCGGCAGTGTTTTGGCTAGTGGGAACCCATCGCCACTGACTGGGACTGGTACTCGTTATTATCTCAGCTACGCGATGTCCAACAAAAGGTTTATACTTCCTTCCAGTTGAGTGGATCCAGTAAAGCACCGTTCGTGAATCACTCCAAAGAAAAACACGATCCACCTTCACTTCGTGGTTTCGGCAAATCATTTTTTGAAGACGTACCCCAAGTACGGCAGCTTGAAGCTCTGATCTAGGCACTGACATCAGCTTTTGTGGGGCTGTACTTGTTTTTCCCATGACGAAGGCAACATCTACTCCGTTTGAAAATTCGATGCGAAAATACCCAACTGCGGAAAAGGCAACTTGACTTGCATCAACGAATATATGTAGATCTAGTTTGACGGCGACCAATAAATTCGGCGAGTAACAGCGATTTATCATAAACTCTTTTACATTCTGGAACTCTCTCCACCAGGCAATCCACTTCGTATGCAATTCGGATGGAATGGGATCGTCCCACTCAAGGTTGTACTTCCATGTATGCTGCACTAAAATTTTTGAAAATACCAAGAAATCAGCTAGCAGGCCATATGGATCGAAGACAGCCATTACTATGCCAAGTAATTCACGCTTTGTTGGAGCTCGAACTTCTTGCAATACTTCTTGTGGAATCCGGTGGAACTTGGTCAGGAACCGAAAGGTGTCTGTAGAAGTATCCCAGAACATTCCCAGGACTTTATCTGCTGATGCTTGTCTTTCCATAGTAATGCAAATACCTTTTTGGCGACTGGAACCATTTAAAGTTGTTTCTAAGAAGTTTGAATTAGATATGAAACTCCTTAAATTGAACCCAGCTTCGGCATTAATGTCGACGACTTGACGGCATATTCTCTCGGCTTCTTGTTCTGATGAAAAGCTCACTACAAAGTCGTCAACATAATGTTTCTCCTTAACAGCTGTTGCGGCTTCAGGAAACTGTTGTAGATAATCTTCAGCATTTCGATTCTTAACATATTCCGCACTGCAAGGAGAGCACACGGCTCCAAAAATCATCGAGGTCATCACATATTGCTGAATGGGCTGTCTGCAATCACTGTCTCTCCAAAGGAATCGTTGCGCGTGTTGATCGGCGGCACGTATCTTTATTTGTGAAAACATTTCACATATATCGGCAGCTACACCTATGATTCCTTGTCTAAATTGAAGAAGAATATTAATTAACGGTTTTGCTTGTTCCGGACCCTTAAGAAGCATGGAGTTCAGAGAGACATCATTAATAGTGGCGGCAGCATCAAATACTATTCGAAGTTTGTCCGGTTTATGTGGATTTTGAATGGCGAAATGTGGCAAATACCATACTGGCTCTGTGGTAATCAACTCACCTGGTAATAGACGTCTTGCATAAGACTTCTCAAAATATTTCGTCATTTCCCTTTGGTACCGCTCGGCAAATTCGGGATCGCGTTGCATCCTCCTTTCAATGTTGACAAGTCGTTTCTGGGCCATACCATAACTGTCTGGAAGTTCAGTCACATCTTTCTTCCAAAGAAGTCCTGTTTCGAAATTCTTGCCATCATCCAGTCTTCGCGTAGTCGTCTCCAATATTTTTCTGGCTGCAGCATCTTCTTCAGACTCCAATATCGTCGATGTAGCATTAACTCCAAAGTTATCAGTTGAGAAATACTCCGCTACAATCTGATTTAACTCATTCAGTGAACGATGCTCTCGAATATGGAAACTAAAAGAACTCGGGGAGGCAGATGCTGGCGTTGGCCCATACGCCACCCAACCCAACTTCGTCTTAGCGGCAATCGGCAATGATGCGTCGGACTGGACAATCGTAGATGACGCTCCGAGATGAACATAATCTAATCCCAGCAACATGACAGGTTTGGCGTTTTTATAATCGATAATGGGAACTGTTTTCAAGTGACCAAAATCCAATTTGCGTAATGACTGAACAGGTAGATCTAGGTTGCGAATTGTTCTAATATTCTTGAGGGCGAAACGATGTTCTTTTTCATGTCCCTCGATCTCCAGATTGACCTTTGAAGACTGCTCTGATGTTATTTTCTGACCGTACCACTGTAAAGACAAACGCTGAGATGGTCCCTTAAGTCCGAGTTTGTTAGCTGTACGTTCTTCCAAAAGAGATACTGCAGATCCTTCATCAAACATTACAAATACCTCAGCTTTTCCATTTGGACCAAATAATGTGACTGGTAATATTTTAAATAACTGGCTAGAACACCCAACTGCAGCCCGGCAACTGTGCAAACGTCTGGCACTGTCTCTGTTTGCAGATTCCTCATGAAGGCATGGATGATGGTATCGCTGACAACCATCAACACCACAAGGTTTCTTAGTTCGACAATTCATCGAATTATGTCCTTTACTAAGGCAAGAAAAACATAGTTGTTGGCTTTTGACTTTATCCCATCGTTCCTGGATAGAAATCGACTGATGAAAATCTTTACAGTTACCCAGTTTGTGGTCTCCTCCACACTGATAGCATTTCAGTTCCTTTCTTGGACTATTTTCATCCGCATGCATTACTCGACGTATCTGTTGTGGTTGTGAACTGGCTCTTATTATGGCTTGACTTGACAATGGCATTAACCCAATAACTCTGGCAAGGTCACTCAACCAGATTGAAAAATCATGAATGGTCGGAAATGGTTTTATGGAAGCGGCATGTCTTACCCATTCGAACTGTCTATTTGCTGGCAATTTCAAAACAAGCTGTTCCAAAAGCGACGGGTTTGATAAATGTTGTTGGCAGTTTGCAGATGTTAGAAATGCAACTACATTGCGTACCTTCGTCGAGAATGAAATTATTTCTTCCACTTTGGCTTCACTGATGGATGGAAATTGTTGTATCTGGCTCAATTGGCACCTGACGAGCAGATCTGGTCTGCCAAAGCGAAACTCCAGTTCTTCCATGGCCTTAGGAATGTCATCTGGATATATTAACATCGACTCGACTGAATCTTTGGCCGGACCAACTAAACATCTCTGTAGTCGCATTAGGTTATGCCTGTTGTTGTACCTAAAGGCGTCAGTTGTATCTCTAAAACTTGCGAGAAACAACGGCCATTCTTCTGTTTTTCCCGAAAAGATAGGTAGGTCATACAACCTTGACTCATTTTGTGAAACCATTGTGGCATTGGATATATGATTTGATGGCTCCGGAATTGAAAACTGTACTGGCTGTATGGAAGATGAAACTAAACATGGTTGTACATACCCTGGTGCTGAAGCTGTAATCTGCCCTGGTGTTGGCATTGACTCATACACTGACGCTGACACTTGAGCTATTGGCGAATGCATTTGTCCATGAGCAGGCGCTGGCGCTGGTCCTAAAACTGACATTGGCATTGGCATCTGTCCCAGTGTCGACGCTGGTCCTAATACTGACGCTGATGCATGAGGCGCTGACGACGGCATTTGTCCATGTGCTGACGCTGGTCCTAACACTGACATTGGCATCTGTCCTGGTGTCGACGCTGGTCCTAATACTGACGTTGATGCATGAGGCGCTGACGACGGCATTTGTCCATGTGCTGACGCTGGTCCTAACACTGACATTGGCATCTGTCCTGGTGTCGACGCTGGTCCCAACACTGACATCGGTCGTCCTTCAATACTTGAATCATTGAATCCACTTGGCATGCACTCCACTTGGCTTCGAAGGTTCCTAATCTCCTTTTGACTCTCTGCTGTGTTATTGCGCAGTTCTTGAACAGATACTTTCAGAGCATCAATACTCGACACTAACACAGATATTAAATCCCTGTCAAAAGATTGCGACGGTGGGGTTTTGTCTACGTTTTCCATTACTGTCACATCTAATTCATCATCCGAGGATTGATTTTCCTTGGATCCGCTTCTTAAATTGTACTTTTTCATTTTTGGCGTACGTGATCAAACAAAACAAAAAACCAAAACTCCCTCCTTTTTTCGGCGTCTTCCGTTGAGATTTTAAAAGATACTTTTTTTTTTTTGGCTTGTATATATATTTATCTCTTTCGCTCTCAGTACAGACGAGATAGGAAATTAAAGAAAAACATGTAAAGTCGACGGCAAATAACACAAATTTGTTAAATCTGAATTATTAAAAGTATTTATTCAAAACAAAATCTCAAAGGGCAGAAGGCTAACAATAAAATATAGACGTTCGTAATCGTTGTCGTTGTCGTTTTCTTTAAGTATCTTTTCGCTATCCCGTCTGTCGGCTGACTGCGATACTTTTTAGTTTTCCTTCTCGCCACCTGGATGTCATCGATATGAATTAAGTAAGGGTGGGTGAAAATGTTAAGGGTGTCAACAGGTATGTTTCAAGTCAACTGCTCAAATTTAAAATGTTCATGGGCAGGACCATGCCCATGCCCACGCCAATGGGAAAAAGCATAATTTGAACGGGCATAATTGTATTTTTAGAAGAGTTACTTCTTCTTCCCACTTAAATAAAAAGCTTTCCCTCTCGAACAAGTACAAGGACCATGAAAAAGTAAAGTAAACACTTGACACTGGTGACTCTCAACTACCTTGTACGCAATTATGTCGAGTTTACACACTGCAATTCTCACTCTTGCACGATTTTGATAAAATTTAAAGCGAGATAAGTGAATTGTAACACTTCTGTATCTGATACCGCATCTCTGGTCCAAATATTCATTATTTTCTGCAAAGATCACTACTAAACTTTCGAACTAATAATGATAAAATGGAATAGGGACGGAACATTTCAATTGTGGAACGTGACTTTTCTCGATTTTTATGTTTTCTTCGTGACTGTAACCCTCCCTTTAATCCTCGCTCTTTTCAGCTAAATACTATTGACACAGCAGACTCATGAGCAGCGGTGCCGCTCTGCAGCAATAGCAGTAGATCTACTGCAATTTTCGAAAAAAATAAATCTGCTACAATATACTGCACTTTTGTGCTGCTGCAGAGCGAAAGTTTTCGATTGTAAGCCAAGTAAAAAATAAACTACGAAACAAAATTAACGTAAATACTCTTGAAAATGTAATTTTTTGTAAAGAAATGAATAGTGTCAGCATGATCATGAACATGATCGATGAACATGACACGATGACGGATAGGTTGACGTTGACGTATTTGACGGAAATGACAGTTCCAAAGAATCCGTGGCAGAATAATGAACGAAACGAAACAAACAAATTTAAATGTCATTTAATCTCAATATTTTCTTTTCAAGCTATGACAATTTCTTTTCATTCTCTTAATGTCTCCACCAATGAAAATGCTTACTCTCAATTTGTGAATGCGTGAACCTCAATATGTGAAAGTATGGTCCTCAATGTGTGAATGTGTGAAATGCCAACGGATTGAAAAGTAGACAATAAATCTACTTTATCTGTCCGTTCCGTCATGTTCTTTGTTTATAGGCCTGCTTCCATAACAAAGTGTGTATTCTATCCATTCTATTCTGTCAGTCGATCACGTCGACGCAATGGACGCAACGGATTCTATGGGTCTTGGCCTTAAGGCCTATACACGACACAGACACGTCGTTGCAGACCAATAAATTTTGTTGTTGTGCACATGTCTGCGCAGACCGTCTGTGTCATGTGTATTCACGTCGTGTATTACATTTTTTTTGAATTTTTTGTGATCTGCAGCGACGTGTCTGTGTCGTGTATAGTCAATTTTGCACAGACCAGCGGGAAAGTTCATATCGTAAACATGAACAAAAACACGGAAAGACAATTTTTGATCGACCCGACGACCACGACGAAACGATACAAATTAATATTTGTGCAGATTGTCTGCACCGTGTGTGGCGAAGGGGTGTTGGCATAGACTTAAAGTTTGCAGCGACGTGTCTCTGCGTGTATGGGCCCTATTACGTACATCCCAGTCAGCTTACTTTTGACATTTCTATACTTGGTTAATAATTTAGTCCTTTTGTCATTATGAGCTGCAATTTGTTATTAGTTTTATGATTCAATAAGATATCAACACATTAAAAAAGAAAGGAAATTTTACCAGTTAAGTAAAAAAGAAAACCCACGAAGTGTAACGTTCTAATGGAATAATTATGTTTTTTTTATTTCATCAGAGGGCGCTGTTATCAACTGCCTGAAATATTTCAGCATGAAAATGAAAAGTTCAAGGTCTCCAAAACTACGAAAATCCACGAAAAACAGTCAAAAACCCGTTCGCGTACTCGGTTTCTTCGTAGTTTTTCGGAGAAGAGAGCGAAATGAGAGAGAGATCCGTTTAGGGCAAATTTGTAGAAACTGTCAAACTGTTTTTTTTTATTTGAAACTGTCTTTGGGTTTGTTATTATTTCGAAATGGAACATTTTTTTATTTTGTTTTGCCAAGTGAGATTTAAATGGAAGATTATTAAATAATTAAAGTTCCAAATGGAAAAATGTTTTTGGAAAGTGTTTACAGACAAAATACATTGAAAAGCAGTCAAATTAAATGAAAGAGCTCCGCAAACGCCTTCAGGCATCTACAAAAGCATTTACATAAATGGGCAATATAAAGGCGGAAGAACTCATCCTAACTCATTTAGTAGTGTCTAGGCCTAAATAATTTTCGTAGTGAAGTTCAGAATTTTAAATAAAAAATTGTTCAAGTCATAAACACTGGTTTTTGTAATTATTATTTTTTTTTTTGTAAAAAAGCAAAACAAAAACAATCAAAACAAAGTCAGTGACATTTGTCTGTACGCTTATTTATTTAACAAATTTACTCTCTCAGAGAGAATTTCATCCTCACTCCTCCGAATTTGACAGTTACTATGTTTAGTCCAAAAAGTACGCGAACGGATCTACATATTTCGTCATCCTATTTCCAGCTGCATTTAAATTTTAAATCCGTAAGCGTTCTCACGTGCTGCTTCTTCTCAAATAATAAAGAATTTCCATCAACGTAATTACAAAAAAAAAAATGTTTGAGGATCGAAGCGATTTTGCGCTTCCCGATTATATAGACTTTCCATCGGCGGAAAAAGAAATTCTGACATACTGGAGACAGCATAAGACATTTGAAGAAATCCAAGAGGAGCGTCGTAAATCTAATTCTGGATGTTTCTCATTTTTCGATGGACCACCGTTTGCAACTGGTCTACCACACTATGGACACATTCTAACTGGCACGATCAAAGACATTGTTGGTAGATATGCTACTCAAAAGAATTTACTAGTTGAACGTAGGTTTGGATGGGATTGCCACGGCCTCCCAGTGGAGCATGAAATCGATAAAAAATTGGAGATTAAAGGACCCGAAGATGTTTGTAAAATTGGAATATCTGCCTATAACAACGAATGCAAACAGATTGTACAACGGTATTCGACAGAATGGAGAGAAACTGTTGAGAAAAGCGGTCGATGGGTTGACTTTGACAATGACTACAAAACTATGTATCCATCGTACATGGAAAGTGTTTGGTGGGTGTTCAAACAACTCTATGATAAAGGTTTAGTCTATAGGGGAACAAAAGTGATGCCATTCTCGACAGCATGCTGTACACCGCTGTCGAATTTCGAGTCCGGCCAGAATTACAAAGATGTGACTGATGTTTGTGTAACGATCGCATTAAAAGTAGTTGGTCGGAATGAAAGACTTCTCATTTGGACAACTACCCCTTGGACGTTGCCATCGAATTTAGCAGTTTGTGTGAATCCGAAAATGAACTATGTGAAAGTAAAACTATCAAAATCACCCGATAAGTTTGTTTATATTCTTGCTACTGATCGCTTGCCATTTATTTTCAAGAGCCCAAAGGACTACGTTCTCGTGAAGAAAATCTCGGGTGATTCTCTGAAAGATGTTGCATACGAACCATTGTTTGAGTATTTCTCCGAGTATGGTAAGAAATCCGGAGCATTTCGTGTTCTAATCGATGACTATGTGACCAATGATGTTGGCACAGGCATTGTCCATCAAGCTCCGTACTTTGGTGAGGATGATTACCGTGTCTGTTTGGCGAATTCTATCATAACCAAATCAAGTGAGACTATCTGTCCCGTTGATGATTGCGGCAGATTCACCGAAAGCGTTACGGACTTTGCTGGGATGTACATAAAAGATGCAGATTCTAAAATTATAGCTCATTTAAAAGAAAAAGGACAAGTATTTCATATTGGTCAAGTCACCCATAGTTACCCTCTTTGTTGGCGTTCAGATACTCCTCTAATATACAAAGCAGTGCCATCGTGGTTCATTAACGTCGAATCAATGACTAGTCAACTTCTAGAAAATAATGCTCAAACGGAATGGGTTCCTGATGTTGTGAAAGAGAAACGTTTCGGCAATTGGTTGCGGAATGCACGCGATTGGGCTGTAAGTCGAAATCGTTACTGGGGAACTCCAATCCCAATTTGGTCATCCCCATCTGGAGATGAGATATGTTGCATTGGAAGCATTAAAGAACTACAACAGCTAACGGGTGCTTCAAATATAACTGATTTGCATAGAGAGTTTATTGATGATTTAGAAATTCCATCGAAAACTCTAGGAAATCCTCCACTACGTCGCGTTCCAGAAATATTTGATTGTTGGTTTGAATCTGGTGCAATGCCATATGCTCAACATCATTACCCATTTAAGAACGAAGAAATGTTTAACGATGTTTTCCCTGCAAGTTTCATTGCGGAGGGCATTGATCAGACTCGAGGATGGTTTTATACGCTTTTGGTTATATCAACGGCTTTATTTCAGAAACCGCCATTTAAGAATGTCATCGTAAATGGTTTAGTTCTGGCTTCTGATGGTTCAAAGATCTCTAAGCGAAAGAAGAACTACGTAGATCCGGCGATCATTATTGATACGTATGGTGCTGATGCACTGCGCTTGTATCTTATTAACTCGCCGCTTGTGAAGGCCGGAAATCTAAACTTTAAGGAGGAGGGTGTTAAAAACATTCTCAAGACAGTTCTTTTGCCATGGTACAATGCATTTAGATTTTGTATTTTAAATATTCCCGAAACGACTGACAAAATGTTTTCTCCAATATCAAGCCAAACAAGTTTAGCAAACATCATGGACAGATGGATTTTATCCTACACCGAATCATTAGTGCAATTTTTTGAGACTGAAATGCAAGGTTATCGCCTCTACACTGTTCTACCAAGACTTATTCGATTTATTGACCAACTTACAAACTGGTATATTCGTCTTAATCGATCTCGCATCAAAGGCGATGAGGGTGAAACAGACTGTTACAATTCTTTAAATGTTCTAATCAATGTTCTAAGCAAACTTTCTATAGTTATGGCACCCTTTGCACCATTTTTCTCTGAATATATCTATCAGCGTCTTTTATTGTATTACAACTTTGATGGAGGTAGGAAAAACTCTGTTCACAATCAACTCATTCCTTCGGTTCATTTGGAATCCATTCAAGAAAAAGAAGAACGAACGATTTCACGGATGCAAGCAGTCATTGACCTGGGACGAGTGTTACGAGAGCGTCATACAGTGCCGGTAAAGTACCCTATAGCCGAATTGATAGTTGTCCATTTAAACAAGGAATATCTTAATGACCTGGAAAGCGTCGAAGATATCATCGTAAAAGAGCTTAATGTTCGCAAAATTCAGTTCACTAGTGATCGACGGAAATTCGGTGCATCGTTTAAGGCAGATCCTCAATATCAAGTCTTAGGTAAAAAATATAAAGACGAACTAAAGATACTTACACGGGAGATAAAAAACCTCTCAGACAGTCAGATCGAAAAGAGCTTAAAAAAGGGAGTGTTTCGAGTCCAAAATCATAACTTTTTGTTGGAAGATATTAAAATATCCTTCGAATTCAATACGAAATTGGACGGTTCCCTAGCAACGACTAGTAATGATGAGGTTCTTGTCCTTATGGATATGACCAAAGACGTAGAGTTTTATGAAGAAGGTACTGCTCGGGAGATCATCAATCGCATTCAAAAGCTGAAGAAAAAAGCAAAGTTGCAACCAATCGATAAGGTTCTTGTATTTTATCAGACCAACGAAGATAGTCTTCAAATGATTATTTCAAAATATAGCGAATTTATTTATCATCCAACGCAATCCACGATGCATACATTGGAGGCGTTGACATCAGTGTCCAACAAGGGTGATAAGATCATACAGGAAAAAGTTGATATTAAGGGACTTGATATTTCATTCCATTTATATTATGAAAACTAATTTATTCGTAAAATAAAAGCGATAACTTATTAATCAAAATGCGTGGCTTGATTTTTTTTTTTTTTTTGTTTTATGTCCGAATGCACAAAATTGAAGGCGTGGCTAGAGGTTACTCTGTGATCTGGGTGTCTGTAAAATGGTTTCTCATGGTTTACAATGTGAAGGTAATATAACTCCAAGTAATAAACCTGATATTAAGGGACTTGAAATTTCATTCCATTTATATTATGAAAACTAATTTATTCGTAAAATAAAAGCGATAACTTATTAATCAAAATGCGTGGCTTGATTTTTTTTTTTTTGTTTTATGTCCGAATGCACAAAATTGAAGGCGTGGCTAGAGGTTACTCTGTGATCTGGGTGTCTGTAAAATGGTTTCTCATGGTTTACAATGTGAAGGTAATATAACTCCAAGTAATAAACCTGCCTCGATGGAATGTCTCACGATGGCTTCCTACAATGTTCAGGTAACGACAAACGAATTCGACGTTTTACATATTTATGGAATGCCTTATCTGTATGGGCATTCTTAACGCACAAGGAGCAGATATCTATTATGGCTGCCCGTTTTCTTTACTAATTCTCTACCATAGCTTCTTCACAGGAGGTTAGAGCAGTGTTCTAAGCATGAAGTAGGAGGAAGGATCTTACCTGGCACAACCTGGAGACTATAACCCCTCAGAGTTACAGTTATTTAAGATAGTTCAGTTGTGGTGGCCCTGTCAAACTCGTCAGGCAGTGCAGGAATATCAAAAAGAATCCCTGCGCTGTTCCATCAAGATTTGTAGGTTTAATTTTAAATATTTATTTAGATAAGGGGATGTGCATGTTGTCGTGTGGCCTGCGTAACATAATATTTTAAATTAACATAATTGTGGGGAACTGGGAAGCCAACTCATGAAAATCAGCAAAATGTTATCGGCATTTGTGAGTAATCAAACAAGTCTAGTCTAATCGGCATGAGAAAGCAAAACGAAAATTGGGTTTAAAATGAGTCACAACGAACAATGACGGGTTATTTTGTCTCCCTACACCACCCAGAGGCGAAGATAACTTCGAAAATCTCAATTTCGCAGAACGTAAAATAAAATAAAAGAGTAAATTCTTAAGACAATTTATTATGCGTGTCTTTATCTGTTTTTATTCAGAGTCTGTATCGCATCGTCACAGCTTTACAATATAATTTGCCACACAAACAACAATTCTTACAAAATATATGTCAAAACAAACATAGTGTAATCTACTCATATAACAGACGCACGACAAGGACTTTAAAATAAACGATACAAATACTTAATACGGTGGCGGTTGCTGGTGGGAGAACTGCTGGCCCATCATTCCCTGTTGATTAGGCATTTGTCGCTGAAGTTGAGCAACTAAATTTGGGGTTTGCTGTTGGCCAATACTTTGAGCCTGTGGCTGTCCCATGCCAGGACCCGCATTTTGCTGCCCCATTCCTACACAAAAAAGGGAAGAAAAAATTCACTTACCTCTTAAATGAGGGAACGAAAACTAACTTACCTTGCATCATCATTTGATGATGCAGGCGATGTTGTTGCTGTTGAAATTGTTGTGCAGAGACTGGTTTTCCCCCGGTTGGCTGTTGCCTGGAATATGGTGGCGCTGGTCCTTGGGCCATCATATTATTCATGGTCACATTTGGTGCCTGATTCATGTATTGGCCACGATTACCGGGCATAGCACGTTGCTGAGCCAAATACTCACTCGGATTATTCCTTTGTGCGGCCATTTGATTGAAACCACCCATCATGCTTTGCTGATTGGGCTGTTGATTCATGCCTTGATTATTATAATTTGTAAAGTTTTGGAACTGTGGTCCTTGATTAACCATTCCCACATTCTGTTGCTGCATCATTCCGGCTGCTTGATTTATTCCCGGATTCACCATACCCGTATTTGATTGGTTCATCATGGCAGCAGAGTTATTGCTGCCAATCATATTGCCACCTTGTGCCATTGCCATGGCTTGTTGATTCTGCGGATTCTGGTTAATTCCGCCCGGTGGAATTTGGTTTTGTTGTGACATGATGGCATTGGGATTTATTCCCTGCCCCATTGTCGGTTGACCCATTTGTCCCATACCTTGATTCATTGGAGCACCCATTTGACTAGCGCCAGCCATTTGATTAGGAGCAATACCTCGCAAAGTGCTTCGCATAAATTGCTGCTGCTGTTGCTGTTGTTGCACTTGCTGCTGGGGTTGTTGTTGCATAACTCCTGGTGGCTGTCGCTGTCTTTGTTGCTGCTGCTGTTGTAAAGTAAAGTTCGAACTACTGCTTTGGTTTGCACCCATGAAAGCTGGTTGACGCTTTCGTAACATTTCCTCCAATGCAGCTTTCGATGAGGTGTTTATTTGAGGTCGCTCGAATCGATTCACTAAAATGCAGATTTGTTACACACAATGTTTACATACATATACGAGTAATAATATTCAAATCAGTCTTACTTTGAATTCCTTGTTGATTATAGAATTGTTGTTGCTGTTGCTGCTGTTGTTGTTGCATTGAATGATAACCTGAACTTGGCCACTGTTGCTGTTGTGGTTGCTGTTGTCCCTGTGCTAATCCACCAGGCCCACCGGGGACAAAGCCCATTTGTGAATTCTGTTGTGGATTTCCAGCACCCAATTGTTGGTGCAAAGCGCCCGGGACAGACATCTGCTGTTGTTGCATCATTGGATTTGGATTACCGGGCATCATTTGATTTGGAGCGAACTGTTGAATATTAACCTAATAAAAAATTCTAGTTTTAAATAAATACAAAATGTACGTTTGTAAAAGTAAATAATTTCAAATCTATCAATTTTATATTTTAAAAGCTGAGTAGGTATTGACAGTTTGGGAGTCAGAATGTATAGAAAACAGGTAGTCAAAGGGGTCCAAGAATACTCGTATCTCTTTAGAAGACTATTGTCATTACAATTGAGCAAAACTTAATTGTAACTTGCTTGTTACTGTATTTACAGATTTCAGTATATGATATCAATAACAGGAATGGTAAAAGTGCGGTTCATTGAAATCCGGATGATAAAACGAGAACGAAAAAAATAATTTCTGATCTGGCACAAGCGTCTTCCTTTGGCTGCAATACTCTGCTATAAGTGGAAACTCTTTTATTATTGTACAATCAGTGCTTTGAGCGCATCAATTTAAAATTTTGATAATGAAAGTGAAAAGACTTCGTATTGTCTAAAACAGACAGTTTTTCAAATTTGATAAATCCGTTTGATATACAAAAAATGTACTCATAATCTAAACTTGGAGAACTGCTCTAGACGCTCCTCTAATTAGAGCCAATGTCACACATGCTTACCAAATCTGTGGGGTCACTGCAATCCACATACAGTTCAGTCATTAGTTTTGCGGGCTCTGGCATGTTGTAGATAATTTCTTTACAGAAACAAATAAATATCCAAAAGTTTTAATTGTTGATCAAAATTTAAAAATAAAATAGAAATATGGAAACTACGTGCAGCAAGTGACAGAAATAATTCACCACTTATTTCCCGTTACAAGAGACTAAACAAAATTCCCGCTAACTTTCTAATTGACAACTTTACGTCTCAGCTTTACGAAGTACCAAATCCTCTTTTACAAGTTATTAAGAGTTTGAAAAATATTTTTGGAGAAGTTATTGCATATGCGATAAAATTCGGCACGCATCTCTCCACTATTTTCTACGGCATATTGACCATTCTTATACGTGTTTTCTTAACGAATAGAGTTCTCAGACAAAGAATCAATTTAAAGTTCTCTTCAATAGAATTTCTCAATATTTCGTAGAAAGAGGAAGCAGGGAGTCCAAATCCACACGTATCTAGATCGTAAGAAGTCATATTCTGAGTCTTGCCTATGAAGTTCATCGGCGACTTCGTATTCAGGCTTAGAAGCCACTTCTCCGCTTAGAAGACAGACACAGACACGCTGTCAACTTCCAAAAAGACTCTACCAGACGACATGTTCATGAGATCGGATTTAAATTACAGTCGACGAAACTAGAGTGCAGATTGTACCAAAAAAACCGTTCTTTCAACAGAAGATGGCCTTGGTGTACAGGTTGTGATATTAATATCAAACGCACCTAGAACAGAACCTAGACTTGATAGGAAAAGCACCCAAGCAGCCGATACGACAAACTGTTCTTTTAGTCTACTGAAAGCAGCAGGGAGGTATTTGCAAACTTATTCCGCCAGAAGTCCGATGCAGTAGACAAAATTGATCATATTATAGCCAAATAGACCAAAAAAAACCCTGCTAACACCCAAGTACTTAGCTTCGTTGAAGAAAGGGAGGTGACGCCTTTTAACACTTTATAAGCCAAGCCAGTCCGTATCCTCTTTCTCTTGTATTGTACTCTTTCTTGTCGAGATCACATTCAATTCTACACAGTCGGACAAGATCTTCCGCCTTGATATGCATGTTTCATCTTAAACTGGGGACGCATTTATTAAAATCTGCGCGCACATGAAGCTTCCCTCCAAGCTCTTAAACAGAAAACAAGTTAGACTGAAACTCTTAGCGAGTGAGTTGTTATCTTTGCCGATTTTTAGTATATGTACCTATAACCTACTCTCACTGGCCATAACCTATGCAGTACTCGTAAGTAGCCTAGTGTTTCTCTTTAGAGTTGGTAGTAGTTGATCTCTACCTTTTTGCAGGAAAACTGAAAACACGCTGGTGTACTTGAATCGGTTACCCAGGAAGTGAGTTTCGAGTATGAGACTGAACGTCTCTGCTTTCAGTATATGTTAGGTGACATCAGACTCTCTCTGTTTCCATACGGGCTAATTTGTCGCTTTAGATAGCTTTGACCAGCCTACTGGTTTCACTGAATCGTTCATTCTTTCAGAAAAGTCCATATAAGAGGCATTCCGAATTATTGTCTTATATTCTATTTTTAAGTGGCCTATTAAGAAGGTTTTTCGTCCGAATGTCCAAATAGGACGGAGAGTTTTTTCTTCACTCAGAGTGATTCGAGGTATAATTCACAGTATTTTTTTCTGTGCTTGAAACTCTACAACAGCCAAATCTACGTGTCAGTGTTATGCCTTCACCCGCAGAATTTTTCTGTCTGAGTTCCAATTACACAAATGAAAAACTGACTTGCCATGGGCAGGATTCGAACCTGGACCCTCCGAGTGAGAAGCAGAACACCACGACCACCCAAAATTCAGATATTCTGAAAGGTCAGTGTTAAGAAACACATTGGGTGCAATGAGCACCTTACCCAGCAACATAAACAAACAACAGTCAGCATAAAGGGTACAACAGTCACGCGCTCACCTAGCTCAGATAGATACAACAGAAAGCTAAAAACAGCGATTAAAGCTCTTGTGTTAGACTTAGACTGTGAGGCATGCCCCGCAGAAAAATTGATCGAAACACGTCATCATGATTTCGTTACTGCTACAAAAAGGGTCATTTCGGTATGCGGCTGCCATTGATTGACATTGTTACTATTGTTTAGTCTTTCCGAATGGCGCATCAGAATTCAAATTCTTCCGACAATAGACCACGCAACATTAATAACTCCCTTTGATTGAAGCCACAAAATTATTCAGAATATCTTTCTTGATAAAGAGATGTCTTTTGCACACCGTCAAATGTTTTTTTTTAAGTTAATAAACAGTAGCAGCAACGTTAATTCGTATGTCGTTAATGTGGTGAGGACAATCCAGTTTCGCTGTCGACAGTACTTTATACAGGTGGCGCAAAATTAATCACCCTATCGGAAGATGGTATAATATTTGCAAATGGCGTCGTACGTCAATCATATTTGACATTTGTGAACTAGACAGATGAAGTATACAAAAAGACAAGCAATGGAGCGCTATACTCCGCAAGAGCGTGGAATAATTGTGTCGATGTTTTTGGCACGATTTTGTGTCGAAAATCATCATGAGCGACGTGGCGCATTTCCACTTAGGTGGTTACATCAATAAGCAAAATCTTCGTTTCTGGGGCACTGAAAATCCGCGTGTGATGCACGTAGAGCCATTACATCCACTCAAAGTCACTGTGTGGTGCGGCATTTACGCGGAGGACGCCATCGGCAATACGGTCACTGTTAATGGCGAACGCTACAGGGCCATAATAAACGACTTCTTACTGCCGGTATTGGATGAGCAGGGCTTGGTGAACATGTGGTTTCAACAAGACAGTGCACACAGCACGAGCCACAATGGCTATTGTGAAGGAAGCTTTTCCTGGTGGCGTAATCTCCCGTTATGGTGATTTGGCATGGACAGCAAGATAGCCCGGTTTAACCGTCCCAGACCTCTTTCTTTAAGGCTTCTTGAAGTCGCGGGTTTATGCTAACAGCCTCAGACAATCGCAGCTCTTAAGAAGAATATTCGACAGGAATGCGAACAGTTATCACCGGGCACAAATGTGTATCAACACTGGCGGCAGCCACTTAACGGATATCATCTTTTCCACTTAATAGAAACAATATTGTAAAGACCCAAATAAAGATTTCCATCACTCAAAACCATTTTTTTTATTTAGTAAAAAAGTAATTCAAAAACAAAATTGAATGATTAATTTTGCGCCACCTTGTAAATGTTCTTTAATGCGTTCAAGAATTAGGATGGGTGTTATTTTTGCAATTGTAAGAAGCATGCAGATATTTCTCCAGTTTTACAACTCTCTAAGATTACCCTTCTTTAAGATAACTGCATGCGAAGCATTGTATAGGAGAAGGTCGTCATACCTGTGGCAAAGATCTCATCCTCAGTCATACAATAGACTCGATGCGAATTGTGAAATATTGGCAGTCGACGAAGTATCTTTGTTTTGGGGTTTGGTACTATTCAAAACAGCAGGAAGTGGTACCCATCATAACCCAGTCAAATTTCTCACTTGGTGTCTGCTTAAGTTGTAACCACCTGTCTGATCCCTCGTTCTGCTGTTGCATCTCTTTGCTGCTTTTTCTGCTTGTTCAGTCAGTACATTGATGGTGCTTCGGATCGGGCTTTGTAGGCTTGACATTTCACCCTTTGGGGAAATTCTCAAATTTCAATACTGCAATACTTTATATACTCCTGCTTTTTACTTCTGAGAAACCGGCGTTTCATGCAGCCAATACTTTTGTGTACCACCGGTCTGTACGGTAGTTGTTGCGCTGCATGTGATTGTCGACACTCTTAGTCGAACCAGAGGTTTCGTTGTGCTGACCAAAAGAAACCCAGCATATCAGAGGCGTCATCTCTGATGGCTTTTTGGCAGCACTGCCATTGGCTTTAGTACTTGATGCCACATAGCACCTTTTCAGATATTAATATATGTTTCATTGGCAAAGGCTTTGGCTATCTATTAACCGTACACCGGCTTCAATGTTAATGTTCGACCTTTCGTGGAAGGTTGAAAGTTGTTTTTGCTGTCGTCGTATTCCACCTCTGTGAAGACATGTGCGGATGTGATACGTATTGCCATGAGGAGGTCGCTTACATATCGAAAACTCGAGACTTCCTGCCGTATTCTGGATCTAATGGCAAATCCGCGTCCAAATAAAAGCTATTATACTTATGTTGACGGCTGGTAATATATGTCCCACTTCCTGGGTGGTGGTTATATCTGCTTTGTAATAATCTGCAGTCTCCGCATATTATTCGAATGCACACGAGCTATTAAATGACTAACATTTTGATCCGAAGTTCTTTGTCCTTATTTCGTGTGTATGGGTCGTGAATAGTAAATAATTTATTCGCAACGTGTGACTTTACAATCCACAACCTAGATAGCTAGGCTTTTTCTATGATCCCTTGTGCGAAACGAGCCGGAAATCGCAGAATCAATAGCCTACTGAACGGTTCATCTGCCATCGCTTCTATCTCAGCATTAGTCTTAAACATTCCTTTCGACCTCAGATTAAAATCTGTATGTACGTTGAAATAGATTAAATAATAAATCGCGTGAATTCATCTAAAAGTTTTAAAAATTCAAATAATCCAAGTAACTATAACACGTTTAAAAATCTTCGTAAGAATTTTATATCGTTGAGCAAATTACATTATGTCCATTGAACGCAGTATTAAGAAGAATGGTAGATCATACTTGTATCTCATAAACTCGAAACATAAATCTGCCGGCATCCCAAATACTATGTATTACAAAGGCGTTGAATCCTTTGATCTTGATACGATACTCAAACTGTTTGTCTCGTTTTTCGAGTCCGTTTTTTCAAATGCATGTTCGCCTGGAATAGTGAGAAATGACATACTCGTTAACAGTTGTGTAAATGTTGGGTCTCTACAACTTAGCTATGAAGAAGTTCTTCTGACGCTTATTTCACTGAAACCAACATCAAGTTGTGGTGCTGATGGTATTCCTGCCATTATTCTTAAATTTTATAGCGAATCTATCTCATTTCCACTGTGGCGTATTTTGAACCTGTCACTTTCAAATGGCGTCTTCCTTGAACAGTGGAAGGTTTCATACTTGGTGCCTATTTATAAATCAGGCGATAAAAATAATATTGAAAACTATCGTGGCATTTGCAAGTTTTCAGTGATCCAAAGCTTTTTGAAAATATTGTCAAATCCAGAATTGAATTTTTGACAATAGAATATTTATTTGAAGCTCAGCATGGTTTTGTTTCCGGTCAGTCTACAGTTACTAACCTGATCGTATTCTCATCTTATACTTTGAAAGAGATGGAAAACAAAATTCAGGTTGATGTTGTTTATACCGATTTCAGTAAAGCTTTTGACTCGGTTGACCATTTAATTCTTATTAACAAATTGGGATCCTTTGGATTTCACTTTGAAATCCTTCGCTGGTTATCATCTTTTCTTATTTTAAAATCAATCAACTGTTCTTCAGGAGTACCTCAAGGAAGCCATCTAGGCCCCTTGTTATTTCTAATTTTTATAAATGACATCATTTCAGTTGTTAAAAATTGTCATTGTCTCCTTTACGCAGATGATCTTAAGATATTTATGAGAATTAAGAGTATAGAAAATTGTTTTTTGTGTTATGTAATGTCCTACTCCAGATGTTCGTCAACAACAAAATTTAATTACTCTATTAATTCGACTTCGTTAAAACGTTTTTTTGAAATTAATTATTTGGGTGTAATCTTTGTTAAGAAATTTTCCTTAAGATCTCACATTGATTATGTTGTCTCCGAAGCAAATTCAAACATTGGATTTATCAAACGTAATGCAAAAGAACTTAAGGATTCATTTTCTCTACTTTCGTAGTACACTGTGTTAGTTCGATCTGTGTTAGAATACGCAGATGTCATTTGGAATCCTTTGTGCGTTTCATACTCTGATCGTATGGAAAAAATTTAAAGGCGATTTACAAAATACATCTTTTTCAAAATCAATTGGAGCTTTTCATCGGTGTATAGGGCCAGATATCTTTCACTTGGGATAAAATCCTTAAAATCACGGCGGCATTTTCATGATGTAATGTTTATGAGAGATTTGCTTTCTTACCACATTAGATGTCCTACTCGTCTCTCAATGGTTCCTATTTATGCACCAAGTAGAGCTTTAAGAACTAGGCGTCTTCTATTATAAATTAAACACAGAACTAAATATGGCCAAAGTGGGCCTCTTTCAAGAGCCATACTAGCTTTCAATGAAGTGTATTCACTCATCAACTTGTCTCTATCTAGAGAGAATTTTAAAAAGAGATTAACCTTTTTTAATTCTATCATTAAACCAACAAATTAATTTATTTTCTTCTTTAATTTATATATTTAAATTCCTACATCTGTTAGCCTTAAAAAAATTAAATATTATAGCATTGTTATTTTCTTTTTGGTGAACACTCGTCCTCATAAATCTAGTGCGTCAAGTCCAGTTGAACGAGACAAATTTCCAAAAGTTATCACCTGAAGGTAAACTAAACACAATTGATATGTAGTCATACGTAGTTATAGGGTGGATGCCGGTAAGTACTTTCTTTTATCGCACAATACCCAGACACTAAGAAGACTGTAATATTATTCCTATATGTTGCATCTATAAAATAAGGGAGATCCTACATTTTACAGAAATTAGTCCCTGCTAATCGACTTATGCAAAATTTTGTCCAATGCTTTAAAACGGGGGCGTTCAATATATTCTCGGTATCGATGTGAAGGAAAATGCGAATTCAATTTAAATTGTTTTTATTTTTCAATATAATCTCCCCTAACATCAATGCATTTGTTACATCTTGAGATAAGCTTTTTTAAACCCTCAAAAAAATAAATTTCCTCTTTCTCTGCAAAATACCCATTTATTGCCGACTTAAGTTCTTCATCATCCGAAAATCTTTTTCCACGAAGACATTTTTTCAAATCCGGAAACAGGAAATAATCACTAGGGGCAAGGTCTGGACTATAGGGTGGGTGTTGGATTTCTTCGAAACCACAATCTCGCGCAGCAGCCTTGGAAATTCGCGCCGTGTGAACAGGAGCGTTGTCATGAAGAAGCAACCCACCCGCTGCGAGTTTACCCCGTCTTATTTTTTTAATTTCCTCCCGCAAATTATGCAAAGTGGAAGCGTACTCAATGAGCAAGATTCCCTTTGAGTCCCAAAAAACTGTGGACATGAGCCTCCCGGCAGACGGAGTGACTTTGAACTTCTTCGGGGGGTCTGTTCCTTTTTTATGCCACTGCATGGACTCTTGTTTGCTTTCAGGGTCATAGTGGTGAACCCATGTTTCGTCCCCAGTAACAATTCGATCCATAACACCGTCCGCGTTCTCACTACACATCTCCAAAAGCTCTCTACAGCATGCGATTCTCACTTTTTTCTGAGGCGCTGTGAGCATTCGTGGCACCCACCTTGCACTGAACTTTGAAAGGTTAAGATGGGCATGAAGAATGGTGTGAATGGTACCAATTGAAAGCTTGGTAATCTCTGCCATCATTTTCACCTTTATTCGGGCATCCTCAAGAACAAGTTTTTCGACTTCTTTGATGCTTTCTCCCGTACAAGCAGTAGCCGGGGCGCCAGAGCGGGGGTCGTCTTCAATGATCTCTCTGCCTCTCTTGAACTCCCTTGACCACTTTTGCACAGTTGATAATGAAGGTGCGGAACCCTGGTAAACAGCCACCATCCCTTCATAAACAGTTTTTTGACTTTTTCCTTGCTTAGTGAGAAATTTAATTACACCGCGATGCTCAATTTTCACCATCATCGTCTCAGTTGCCATTATGATTCTGTTTAACTAGAGATAAAACGCGAATTAATAATCACATTTATATGAAATTTTACATGAATGCACTAAAATAATAGTATTACTTGATAAATAAGTAAATTTATATATACAACCACAGCTTCACCGCGATACCGAGAATATGTTGAACGCCCCTCGTAGTTAGCTTGGTATATAGTTTTTAAGTTCGTCGTCTATGTTAACTACGACAGAGCTACATGTGCTCGATTTCTAGGTCATACACAGAAAAGATGAAAAAAAAATATATTTATAACAGCAACAGTCTTTCGGCAGGCAATAGCAAACCTCCGATAGCGAAAACGCCTGCCTATGAAAAAGTCTCATTCTCTTGCGGTTCGAAGTTGGCAAAAAAAACGTAGGCCACTCTCTCTATGCACGCAATGGCATGACAAGACGAAAGTTCACAACGGACTGTTGCACCATCAATTTATCAATGATAAAAGATAAAATTTCCACAGTTCGACAAATCTCGGAGAAGGAAAAGGAGCATGCGCTCCTGGTAGTGTGAGATTCTTACTCACTAAAAAAACCTCCCATTTTCTATAAGACTACGACTAAGTTTCCTTAACAAGTAGCTCAAGCTTCTGTAGTTTATCGCGTTTGGTAGGTAGCTTTCCAGCGAAGGCATCTACTATTACCGTTATTTCATACGGTTTCTCCTTAAGGCGCTAAGTCGAACGGTTATGTTCTTTGAAGTCGCCGCACCGTCCTATCTCCGGATTATTTCCTGGTTGCAATGGTGCATAAGACGAGTGCGAAGTTTACGAGCAAAGCGTGTTACTTCGTCTTTCACGATTGCAATTCCCAGATCGCGATGAATATCGCTATTCCTTATATACCATGGAGTATTTATGATTGCTCTAAGCGCTTTGTTCTGGAACGTCTGTAGGACAGGTTTAGTTTGGTACAACCCCATAGTTGTATACCATAAGTCCACGAAGGTCTTAGCACTTGCTTATATATAAGCAGCTTGTTATATGTGCTTAGCTTAGAGTATCTTCCGATAAGCCAATTCATTTCTCTTAGCCTGATTTCGAGCTCTTCACGTTCCTTTTCTACGTGTGATTTCCACTTCAGTTTTGCATCTAGGGTCATTCCAAAATATTTTGCCTCGTTTGCATACGGTATTTTAACCGAGTTGATGAATAAAGGTAAGTTGTTTATCTTTCGGTACGTGAAATTGACGTGTGTTGACTTAGTCTCGTTTAGCACGATTCGCCAGCTCTTCGTCCACTCAAATATTTTGTTCAGAGCTCGTTGAAATTTTGCAGTCGACGATTCAACTTCAACATCCGCGAACGTGGCTACCACAGTCTCATCATCTAGAGGTATGTCTCTAGTGTACAGTAAGAATAGGTATGGCCCCAGAACGCTTCCTTGTGGAACGCCAGCTTGAATTTCCTTGAATTCAGAGTATTCAATTCCATATCTAACCCGAAACAGTCTATTATCAGGATAAGATGCGAGTATTCTATTCATTTCTCTCAGTAAATTTTGTTGTAGCTTATACTTCAAGCCCTCGTGCCATACCTTGTCGAAGGCTTGCGATACATCGAGAAAAACGCTTGAACATATCTTTTTTCCTTCTAGCGCGTTTTTAATTACATTTGTTATCCGATAGACCTGATCGATTATGGAATGTTTGACCCTAAAGCCGAACTGGTGATCCGGGATCAATCGTATTTCTTCAGTTATCGGTTTTAAACGTTTAAGCAGAAGAATTTCGAAGACTTTTGAAATTATCGGCAGGAACGAAATGGGTCTGTATGATTTTTTATCGTTTGGACTTTTCCTCGGTTTTGGAACCATTATGACTTCTGCGACTTTCCATTGGCTTGGAACGTATAAAAGTCTCATGGAAGCATTTATAATGTGGAGGAGCTTGACAAACGCTTTTCGAGGTAGCTCCTTTACAATTTCACTTGTAATCAAATCGTAACCTGGAGTCTTATTATTTTTTAGGTTTTTTATTGTTTACTGTAGCTCAGACAGTGATACAGATTTTATATTGTAGTTGTCGGATCCTGTTCTGAGATTGAGTTCTTGAGCCAATTGACGTCCTTCGAACGGTTTGAATGTTTCTTCTAAGTGGTCGGCAAACAAATTCGTTTTCTCTTTGTCTCCTTTTGCCCATTCCCCGTTGACTGTTTTTATCGGTGGCAAGTGCATAACAGGTTTCTTAGTCGACTTCACGGCTTTCCAGAGCGAATAATTGAAACTCTTGTCCGCAGTCAAGCCTTCGAGGTAATTAGAAGTCTTACGGTTCTTATATTCTTGCAGCATTTGCTTTAGCTTATTTTATAGGCGGTTCAAATAGGATTTATGTGGGGGCGCACGTGATTGTTGCCATCTCCTCCGTGCTTTCCTTTTTTCTCGTAGGAGGCCTTCAATATCGGGCGCGTATATTTGCTTTCCGTGTTTTATTCCTCTTGTTCGAAAGGAAGTGTTGTTCCACGCAGCTCTTTGGATGATTTTCACGAACTTGTCAACTTCGTCTTCTATTTGCAACGGCGGCGTCGTAAGTGGAACTTTTAAAGCAATATTTTCCTTGCAATTTCTTCTGAAACCATTCCAGTTTGTTTCCTTATTCGTCAATCTCGGCGGTCTTTCGGTTTTTGCTATGCTCCTACCGATTGTAAAGATTACTGGCGAGCGATCTGAGCAGAGATCATAGGATTCTTCTAAAGTCGTGAGATATTTGGGGACCCCTTTTGTAATGAAAAAATCGACCAGGTCATGTATTTTATTTGTGTCGATGGGCCAGTAGGTTGGCTTGCCCGTCGAAAAAAGTCCAAGCTACGTTTCATACTTGCTTGGTACAGTAGCCTGCCCTTCGTCGAAATGAATCTTGAACCCCAAAATGTATGCTTTGCGTTGAAATCACCACCGAGAATAAAGTTTCACCCAAGTTGGTAAAAAAGGCGATCGAGATCGTCGTCTGCCATCTTATATCTCGGAGGGAAATAACAAGATGCTATATTATAGTCTAAAGTCCGGTTCACGCAAAATCTGTACGCATATATGCTATTATAACTTTTTAAATAATACTCTGAGGAAAACAAATTATGCCTCAAATTAAAAGTTATTTGTTGAGCTTAAAAATGATATTAAAATAAATCTTATATTTCTTTCGTGTGAATAAAATTTCGGGTGTTTTTCCTGATGGACGCCATTAGCTTCTGAGCATCCTTCCTTTGGACTTTTGCTGCAGCATGGTTCCATTTTATCAACATTGACTTGACATTTTTACAACTCCTGCATTCCTCCGCAATTTAAATTTAACAATTGCCCAATATTTTTCGATTGGTCGAAGTTGAGGGTAGTTAGGTGGATTCATTCATGCTTTTGGGTACAACTTCCACATTATTTCTTTTATACCACTCCTATACTAACCCTGGAGTAGTGACAACTGGCCAAATCAGGTCAAAAAGTTACTGCCGTATGGTGCTTACGTATGAAGGGCAGAAGTCATTTTGTTAGGCACTCCTTGATGTAAACATCCAATGTCATTGTGGTTGTTGTCACAAAAGCCCTGCTCTTAAGGCCACAGCTGCAAATCGCCTGCTAAATTATTGCTTTCTTAGCAAATGTATCGACTTTTATATATTTGAATTTTGTAAGACCGTTACCATGTTTCGTCAAAACACAAAATTTTTGACCTGGTAGCTGCTTAAGATCAAATTTAACATACGTTTCATCGTCCTTTACCAAACAGCCTCTAAATTTGGTTAAAAGTTTGTCATAAAGAATCCTAGTCCGTTTTTTAGCTATTAAGTTTTGTTTATCAGAACGGTTGGGGTATTTTATTGCACGATATGATTTATAACCTGCTTTCAAACGTAAACGTCTTGCTGTGCTTTTGCTTGTGTTAAATTTTTTTGCTCGATCATTGTCCGATAACCCAGGATTACGTTTTACAGATGTTATTATGAGACCAGTTCTGAATTTTTACATCCCGTTTTCTCATTTTTTTTTTTTAGCTCTTTCGATACTGAGTGTTTCTTTATACCTTTTTATAACACTGCACACAGTAGTTTTCCGTGATTTTAGCACCTTTGCGATTTTTGATCCCGACCACGAAGGATTTTCAAGAAATTTGTTCACTATTATTTTACGATTTTGAACTTCCATTGCGTACAGAACTACCGATATGTCTTTAATCAAAACAAAAAATTGACGGTTTAGCCACCCAGACCAAATAACTCCATCTCTTTTGCTCCACTCTTTACCACCCTTGAGGAGAAAGGCTACAATGCCACTAACATCATTATATGCGGCGACTTTAATTGTAATCTGTTAGATACATCCGGCTCCATAGGCTTTTTGGAACAAATGAAATCGCTTGATCTAAACCCAGTTAACACGTCTACCCCTACCCATTTTACGACCACTGTTTCAACTCTGATCGATTCAATTTTTGTATCCGATATGGGTAAAGTCCTGTTATATAGCCAACTTTCAGCACCTGCATTCTCTAAACATGACTTGATATATATAACTTACCAAGCTAAAAATGACTTTGTTGAATCTAAAGTCATGTTTAGAGATTTCCATAACTTAAATTATGCTCAATTGCAAGCTGATACTATAGGCACAAGTTGGGAGCGTATTTATCGGATGCCACTTGTCAATGATCAAACTAACTTTCTGCAGGAAAAAATTGCTTTCCTCTTTAACAAACATGTGCAGTTAAAAACAAAACCTGCTAGGCCCCCTCACCTTCAATGGTTTACCCCTAATATCCTACAGCTTATGACGCTTTTCAAAAAGCTATAAAAGCTGGAAAAAATACAGAATGCCTGAGTTCTTAAATATATATCGCAAATTACGTAATGAAGCGGTTTCTAAAATAAGAAACACCAAGCGTGTCTTCTACTATCGGAAGTTCGGTAGCTGCTCCTCAGGCAGAGAGGTTTGGAAACATATCCGTGAACTTGGGTTAGGAAAACAAAGGCCTAAAACTCCCGATGATATAGACTGCAACCACCTTAACTCAACTTTTTTAATGTCAAGTGATCCACCCTCAGTAAGCTTAACTACTTTCGACCAGCCACCGGATGATTGTAGAGAATCATACTTTGAATTCTACAGATTACGTGAGGAAGACGTTGCAGAAGCGGTACTATCGATCAAATCAAATGCTATGGGGATCGATGAAATTCATCCAAAATTTGTTAAGCTTCTGCTTCCATATTTACTGCCTTTTATAACACATATCTTCAACTCAATTTTAACGACGTCAGTCTTTTCCACTCATTGGAAAGACGCTAAAATCATTCCTATTCCAAAGAAATCGAATGGAAATGCAGTGGAATTCAGACCTATCTCAATTCTGCCATTCCTTTCAAAAGTTTTTGAGAAATGTATTCTCAAACAGATTCAAATCTATTTACAGTGTAAAGAACTGCTTTGTGAGAATCAATCTGGCATCCGTCAAAAACGAAGTTGCAAGACTGCGTTATTATTGGTAACTGACGAAATTAGGAAAGCTATTGATGACAACCATGTTACAATACTAACGTTACTTGACTTTTCGAAAGCATTCGACACCGTTAATCACACTATTCTTTGCTTAAAGCTCAGAAAAGAGTTTACATTTTCATTGCCCTCTACAAAACTTATATTTTCTTACTTAGAAGGAAGACGACAACAGGTTGTAGCGGGAAACCGATGTTCATGCTATTTGCCTATAAAGAGGGGAGTACCGCAAGGCTCCATTCTTGGACCATTGCTTTTTTCGCTCTACGTAAATGAACTGCCAAAAGTTGTCGTGCATTGTGCAATTCATATGTTCGCCGATGATGCCCAGATCCACTTAAGACCCATGAATTTGGTTCACGAAGCCACTGCGCAGGTGAATGAAGAAGAATAAACGCCACTATAGGTAAGATATATGGTGGATTACGTGCTCTCTAGACTGCACATCGCTCTTGTTAGCGAAAACCCTCCGAATACCGATTCTGCTATATTGTTCTGAAATCTTTTGCTGCCCCGACTACGACTACAGACGAAAGATCAATGTCGTATATAATAATATTGCCCGATTTGTATTTCACCTAAAACGATATGACCATATTTCCTTTTACTCAAAGCAAATCAGCGGATGTACATTTGATAATGTGCTCAAATACAGAACGCTAAGTCTCTTACATGGCATAATTCAAACTAAGCAACCAGCATACCTATTCAATAGGTATTCAGTCAGGTAGATCATGTATGCTTTTTCAAACGAGCTATGCCTGTTTGACGTCTAAACGCCAATTCTTCGTAAACTCCGTACGGCTGTGGAATTCTTTGCCCATACATATTAGGAAAATTAGAAGCACAAAACAATTTAAAACCTCTCTCTTAAAATACCTAGCCAATGAAAATAATTAGATTTAGAATTTTAAACGCTTAAAATGTTCAATTTGTTTGTAAGGCCAATTGTTCTTTTCTCTCTTTTACTGTATCTTACTTACCTTATTTTATTTTATTTTGTTATCACTTCCTGAATTCTTATTGTTATATATACTTGCACATACTTGTATCTGATATTTGAAAAATTTAAGGCTTCCACATTTAAAAGATTCCATTATCTTACCGTGTAAGCAATACTTACTTAGTTAATGAATAAATAAATAAATAAACAAATAAGAGTTAACAAATCCCAGACCTCAGAGTTGAGACGACCTGAAAGACCAAATTTCCGTTTTGAAGACTAAATTATCGCGGATTGGTCAGACTGATGAAACTGTATCATGTGGAGGAAAGGTGCAGATAAAAGACTGCAGAATCTTAGACAGCTAGAGAAAAGCAGTCAGTCCATTCTAGTTGTTGTGTCTTATTTACCCAATATGTTGGCGTCTCATGCAATTCATGTATTATTTCCAAAAAATCCTCCAACATTAAATGCATTGTACATTAAACAAAAGTATGTAAGTGTTGTTGTTTTCACAAAGAACTCAGCGTTTTTTGTCGAATTTCACATGAACATGTGAATGAATAAACATACAGAAATTGTCGCAAATGTCAGCACTTTTATGGCGTCTGTGAGAGTACATGATGAGTTACGATTGATGAATAAAGGCTTAGTCAAAGCCAATAGATTTAATTTCTTTGTTATAAAGGAGAAATAAAGAGATATAAAAACAATTTTAAGAATTTGAAAAATTCCAAGAACAAAACTGAAAAGCTCCACATATCAGACAAGATTAAAGATGCAACTTCACTTACCGGCATATTCATTTGCATTGAATTCATTTGATTTGGATTCATTTGCTGCTGCTGCTGTTGCTGTTGTTGCTGCTGTTGTTGAGGTTGTTGTATTTGTGCTGGATTTTGTGTATTAACCGGTGGTGTTTTAGGGTTCTTTGGTTTTCTAGGTTTACGATTACCTTTGCCCCTTCCACGACCAGTCACTGGAGCACTTGGTGACTGATCCACTGATGATGGTGTATCGGCCTTCATTTCATCTTTCTACAATTTAGAACAAATATATAAAATTTACTCTTATACGAGTAGATTTCAATAACAAAGCAATCCTATTTACATACCACAATTTTCTCTGGTATAGGTTCAATGTCTTCTGGCGGCAGGGGCAAAGGCTCATAATAATAACTACTTGGCTTTACTAAACTATGCGTATGATACTTAAGATGTCGATGGGCTTCCTCGTAAGCCAATGGTTTACGCTCAAGTTTAACTGCACCGAACCACACCCATGACAATGGGGCAGGATTCTTGTGACCTTCCAGTATGTCCCAAACACTTATCTTTTGCTTATCCGAAATTCGAATCTATAAAAAGAAGAGAAAGTTTAAGCAAATACATCAATAATTGGTTCAATAGAGAACTCACTAGTTTCTTATCCTTTGTGTCAATACCGGCAGGTTCACAGGTAATTACTTCTGTTGTCTGCTTATAGAGTGGCAACAGCTGTCGGATGAATTTGATGGAAGCATTGTTCTTCTCTCCGATTTCTCTTTTCAACTTTTTCATTAGATTGATGTAGAGCTTTTTGTTTTCGTCACGCTCGGACTGACTATCGGATGCTAATGTAGAATGCACCAGTGTAGCTAGCATATCCACAACAGTTGTGAAAAGTTCACTGTAGAATAAAAAAAATCCAAATATTAAAAAAAACATAACAACATCCAGGCTTCTTTTCCTAAGTCACCTATTGGTTGTCAAGTCAATAACTCCTTGGCAAACAAGCTGTGCTAATAATATCGACCAGTCTGTTGTTGAAGTTCCATTCTTCTGTATTGCTTCAAACATTCCACCGACCAACGAGAAACGTAATTGTAAAGCATCAAGCATTTCTTCTCTACCCTTGGGATCACCGATACCACCAACATCTTCCATCTATTAAAAGTCAAAATGAAAACACGTTGTTGTTATGAAATCAGATTAAATAAAATAAAAAAACTACCAACCTCAGATACAGACTGTAAGAACTGCGACAATTGCGAGTGCAGAGAGAAAAGCAAACCTTCTTTCTCGCCATCCTGTCCTTTTAAGCAAGTCAACACCAAGCCCAAGAAGGGTTGATTATTCATTGGTAGTTTTTTTTTATTTACTCCCGACATTTTTTCTCGCTCTTCGCAGTCCTTGAGTTTTGAAAAATAATTCATACTCTCAAGGACTTGTCCAGCAACACGTAGAATGCGCGCCTGCACTTCACTAGTCAACCTTGAGACCAAAGGTGCCACTAACCATGTTGATGGTTTAGTCTTCTGATCTTTTGGAGCATTTTCATCGATCTGAAACACATCAATAGCTGCTCTTGCGACCGTATCCAACCAGTTATTGAGCTCTGTACTATTTGAAGATGTTTGCCGATACATCAACTGTAAATCCAGCCAAGATATACGCAATGACCATTGCTCGAGATTTTCCAATATGCGTACGATGATCGCCTTCTGATCCATCTCGGTGATTAAATTATATTCATTCTCTTGGTAACAAATCATGTGCAGAAGTCGTTGAACCTGTTTCGAAGTCAACACGTCGTCAATAATCATGTCACATAAGGTCTCTGAATTTTCTAAACATCTTTCCAATACGTATTCTTGAGAACATATCTGCTTTAGGACACGATGGGCGAAATCGGACAGAGAAATTTGATCGGTTGTTGATGATCCATGCATTGGGTCATCTGGTTCTCCCAAGCCACTAAAATCACTTGTCCCTAAGATTGTGCTCAAATTCATTCCATCCGAATTCTTGGGTGTACTTCCTGGATGCACTGGTGTGTTAAGTCCACTTCGTTTACCGCTGCTATATACAGTTGCAGGCGTCTTTTGTGCTGTAGTGTCGACAACTAAAAGTATTGCTTTCAGAACCGTCAATACAGCTTCGATTGGAATGTTTTTATGCGCACCGACAAGTAAGTGACGATCGCAACTCAGCTTTATGTTACATGTTGGTCCAGCAGCGTTTATGGGATTCGGTGAAGTACCAACAGAATACAGTCCAGGCTGTGGAATCTCTATAGTTTTGAAAAGTTTTAATACCAAATGACAGGTCAATCTTGCACCAGCTTCTGCATCGGACGTTATATCTCCACTGCCGTTGCATGCATTAGCCAGTGCAGGAATGGCAATCTTCATAACGAAATCCGCTAACGAGAAACAATGCCGAGCTATAAGGATACAGGTAAATACTGCCAGCGAATTATGAATGTTAACGTTTTGTATGTTTATCTGACTGAAAAGATCTTGATAGCGAGGATCTCCATTTGAATTGCACAGGGCTCCCAGCGCAGCAACCCATTCTTGAGATAATGCATTGCAACAAGCAGTCAATTCGGCGCAGGAAATAGCAATATCGTTTAATCGATCGTTATCTGTTTCACGGCAAATAGCAATAATTGCATTACAAACGAAACTGTACAAGTTCAAAGGAGTTTCATTCAATTGACGCGCCCAAATTGGATCGATTTTTCCACCCCTCTTTGGCGATGAAAATAAATCATTTAAAAACTGAGCATTGTAGGAGGAAGATGTTGCTACAGTCTGCACAGGTGAATTAAAAATCTGCTTAAACTTGGCATACGCACTGTGAAAATGTTCCGCAAACTGGGTCTTACCCTTTAACATTGCGCACGAGGAATACAAGTCGGAGAGATAGGCCAAGATACATCTTTCTGCTGAACTGCATTCACTCGGAGTGTTGACATGCTTGATAATTTTACAAAGTCCATCAAATACAGAGAATGTTTGTTCTGGAGAGAGAAGCAAGCAACTATGATAACGACGTAGAATACCTACGATGTACAATCCTAAAGAGGTGGTGTAACTTATAGCTAAATTGGACTTTTTAGCCAACAACTGATTCTCAACTTCAGGTAGTTCTTTTAAAATCTGATTACAGAGATCCAGGAGACTGTATATGTTTAATGCCATCTCCATTAGGTCAAACAGGAAAGCAACATGCTCCTGAACCGGTAGATAGTTGTTACTACCTGATGCAAAGCTATTCAACTGCTCCAACACGGTCGCTGCACACTGATAAGTCACAACGTGTTGATCAAAGTAAGCCATGCTTTGACACTTGCTGGTTGTTGCCTCAAAATTAAATTCACTGCGTGAGTGCTTCTTCACTTTTCCACCCTCGGCAACATCAATGCTGAATTTCTTTGAAAAAAGTTTGCAAATCTCCTTAGACATTTTCTTAACAGCGTGCTTCTTCTCATCACGCTCTTTGCCAACACCGAAAAGAAGAATATATCGTTGATTCGATTCATTGCTGTACGATGCATACTGATCGTCCTGATGGATTGGAAAGTGTTTGGTATAAATGAAATGTCTTGAAATGGGTGGATCATTTGAACCGATCGCATGGGCTACGTGCTCTGGATCTTTTGGACTATAAGGCGCCTCCAATGCGCTCTGTTGATCCTTTTCCTTTATGGTCTGTAACAACTTATCTAGATCATCGTCAACATTGGAATCATCAAATTCTTCATAAACATCTTCAAATCCTTGATTTGGCGATGATGGTTTGTTGGAGACTGGTCCTGTTCCAGTTATGGAGCTTGATGCTTTCGAAATGACACTTTCCATCAGTAAATCACCGCGAGATATAAGCGTACAGAGGTATGCATTATAAGAGAAGACGTCGTGACGAAATAATTCACTAAACAGATGCACAAGATTTGTGAATTGAATGCGATTTTGTTGGGAACCATTTTCTTCCAACACTGGTGCATGATGATCGAGAAAATCCATAAGAACTGATTGGAAAACAGGTAAACCACCAATTACTCCGACGCCAGATGCAATAGAATCTTTGTCATCGTTGTTATTATTTCCATTTGCATAATCATTATCTGGTGGTGTGGTAACTTCCATTTGCCTTTTATCTAAAAGAATTGCAACCACCATTGCTCGATGTTCACCCCATCTGAAAGTAAATAAACAGAGTATTTCAAAATACTTAAAATGTTGGATTTTGCTTTATAATTGTGGTTAGATTTAGCAAGAATGTGTGCAGATAAATGTGATCAACCATGACACTAAGATTTGAAATTGAAAGAACAATTCTCATCAAATGCCATATCACTCTCTTTAGAATCATTGGAGTCCTTAATTCAACCTCAGTTAGGCTGCGATGAAACTGTATCATATGTATTTTTACATCACCACAAAGCTTAAGTGTCATTGCTATGCGCGCAGTATTAGATCATAAGCCGATATGTTTATTTTCGCAGTTACTACATCAAGCTAATTGTAAGGCATCTGTAACAATTTTGCTTCATCAACATAGATATAATTACGTGTATTATACTGCAAAAACGGGAAACAAACCATCAGGTTGTTCAAAAGCAGAGAGTAGAGTTTGCTCTGTGGGAAAAATATAAAACCCGGCCCATGCGGCAAGAGCTTTAGCTGTCTTTAAAACAACTTGAAAACTATGAAAAAACAAACAAGTACTTCCACAAGGATTACCACAATTAAACATCTTATATAATGCCATCCGAAGAGATACAAATTGATGAATCCGAAACACCTTCTCTTCTTTTTATTGATATTACTGATAATAACGTTATTAAAGTCAACGACGTAACAGTTCTTCAGGCAACTTTTAATACTTGGACAAAGGCGATCCAAATTGTACAATATTGCCATGCAAATCGGCGGAAATCGGAAAATCGTATCTGAAAAGCAATTGAAACAAATTTAGGCTCGAAAAGAAGCCGAAAGAAAAATTATTTGATCACACAAATTCAAAAAAACATCGGCGAATTTGCTGGATTCACTAACTAGTTAATCAAAAATAGAACGCCCTATATAATGATTCCAAGGTGCACAAAATTAACAAATCCCACAAGTGGCGTTGTAGCAATGCATATACGCGGAGATAAGATACAGCCATAGATGTGGATATACGCGTTAAATAATTCACCGGTTAATAAATGAAGGTGAATTCGGAAGATTCAATACCAACATGTACAACATTGGAGAAACTAAACCCAGTAGAACCAAGCACTAAAACTCCCATAACCATTCAGTTTAAGTAATGATACTCTAAAGTGCTTTAGTGCACTTATCTTAAGCGAAGACATAAATGGGTTACGGATGACCCCAGAACAATTCTTTAATATCAAAATTCGTCAAATAGTACAGAGTCAGAATAAGGCACACCGATGGCATACCGAACATTGCGCTACGACGTCTAATACTAGAAGGGATTTACACCACCACATAGGTGCATCCCATTACTAAAAGGGATAAAGACACGTCCAATCCGGTATTCCAAAAAGGTTCAATAAGGTCCGGACTAAGTGGGTTAAGGATAAAAATATAGTTCCGGATAATCCATTCGTTTTCCAAGTGGGACATGATATATCACATGCCGCGTCTAAACTTGTATTTGATATGCAGTGGAATAAAAGCAGGTACCTGCTTGATTGACATCGTATGGTTAGACGGCCTCTTCTTCAAGATGATCGATTGAGCATAATTTTTCTTCAAACGCGCCAATGTTGAGCGCGCGATCAAGGGATTTGTGTACCCTTAAAATGTTTGTACACAGCTCGGGCAAAGGAATTTTAGGGAGGAAGAAAAGAGAGGTACCGTTGTACATTGTTTTTAAATGTTTGCAAGTTATAACGACCGGGAAATACAAAGACCGGAAGGGCATTCTATAAGCGAGTTGTACGGCTTAGGAACGAATCACGATATTTTAGAGTACGTCCGAAAATGGGCTTGAGGGTATACTGATGAGCATTCATAGCGAGACGGGTGTTACAGTTGAAAGTTTGAATGGACGGAATGCTACTGGCGATTTCAGTGGAGCACTGGTGGTGGAAATAGCGATAACACAAAGTGAGACAGGAGGCATTACGTCGGTGTTCGAGGGCGTCAATTGATTGACTGGTATTAGTATCATCAATAAGTTTTATCGCACGGTTTTGAATCCTATCTAGCAGGTGCAGAGATGTTTTAAGAGCACCTAACCAGATGTGGGCATTGTACTCCAATTTTGAGCGGATGAATGCCTTATATATTGAGGCCAGATCAGAGAGGGTAAAATATTTCTTACATCGCTTGAGGAAACCTAGATATCTCGCAGCATTTTTGGCGACATCAAATATGTGTTCATTCCAACGTAAGTTGTCATTGACACACATACCGAGAACGGAAAGTTTTTCTGTTTCGACGATGCAAGTGCCATTCATGGATAATGGCTGGGTGTTTAAATGTCGCTTTATCGACAGCAGACAGCATTGTGATTTGGAAGCATTATCCACTCTGTTGATAGTTCCCCAATTGGCTATGCTGTTGATATCGGAATTTCATGAGCTTAGCATACGCTACCGTTCTCGTTCTACAGCCGAAGAGCAGGGCCGTGAGTCCGGGAACGAATATGAAAAGCAGAGAGTACTGTCATCAGCAAAGGAATATATTGGATTAGAAGTAGCAAGTCAACAAGAGATCATTAATGAAAATTAAAAAGAGTCTCTTAAAAAGAACAGAGTCCTGGGGCACACCAGCATTTATTTTGTGAATATCAGACTTGAAACCGTCCAGGACAACTTGAATTTAACGTTCCGAAAGGTAATTTCTATTCCATTGAAGAAGAGAGTCGTCGATCCCAAATGCACGCATTTTCGACAAAAGAGCCTGATGCCAAACTCTGTCAAATGCCTTAGAAATATCAAGTGCAACTATCTTGCTTTCGCCAGATTGTTGTACGCTTTGGTTCCACTTTTCGGTGAGATATGCCATCAAATCACCAGTGGACCTGTTGCTACGAAAACTATACTGCCGGTCATTGAGAAAGTTTTGGTGTTTCGAGATATTTCATGAGCTGATGGTTTATCAGCGTTTCCATGACTTTGGAAAGAACGGACGGAAGAGTAATGGGTCTGTAGGAGGAGAGGAAAGAAGATTCGCCCTTTTTAGGGACGGGCTGGGCAAATGTTATTTTCCATTTGCTTGGAAAGAGTCCTAAAGAGAAGGATTGATGAAAAAGCTTACGCAGTGGTTTTGCCAGCGAGGAAGAACACCTCGTTAGAAGAAGGGGAGATATACCATCTGGACCAGCGGATTTATGCATGTTGAGATATTTAAGTACTCTTGCTACTACACGCGTGCGAAAGTAGCTTCGTCCAATTGAGGATTCAACGCGCTCAAATGTAGGCGGGGACAAAGCACAATCTGGGAGTGTTGAGCTGACCGCAAAGTGTGCAGAAAGCAGATTGGGCTTGTCCAAAGAGCTGACAGCTGGAATGTCATTGTAAATGAGCGTTGGGATGGAGGATGAGGCCGAATTTCTAATGTTTTTGACGAACGACCAAAAATTTTTACTGCCTTTGGGATATTGCAGTATTTTTAGCCTCAGTTTTTGGTCGTTTTTTCACATGCTTAAGAAAGGCGCTGCAGTCATTTCCGGCTCGTTTAAACTTTTTTCGCTTTTCCTCTGTCGGGTTGGTCTTGAAGGTCCGAAAAAACATTTCTCTAATCCTCACAGTCTCTTTACAGCTCGAGTCGTACCATGCCTTTTCTTTTGGTTTGATACTCTTCACCCGATGAGGAATAAAGGATCTCATTCCAAAGAGAATGGTATCTGTAATCATATCAGCAGCGGCATCCACGCTGTTAAGACCGCTCCAATTGGCGTTCTTGTATCGATATACGGTTCTTTTAGGAATTTTTTCTCTAACCGTGTGGTTGGTGTACGAGAAATTAGCTAATATGACACAATGGTCCTAGAGGGGAGAGCACATAAACGATGTACTTATCAGGGTGAGAAGTTAAAAATAAGTCTAGGGTGTTAGCGGTATGACTATCAACGTCTGGTATCCGCGTGGACTCATTTACAAGTTGCGTTAAGTCCTTTTCCGCAGCGAAGATGTCAACACACCGTCCTTCGGGTGTTGTCTGTCCAGAATGTCGAAGCCACCCAGAATTGTGTACATTGAAATCGCCCGTAATAACGATTTCAGTATGAGGATCCAGGAATACAATTCTTTGAATGGAGTCAGACAGCGCATCAAACTCGTTAAAAGTTGAATTGCTGTCCAGTTTGGGGCTTCTGTAAATAAAGCAGTAGTGGATAATTTGCTTACGGAGATGGAATTTTAACCACATGGAGTTGAATTCCGGATTGGAACATGGATCACATTGTGGTGGAGTTTGGTAAGCTACATCACTACGCACGTAAATGGCGAGACCGCGGTGAGAGAAGAAGTCAGGTAGCTTCAGATCAGAATGATCTGAAAGGTGTGGGCGGGGATCTACCTGTGTTTCACTAAGTGCCAAAAGAGCTGGTCTGTACTTACAGACGTGGACGTACGCAAAAAAGTGATTACTTTTAATCGTCTACCATGAAATCCCTAGTCAAAATCACACAAACGCATGCAAACATTTTATTCTTCTTGATATGCTCATCAGTAGACAATCCATCTTGAAGAATGGCGGAGCGACTTCTGCTGGAACATTTGGATGATTTGGAGACGATTTCATCGCCTACAGATCAGGTCCACAAATCTAGGTCTTGAATATGATCTTGCAAAGTCACTTCGATAAGATTAAACGATATTGCCATGACAGCAAATTGAAGATCAATTTTCAGAAGTCGAAAACTAATTTTATACACCGGCTTTGTCTGGCGCCTCTGCGGATACCAGAAAGAACTGGCGAAAGTTCTTGATCATGGAACAACACTTTCTTCACTTTCACTTAGCGTACGCAGACGACTTAATCGCGTACAGATCAGGTCCAAAGATTGAGGTTATTAATATACTCTTGCAACGTGACTTCGATAAAATTAAGCGATATTGCGATGACTGGAAGTTGAAAATCAATTTTCAGAAGTCGGAAACCATTTTGTTTAGGACGCCTTTGTCTGGGGCCTCTAGGGATACCAGAAAGAATTGGCGAAAGTTCTCGATCGTGGGGCAGCACGGGCAGCCACTTGCTTGTCGAAATGTAGTCAGATACCTTGGGATCTGGCTAGATCAATATCTATATTTTAACAAATATATGGATGTTACGCCGGCCAGAGCAAAATGTGCTTTTTCCCTAACAAAAAAACTCTTTTATAGCAGCCAACTTAATGCGAGGGTGAAGGTGCAGCATGGCCCTTATTCGGCCTATACTTTTATGCTGATTCAACGTGAGAGCAAGTTTAATGGAAAACATTCCGGTGTTTGAGAGCAGAACAAAACACTAGCATTGCAGTACATCTTTCTCTCTCTCTCTCTCTCTCTACCCAATTTTCCGAAAAACTTAACACGTGCTCCGGCATTTTAAGAGTAGTCATACCCTCTTAAGTGTTAAGTTCTTTTTTCTTTTTTTTTGGTAATGTCAAGTTTCATATACATTATATGTACATGTACGAGTATACGAGTATACGAGTATCATCAATTCATTCATTAAGTTCAGACGTGTTTAAATTTCGCTCTGCTTATTTATTTGCATTTAATTTTTTTTTCTGCCTAATTGCAATAATTCGCACAACCTATTTCTCGGTCATCGCCTTTTGTTCTGTTTTGCTGACTCGATTTGTTTATTAAAGTGAAATTAACAACTAAACCAATTCTCATTCACCGCCTTTTGTGTTTTAAAATTTCTCAACTGACCTACCCTAACTCAATCATCGTCATAATGTCTGAATTATGTGGAAGTGTGAATTGCTCCCTAACAAGTGACCTAAATGCTGTTATGGTGATCTACAGTGGTCTTTGTAGCAAGTCATTCCATGCCCTTTGCATTGGCTTGAGTAAAAGATCCATCGCGTACCTAAAAGATTTTAAAAACAACTTTTTGTTTTATTGTGATGAGTGCAAGGACATCACTCCGTCCCACATATTACTTCCTATTAAGTGTCTCAGTGATTCGGTCAGTAACTTTGCGGCAGAAAACAATCATGCCTTGAAATCAATGCAAAATCAATTTACAAAATATGATGACCTTCTGAAATCAGTTGAAGATTTGTCAATTTCACTCGAGCAATCTGCAATCTATAACAAGACCCAATTTAGAAACTTATCCATGCAGTTGGCTCAAAACAGTGAATTAATAAAACGAAATGACAAACATGACTTTAGTGAAGATTCCAAAAATTTTCTATCCCATAGTGTTGAATCAATAATAAAATCTTACATCCCCACAATAACAGACTCTTTAAGTTCTCTACGGTCTTCCCTCGATTTTCATCTTCAAAGCACATCCAGAAGCAGCGTTCCGTCTCCGCCTAATAATGATCAGTTGCTCATAAACATCATGTGCCAAATAAGCGATTTAAGCAACGAGATAACCGAATCACGCGCGCTGTTAATCGAAATTGCTGATCACATCCGGATAACTTCCAGTAAAATCGAAGATATACCGGTGCAATCCCAGCCCCCACCGACTCCATCATACAACACCTCGCTTCTCACTGAGATGCTTGAATCTGCAATTATGGAACCACCAGTAACTCCTGGATCATCTTCTCCTCCACCACAACCCTCTTCGGTAAATGATGCTACTACACCAACTCCTGAACCCACAATCTCAAGATTCGGAATCTTATGGACACTTTTGGAGTGGAACACGAGAATAAAAAAGTTGAACAATTTCAACAAAGCTGAGTCAGTTGCCTTTTTAATAAGAGGTACTCTCCTCGATCGAAACAGGCTAACTAGTCTTTTCAAATCTAAATTTAAAATAGATGTCAGCAACTGCCGTAAGATCTCCACCAACACCTTCAAGGTAAGCATCCCGTCAAAATATGAATGGATGTTTATCAACCCTGCTTCCGACGTCATCAATCTGGGTGGATTAACTATGGAAAGAATTAAACCGAATAGAGGAAACAACAAACATCGCAAGGATACTACCTTTACCTCAAAATCCACTAAATCTAAAAAACAGAATAATGTTAATTTTAAGTCTAATCCTATACCGAAGCCTAACTCTTCCAAAAAAAACCTAACTCCTAACAAACAAACTCCTGATGCAAATTGGAGTTTTAAAGTTGGGACATTTCCTGTCTTCACTCCTCCTTCAATTCATACTGCCAATCGCGTATATACTAAACGTTCTTCCACCGCGTCCAACTCAATTCCTAAGCGCGTATCTTTCAATCTAGATCCTCCTCCCAGTCATTTACAAAACCCAACAACTTCTCATTCCCCTCATACAAAAACGGCATACCCCAACTTTATTCGCTCCCATATTTTAAATCCCTCCCCATGTTCTAAGCTAGACTCCCACCCTAATACCACGCCACCTTCTTTTTTAGACCCCATTCTTCCTCCAAAGGCAAAGTTAAGCAAGCACCTTATCGATTCTGGGGAAGATGGCCGATATGTTCTCTCTCGTTTAAGAGACCGCAGATTATATGATAACATTCGCTTATATCTCGCCTACCTACATGATAAGCCTGACTCTGTCTGTATCGACGGTATAACGAAAACCAATGCAATGGTTTCCATTCTGCAAGAAGGCCTCCCCATAAATCATAATGATCTGCGGCAACTTTTTATACGTTTTCATGAGCAGTTAGATATGACTCCTGATGACGTGGCTAATGATCTCTCTTCTTTCGCGTCTCATGTTAGCTCCAAACGGATACTACACCTCCAGAGAACACGGTCTAGTTTCAAAAACTACCATCGCTCCTAACCCACCACTCAATTCTTTGCCGAAGCCTCCCAAATATCTGTCCCTGTATTATCAAAACGTAAGAGGATTACGAACTAAGATTTCTGCTATATATCGTAATTCGCAGATTCTGCCATACGACATCTTTGCCCTCACAGAAACCAATCTCACCCCTGATATTAAGAATAATGAATTATTTTCCCAAGACTTCGATTTACACCGTGACGATGGTCTAGATAAAGAGGAGAATTTATATGGCCGTGGTGTACTTCTAGCTATACACTCTCGTCTCGAGTCTAGACCGTTTAAAAAATCGTCCACTGCATTCTTCGAATTCGTTTGCGCTAGAATTCCTATTTGCAAACGCAACCTATATATTTGTTGCTGCTATATTCGCCCCTCTCAACCAATTCAAGGTTACCAGCTAGCTGTTGATGCAATCGACTGCATTTTTAATGCTGCTGATCCCAATGACGTTGTTATTTTTTTAGGTGATTTTAATCTACCTAAACTTCTATGGACTCAGACTGATCAGTGCTACTATACTGCAACAAATCCTACCTCTGATAAAGAGAACCTTTTCATTGACTGCCTAACTGACTCTGGTCTATATCAATTAAGTGGAGTCACCAATAACATCGGCAGACAACTCGACCTAGTCTTCGCCACTGATACAGATAACTACGTCGTTTTAGAAAGTAAACATCTGCTTTCTAAGTTGGATAGTTACCACCCTCCCCTTTCTCTTACGCTGACATATGACAATGGTCTTAATCCCGTTTCCTATGAATATTCTTACAGTTTTAATTTTCATAGGGCTAACTACGCCAAACTGAACAACCTCCTCAGTATGGTCAATTTTAACTTTCTCTACAATAACCCTAACCTTACGGTTAACGATGCTCTTACATTCTTTTATACCGAAATTTTAAAATGTCTCTCCCAATCTGTGCCTTTTTTAGCCAAAAGGAATCCCTCATCGTCACCACCCTGGTATAATAAAGAGCTGCGATCTCTTCGTAACAAGAGAAATAAGCTCTGGTATTCTTATTTAAAATCGCGTTCCGACACCGATTTCTTCTACTACCAGTCTGCCCAAATTAATTTCTCTTTGCCAAACTCTCTATAACAACTATTTAAACCGAATGGACCACACACTCATTTCCGACCCCAAAAGATTCTTTCAGTTCATCAAAACTAAAAGCAAATCGGATAACTATCCATCATCCCTAAATTTTCTTGATAGATCCTCGGGCGATCCCCAAATTATTGCAAATCTCTTCGCAATCTTTTTTGGCCAAGCGTTCGCCATCCATTCCCAAGAGCCAGACCATTCTTACTTTTCCTACTTAAACAGCTGCCCACAAATTCTTTCTAAAATTAAAGGCTCTTGGTTTCCAGATAAACTTTATAACTTGGGTTCAATCCTATTTAAATGAACGACTTTACTATGTTCTATTTAGGTCCATGGTTTCTGACCCAATTAAAGCTTCCTCTGGTGTACCCCAAGGCAGCCACCTTGGTCCCTTATTATTTATTCTGACCATTAATGATGTTGCTTGTATCATTAAAAATTCATACATATCTGTTTACGCAGATGATATGAAAATATTTAGATATATATCATCTTCCTCAGACAGCCTACTTCTGCAGCAAGATCTAGACAGGTTTTGTACTTGGTGTCAGAAGAATTTTCTTGAGCTTAACGTCAATAAGTGTCAGGCTATAACATATACCCGTAAACGCCTCCCTACTTCACCTCGTTGCTATCTAATCTTTAATCTGCCTGTTCCCTTAGTGAATGAGTTGCGTGATTTAGGTGTTATCTGCGACAAGGAACTCAATTTCCGTTCTCACATTGATAGTATAATAAAAAAAGCCAACTCTGCCCTTGGTTTTATCAAGCGCTGGTCTAAGGAGTTTTCCAATCCTTATGTTACCAAATCTCTTTACATAACCTTTGTTAGGCCTCTTCTGGAATATGCCAGCCAAGTTTGGTCACCTTACTACAGAACTCACATCCTCCGGATAGAAGCTGTTCAACGCAGGTTTTTACGTGGTCTTCCCTGGGATGATAGCCAAAACTTACCACCTTACACTGACCGGCTGAAACTTATAAATTTACAACCCCTTTCTATACGCCGAAATGTTGCCGTTTATTCATCAAATTTTAGTAGGTAATATCGACTGTCCTTCCTTACTTCAAATTATTTCTTTTAACACCAATCCCCGCAATCTTAGGTCTGTGCCACTTTTCCGGCTCAATCTTCACAGAACGAATTACGGACACCTGGAGTCAATGTCTAGGATGCTTCGCGAAGTTAACGATGTACTGCCTCTCTTCGACTACCATCTCAGCAAACTCTCCCTCAAGAACATACTTATTTCCACCTATGCCTCACGTCCTTATTTTCTTTAACCGCTCCCACCCTTTAGTTTTTAAGTGAAAATGTTAGTTTTAAGTATATGTTTGCTTGCAATAACCTTAATAAATCTGTCCGGGATTGACCCGGGCCGCAAAATACATATATTTTAAATGTTCTACTTAGTTTTTAGAACAAACATTATTTTCTTATGGTAAAGTAAATATATAAGCAGTTAGGTTAGTAAGTATTAGGTTTAACTTAGAATATCCGCATGGGGTCAGTAAGTTATGATTAGATTAAGTTAATTAACCCATTCGCTGCCAAGCCTAAATTATATTTATTTATTTATTTATTTATTTATTTATTTATTCATTCAATCTACGTTATTAAGTCTACAGATTTCGAAGTTTATATGTAACTTAAATTCAAATAAAACAAAGTATAAATATAAATTCATTGATTAAGATAGTAAAATAAAGTATTTTTAAAGGAACTTCTGGGCAAACAAATATCTAAATTTAAACAATATTCATTAAAAAATTTGATACTAAGAGTAATAGGTTCATTTTGACCATAAAGTGTGTAATGCCGACTCTCTCCATGAGAAACGGTCTTAAAGATCTACAAGAAGCATATAAGTTCATAAGATTTAACAAATTTTCGCTATCAATTGTCCCACCTAAAATGTCACGAACCAACATAATCTATACATCTTTCTCCTTGACTCGAGCGTTTGCATACCAAGTAAAAGGCATTTAGTACGATAGGAATCGTGAACATCAGTGCCATTTCTAGAAAAAAAGTGACGTAAAAATTTCTTTTGAATATTTTCAATTCTACGTAAATTTGCGGCAATGCAAGAGTTCCAGATCACACAAGTATACTCCAACACAGGGCGCACTATACTACAATAAAGAGCTTTGAGTGTGTACGGATCTTTAAAATCAACCAGGTTCCTTTTTATGAATCCCAAAAGTGAGTTTGCTTTCGAGACGACGTAATTTACATGTAAATGAAATGTCAGCCTGCTATCGAATATTACACCAAGATCTCTAAACTCCTCGACTACCTTAACTTGGGAATTGTTTAAAGTGTATCTTGGTAAAATTGGATAAAAAGATCTATTATAATTCATACAAGCACACTTCTCAATATTTAGCTGTAGATCGTTAAACCTACACCACATACTGAAGGAATTGAGATCATATTGTAACATCATGCAGTTATTCATAGTCTTTATTTTGGCAAATAGTTTAATATCGTCCGCATAAATAAGGCAAGAGCAATATTTCAATAAATTCGGAAGATCATTAATAAAAAGTATAAATAAGGAAGGACCAAGGTGACTTCCTTCTGGAACACCAGAGGCCACAAGGATCTCATCAGAAAAATAGTCACCAATAGCAACATATTGTTTCCTGCCATACAAATAAGTGCTTAACCATTGTAGCAATGAACCATAAAACCCGTAGGTATTCAGCTTTCTAAGAAGTATTGCTAAATTAACCCTACTGAAGGCTTTCACAAAGTCAGTGTAGATCACATGAACCTGATCATGGCTTTCCAATGTTTTTATGCAATAATTTGTGAATTCAGCTAGGTTTGTAACAGTAGACCTACCCTTCCAAAAACCATGTTGATATTTGCTTACATATTGTTTAATTGTAAAATTTAATTTATCCTTCACAAGGCTATCCAATATTTTGGGAATAACTGGTAGCTTAGAAATTGGACTATAATTTGAAATGAAGTTTCTATTCCCAGACTTATAAGCTGGATCTATGGCCGAAACCTTCCATTCATCGGGAAAAGTTCCACTTGGAATAGACTGATTAAATAGCACATGTAAAGGAAAACAAAGTGAGCTGGAACAATAACGTGAAGCGATTGGAAAAAATCCTAAAATATCTCGTTTACTCGTCGGTTTTAAATTACTTAAGACAGCTTCAACTTCACAAACATCTAACGAATAATGTGAGCACTCAAAAATAGATGGGAGTGAATTGATGTAGCTTGAATCAATAGAGGTAGAGCAAGCAGACATGTAAATGCTTTGAAAATATTCCGCAAACATGTTTGCAATGGTCTTAGGATCACTTGACTATTTATCGTCCAGACACACCGTTGTTGGAAATCCAGATCGTTTTCTTTTTGCATTAACAAATTTCCAAAAAGCAGTAGGAATATTTTTTAAATCACTTTCAATAGAATGAATATAGTTACAATAAAGAAATTTAGATAGGAAAACAAACTCTTTTCTTAGTCGTGAGAAATACAGTCGTCATTTGATTGAGTTCCTTTGAACTTTTTATGTGCAGCATTTTTAGCGTTCTTTAAATTTAATAGTCTTTTATTGTACCAAGCTGGGTGAGAACTTATTTTTTTACGCTATATAGGAACGCATTCTTCAAGAATACTGTTGAAAATGATTGTGAAAGTATTAATTTTCTCTGATAAATGTTTGCTCGAAAATTCTTCTAACCAATTAATATTTGAAAAACAGTAATTCATTCGGGAAAGATTTTTAGAATTAAATTTGTATGAATTAGCTGAATTACTAAAATTACAAAATTTATTACAATTCAAATTATTTAGACAGAGAGTTACAGCACGGTGATTTACAGAATTTGACAATAAAGGACAACTTTGTTCAACATAAGCATTTAAGTCATCTGAGACAAAAATTAAATGAATTAGCAATATTATTGACTTGTTTTAAATTATTTGATAACAAAGAGTCTATTAATAAAATATCTATGTCAGAGTTTAACGAAGTTGAGTCAATAGATTGAGTCCATACTATATCACCGCAATTAAAATCACCAACAACACAAATATTGTAATTTGAATACTTCTCCAAGTGCTTGTTGTAAATCGGCAGTGAACTTCTAGGTAGAATATGAAGTCATTCCCATTGCCATTTATATTTTGAGTGTTATTGTTTACCAAAGCTCTGTTATTTCTTGGTAAGAGCACATGTATTATCATACATAATCATATACAAGCATAAAACCAAAGACGAGTATACTCGTCGTTGGCAATGGGAAGGCAACAAGACTCTACATCAAATTTTTCGTATTTGCGTACGTTTTAGTAGAAAAACAAATTAAAAATCACGCAGATGGATAAAATAATGAAAATGCAATAAAACGAAACACAACTTTCTGTAAATTGGTAAAAGCTAGATATTCACTATTGTCGATTACAGTGTCTCAGCAGATAACGGGGTTTATAGCTATTTATTTTATCCCTTGTACAATTCAATTTAGTTATAATGGACGACGATATATCAACTGACAGTGATTTTGATTCAGAAGGAGAATATTTTTTAAATGATAGTGATGCCGAGACTGAATCAGACGACAGTCTATGTCCTATTGCAAAAAAAAGAAGACCACGAATAAATGTGATGTATGATTCGGAAGAATCAGAAAGTGAAGATGAAGTTCCTAGTGCTTCTGTCAATGTGAAATCTATAAATGAAGATACCAGAAGTGGCAATATGTGGACAGAAGTGGAAAGAGATCCTCCAATTTTTGAATTTCGTGGAAAGCATCAAGACTTGAATCTTCCTTTCTGATGAATTTATTGATATGTTGGTTCAAGAAACTAATGAGTACGTTGCAAAAGTAATAGGTTTCATAATTGGGAAGCCACTAATCGCGGAGAAATGCGAAAATTCTGGACATTGATTCTTCACATTCTTCAACTTTGCCCTACCATTGCACATTATTGGAATAAAAGCCATTTTTATAATTTGCCATTTTGGAGAACTCATATGTGCCGAAACCGTTTTCAAATATTATTACGGTTTCTGCACTTTTCGAATAGCACAAAGCACGAAAATAGTAAGCTACATAAGATCGAACCGATTGTTAAACATTTTAATAACGTGATGAATTCTGTATATAATACTGGCAAAGATCTAGTTATTGATGAGTCTTTAGTATTATGGCGTGGCCGTCTTTACTTTCGGCAATATATAAAAAATAAAAAATAAAAACAAATTTGGCGTAAAATTATATGAATTATGTGAATAGCAGGGTATGATACTGCGAATACAAATTTATTGTGGAAAATCTGAAATTCTGTCAGACGGGCGGAATCACAGTACTTCGGTTGTGCTTTCTCTTATGGACGGTTTTCTAGATATTGTTCATGTTTTGTATATGGACAATTTTTATAACTCCGTGTCGCTGGCAAAAGAGTTAACATTGCGCCCGACATATATTTGTGGAACTTTGCGATCCAATCGCAAAGGTAATCCGAAAGAATTGGTCAGACAAAAACTGAAGAAGGGCGAGTACAGCTAAAAGTGATCCGAATCGGTCGTTATTTGTAAGTGGAGAGATAAAAGAGACGTACTTACCATAGCAAAGCTGGAATGGTTGAAGTTGCTAACCGAAATAGACAAGTCTCCATCAAATCCAATATCGTATAGGATTACACAAAAGGTATGGCAGGTGTAGACCGTTCGGATCAAATGCTGTCCTATGAGAAAAACTCTTCGGTGGTATAAAAAAAAAATGGCTGTACATAATGCCTATATATTGTATTGTCAGCAAGCGAACGCAGAAAAGAAAACATTCCTTCAATTTAGAGAAGAAGTTATACAATATTTGCTAAATGGAAGCCAAGATGCAGTCATTCAATCTCATCAATCTACGTCAATCATACCCCAGGAACAAAATTCCCTTCATTATCTTGATGCTATTTCTCCTACACCACAAAAGAAAACCCCAACTCGCAAATATAGAGTTTGTGCAACGAAAAACATTCGAAAGGAGACTCGATATTACTGTCCGAGCTGTTCTGATAAACCTCCATTACGTATTGGACCTTGTTGTATTATAAGTGATTTTGTTGCTATAAAATTTTGTTATAAATACACGATGAAGTTGATTTTTGCTTAATTTTAATTTGTAAAAGATCATTCTCTAAGAAATAAAGCATCATTTTTGTAAAAAAATTTATTTGTATATTTATGTTTGTGGCCACAAAAAATTTGTTAATTCAAAAGCTTGCATGTTATAACATATTTAAAGAAGGACGAGTATACTCGTACTGGCAGCGAATGGGTTAAGCTAGTTTTTAAGAGTTTTTTTTTTTTTGTTGTTTAGCGTATAAAATGTAATGAGTTAAAAGATACATTGGAAAAAAAACTTATTTGAATCTATCTTTACCTTTGACTTGAAACAGCCCATTCGCAAAGAATCTTCACCGTATCGGCGCCCTCCTTTGGATCATATTCAACTTTAATTTCTTTTGTTTCACCATTGGTACCCATCTCCTGTTTGATCATGCTAAACGGGGTGAATATTTTACTGTATAATGACTCAATCGAATTGCTAGGATCCATTTTATCGAAACAATGCGAGTCCAAGTGATCCAGTATGGTTAACACCTTAGAATAAGAATTTTTATTGGCATTTTGCCATTTTTCGGCACACCAACGATTCTCTGCATGCTTTGATCGAAGAATAATCTCATTCTCTGCATCTCTGAGTTGTTTTCTAATTTCCTTATTTGTTAGCTCACATTTACTGGGCATTGGAAGCATTGATGGTGCAATTGGTAAATTATCCAGAGGACTTCCATTTAAAGCCGAGGGAGTTCTATTCTCACCAATGCCACACCAAACCATGGCTGTGGGGCATTCGATAGTAATCACCTGTAAAATTGAGCTTAAGTACAAAATAATGTCACGATGGTGTGCACACGTCATATAATCATTGATTGCACTTTCATATGGATCAATGATGGGTTTCTTGGTTTTGTCCATGTCAAGACTATCTCCAATAGAGATCTTCATTTGAGCTTTTTCAGATGCTAAGTTTACAGCTTGATTATCAACGACAGCATTCAGTAAGTTGGTTAATTTTTTGGCAACAATATAAGCAAGCTTTCTGCATAGTCGTTCGGCTTGAACAAAATCTTGCATATACTGCAGTGCAAAGGTTAAGATGAGTTTTTTCAGTCCATCGTCGGAGTTTTGCGAACGCATTTTGTCTAACAAGTCCAGAATCCAGTTGAGAAACTCTTGTCTATCTAAAAGAGATTCTTCATGCATATATTTACTCAATTGTGTGCAGTAGTTCCAGTATTTTAGGGCATTTTTGCCATCGTCTTGAGGTGCAGAAATATTACTTATGCCAGATGCGCTATTGTTTGCCGGACTAAGCATTGGTACTGGACTCGTCATTGAAGGAATCGGAATTGAATTGGGTGTGAGTCCCATTCCGGATCCATGTTGTGTTTTTTCCAAGCCCCCTATTAAAAATAAATAAAAATAAAAGAAGATAATTTAACAAACGTTTTTATTTGATTGCATTACATAATTATTTATTTTTTTGATTATCTGAATGTATTTGTTGAGATGAGGTTGTTAGGTGACACCGAGCTTTCACCTTTTGTTATCAACACTGTCCTACTCGGTATAAATTGAACTGAATAAATCAACATTTCACCAGGAACTGGAGGAATTTCATCAACTGTTATAATCATTGAACCTAACAGTCCGGACTGCGCGAAGGACTTCACTTAAGACCTAGACTGAATTGTAGGCAACAGCGAAAAAAAAGTTAAGGTCTACTACCAAGCTGAAAATCACCTGCCTAGGAACTCCTACACCCTATATATTGGCATTTCAGGAAAATTGGTAGGGAAAGTAATTTTTCAATTCCTGGGGACTTAAACATACGATTCAGGTGGAATGACAAAGAGAGTAGTGCAAGAAGTATCTGTTACCCATAGACTGCATCAAAATAGATAAATAATTGGCGTTGATCGAGAACCTTCAGAAAAGGGCCGCCGGCTCAGAGGGAAATAAAAAGAAAGCGTCAAATATACTCATGACACAAAAAAACAAGGCTAAAATGGGTCAAAACTGTAAATGAAGGCAAAACATATTGTACTTTGCTGCCAACAAGAATGGACGTACAACGTCCATGAATGGGAGAGAATATCCCAATATCATACAATATAATATTGTAACGCTGCAGCGGAGACTGTAGGAGCGATTATTAGTTTCAATCATCTACGGAGCCAGACCTCCAAATATCGTCAAAATAAACACAAAGAAGTAACAGTCGATTTGGTTTCTTTTTTTTGTGTAACATCTCAGAAGTGGGATAATAAAATCCAACGTCTGAGCGCGTCTGCTTTTGGCTATTGTTCTAGTGGAGAATACGCAACGCAGCGAAACTAAAGAGAAAAAAAAAAACAAACAAATGTGTACATACGCCTTTGAGATGAGCTGCTGTATGAATGCCGTAGACCGCGGTCATTGACACTTTTCTGAGTAATCCGCTGGCTGTAAACCTGATTTTGGCTATTGCAATAAGCTGTTGGGTATTATTGTTTACCGGCGGTAATCTGGTTGAGAGTGGGAATGCCATCAACTTGGTAATTGGATACAAGACGCTAGACTATTGCTGCGCTGTGGTGTTTGGAAGGATTCGGAGATAGACGATTGCACCGTCTCGGGTGGCGATTAGTTAGCGGGTTTGCCTGTTGGATTGTGAATATTTTTCTCTTGGGAATTTTTCCAAATGGCAGACAGAGTAAAACGTGAATCGCAGTATGGTGCGATGACCAGAGATGAGATGATAAATTAAGGGAACGAGGGTTGGAACTGGTCTAAAGCAAGGCTACTCAAGGCAATAGATCCCATGACATCCGGGGGGAAGCCTTTGGAAGCTACGGAGGCAAAGGGGCCAGCTGAGGCGGATGAACTGCATAAGCGAAAGGTTCGCCGAACTGAGTACACGTACTCAGGGGCTGCTGCGGTCCACAAGCAGGGTGTCGTCAACGGAGCCGGAGATAGCATGAAGATGCTTCTACGAAAGCAGGTAGAAGCAGTGGCTGATGACGATGCCAGTGTAAGGTGTTGTCCGCGTAATTGTCCGATGCGAGATGTTGTGGAGATGATTCCGGTGTTTGATCCCAAGGCGTACGCTGGGCTACCTTCCGAAGCATGGGGAAGGAAGGCCGCAGGGGGTTTATGCACTCGATGAGAAGTTAGTACCTGAGTGGTTTCGGTGGCGGAACTTGCCAGACTGTTGGAAGACTATTCGCTGAGGTAACGGTTGATCAACTTACTTCCTGGTGCTAGGTTCTTATCGTACCTGATGAAAGCCAACCGTACCCGATGATAATTGGGCGAAGGATATTGGCCAACCGCAGGTTAAGGTGGTAAAAAAACACAAATGCATCACAATTACGCACAGCATTGCAGAGACATCTCGAGCGTAGCTGGTAGGGACGAGTTGTTGCTGGATGTCCCCGAAGTCGGGAATCTTGAGGAAGAAAATAAGCAAAGGCTCGGAGGGCTTATCAATACATATCGAAATTGCTTTGCAAGGAAAGCGGATGAGCTGGGAGTATGCCGCTTTGGTGAGTGTGATCCATTAGTTAATGTTGTTATGAAAAAGGTTAAAGGGGACGCGGCAAATAGAAACTGGTCGTGCTGGTAACTAAAATGCGGACAATATTAAAAAGAACAACCCACAATTATCGTCTTAAAAAGATAATAAATCTTTGGCAATGAATAAGAATTTGGACATTGGAAAACCTTCTGGAAATATCACTGCAGTTAATAGCGGAGGCAACAATATACCGGCCAGCAGAAGGGTAGCAGCAAAATCTGGTCAATAGAAAACCTTAGTTATCAAAATACCACTCGCAGCAATAAGGATAACCCAAACGCACCTGGTCGTAACAGTAATTTGAAGCAGCAAAACGGCGAAACACGTGAGCAACGCAACAACCCTCGGAATCGTGAGAATGCTGTATCTTCATCAATTGGTAGCATTGGAAAATTTACCAACGACTCACAGCACACACGTCAGAATAGTCAACGTTTCAATGGACCTCCACGCAACCGTAACGGAGCTGAAAGAGTTCGAAGAGGAAAATGTAAATTTGGTCGTCAATCTGGATCCGATAAGACTGGTGTTAAGGCTATAGACAAGCGTGATAGCGCTGGACCTCACAATTGGGGTTCTGTAAAACAGGAAATCGAAGGTGTCAATAAATCAACTGAAGAAGCTGGAGAGCAGACCAAGGTAGACGCCGTTGAAATGGAACGACGGCGAGGCGAAGCATTAGTCAACATTGAGCACAGCCGGGCCCATCAGAAGGCAAGATTCGACGCGAAGCACAGGTTGCCAACCCGGTATCAGCCAGAGGAACATGTGTTGGTGGAGAACGAGTCTACAGCCACAGGTGAGTCTCAGAAGCTGAAGCCACGATATCGAGGAACATACATCGTCTCCAAGGTTCATACACATGTGTCGTATATCTCCCTGATGATGATCTCTCGCCCAAGCCAGTCAAAATCCTTAGAACTGCAAAGGAGAAAAATGGGCTACAAAACTATTGTTTTCTCAATAGATGAGAAGTTAAATGATCAAATCTTTTTGGAATGAGATAAAGTGTTCTTAAGCATGTTACATATTCTGGTGCGAATTAAAGGGCTTAAAACAAATCCCATGAGTAAACCAGAAACGTGCGAACTGCGAAAAGAGCGACACCTCATTTAAAGTTCAGCGCACAAAGGCTTATTGATGCCCATGGTGCACAAACTTAAACACCCTCGCAAGCAGCCTGATATTGTAAAACAGTCCATGCCATCACATCAAAAATGGCAGAAGATTCATCCTTAACGTGGTTGATCCTGGAAGACAATACTTCCATTGAACATGCTGGCAGCTTTGCCATCACCGACCTAACTCAAGAGTCATGGGCTTAAGGTGCATTCAAATTAATCTACAGCACTCTAAATTCGCATGCGCGGTTCTGATGTAGCTCTCATCTTCGCAAGGATCAGTGAGCATATCAAGTGAGTTACTCTATGACTCCTCTAATGAAGGCAGACCAAGGGCCAGCATTCTTCACAAAAGTAATTCAGTATTCAGTATATCTTCCGTATATTTTCCGAGCAAATCCACCGACCTGGAATTCCTGCCACTGAAGGGACTTTTGGACTACTGTGGCAACAGGAACCATCAAATTATCATTGGGTGTGATGTGAATGTTCACCACACAATATGCGGGAGCTCCTACACAAACATCAGAGGTGAGTCACCCTTTAAATTATTAATTTTAATAATCTAGGAATTATTAATTATGGGAATAGCCCCACTTTTATAAACAGAATCAGAGAAGTGCACCCCATTTATGCAAAAGGACTTCATTGAAAATTTAAATGCATCAACAGAGACTTCAATGTCTGATCGTCGCCACATTTTATTCAAATGTCAATCTCGGAATTGCACCTATAGAAACGTACAAACAGCCAAGATCCACGGACTGGGACTCATTTAGGTTAGTGCAGCGCACGCACTCGCAAAATTCTCTGCAAGCATCACACTAATCAATTGAAACGCTAAAGCTCTTAGCCGAAACGCACTTCCCGTCCCCCTCCATTATTACGCTTTCAGAAAATCCTCTCCAGGAAAGACCCTCCAGACAGGATTGATTGAGGGCAAGGGAATTATTTCAAGAAGGTAAGATAAAATGTGCAATCATCTGGTTTCAACCCTTTAAAGCCCCGAGCGGTGGTGGTATCTTCCGCGCTCTGCTCCAGAACGGCTCCCAAAACATAACATTCTCTCTGATAAATATTTTCAGAACAAGCTATGCTTGGATACATTCCAACAAATAGAGAGAGATTATCGTGAAATACACACCTAAAACTGCGGGTAACACACCGAACTACCAAAATCCTATCCATAAGTCCATAAGTCTCTCTTAATTTTTCCACAAAAGAATGCAAGAGTCGTAGACAGGCAGGAGACGGAGGTCTTAAGCATAGCTCCCTTTATATCAATGAATCGGCCAACCAGCCAGGAAAATCAACCACACCCACGCTCTTCAAAGTCTAACCTCAAGGATTGAAAAATCACTCAAAAACAATCGCTCGACAATACAAATCACGCCCAATCATCAAGATGTATCCAAAACAAAGGACTTGATAGTACTACAATGTACATGTATACCATAAGAAACATGCTAGATAACAGTAGAATTAAAACCACATTAAGTAGCACATAACTCATAGTCATTGCTGCGAAAGGCTGTCCACAAGGAGGGGTTCCCCCTATTTTAGTCCATCACACTAGCCTGTGTGTGTACGACGTATCATTAGGGGTTTTTCTAAAACTCCCACCTCTTCATCTTCACATACAGAAAGAAATTTTAACAAATGCCTCCATGCTTATCTCAGTTTATGAGAAAAACTCCAAAATAGTTCACCCAGAGCTTTCACTGGAACGAACTCAAGAGAAATTAATTTTTAGCAACTACTCTTCCATATGATTGGCTGAAGACTTCAACCACACATAATATGAAGGTTATATTCCCTGATAGACAGAATCGAGAATAGAATAAAGCCTTGTTAACAAAATATTCACATGTGTGATACACCGACGACGGATGCAAAACAGGCGAAGGAGTTTTCGCAGGCATATACGGAGAAACTAGCAATACCTTACTGTACACAAGTATGGACAGTAGTATCTCTGTATTTCAAGCTGAGATACACGCAATAAATCTCTGCATTAGGGAGAACTTAAACAGATCTGCCACAAACAGGTATATTTATAATCTCTCTGACAATCTCAAAACAACCTCAAAAATTATCGAGGACTGCATTATACTTCTCATAACACTAGCCAGAATCAATAAAGCCCATTTAATCTGGGTTATGATGGTAATAAAAGAGCATACGAATTGGCTAGAAAAGGTTCAGCCTCAACATTCATGTAGCTACGACTATTCTGCGGGTTACCAATTAGCTCCATAAAGAGCTATATAAATAACTGGCTAGTAAACCAGAAACTTTTTACCAACACCTTCCCTCAAAAGAAGGTATGTACTCACGCAATTTGTTTCCAGCCAATATAATTAATGGTCCACACTTTTCTGAAGACAAGAGTACTCTTTGTATCACCAGTTGTCCGCATATTCTTTTTCTAGGCATGACTTCCTGTTTCGGATGTTCGAATTTTCATTTGCGTATGTCTTCTTATGTATGTGACTATGTTCAGTTCTTAAATTAAAACATATGTACTCTTTCAACAATAACGTTCCTTTAAAAACTAAACGTATCCACATTGGCCAATGCCCTGGTTTACATCCGAAATTCGACTACTGTTGTAGTTGCAAGCGTTACAAGTTGGACGGTAAAATTAAAATTGCGAAAAAGATTTTTTAGGAACAAAATCGACCTATCAACAACAGGTCGTCAACTTTGGAAAAATATCCGAAAATTGGAATACGTGGAAATAATAAAAATATTGATCCTAACACTTGGACCTAAATTCCCTGACTTTAAGCTTGTTACCCTCCCTTTTCCTGCCCTTAATATTGTTCCTACAAATTCGCTTGATCTTAGCTTTCTGGACAGCGCTTTTGAATTCTCATGTATAGATGATACTGAAATGGTTGCTTGTTTGTTGTCGGTCATATCAAATGTTGTCGGCTTTGATGAAATCCATTTCAATTTGGAAAAATAATCCTGAGAATTATTCTTCCATTTCTGGTCTATGTCTTCAACCTAATACTAATAGGCATTTACTCTTCTCAACGGAAAAATCCAAAAATTATTCATATATATGTAGTAAGGAATATCGGACGATATCCAAACTTCCTTACTTCTCCAAGGTATTTGAGAGGGTACTTCAAAGGCAAATAAACTCCTATATTCATTCCAATAACTTACTTTCTCCAATGCAGTCTGGATTTAAAAAAAGCGAACGGCGATAATTAAATTTGTAGACGATATCAGCAGGGAGTCGCTAAATGAAGACAAGTATCTTTCTTAGTACTTCTGGCTTCTCGAAGGCCCTCGACACAGTTAATCACTTTCACATCTGCAATAACGTGCTGAAATTGTTTGGTTTTTCGAACTCAGCAACAAATACCATACAATCTTACATAAAGCTTAGAAAGCAAGCAATCTCAGTAGGCCAAAAATCGTCTGAGTTTATATACAATACTAGAGGAGTTCCACAGTGCTCCATTCTGGGACTTTTTCGGTTCTCTCTTTACGTAAATGAGTGAATGAGAGAGACATTCGAGTCACCACCGGAAATAAAACATTCATTAACCTCATCGTGTCAAAAACCAGAGTCGCAAAAAGTTCCATACTTCCCCTGAAGAATTCCGAGCCCAATTCCTCGAGCTTAAAAACAACTTAAGTGATTTTTTTCTTCACCTACACAGACGGATCCCGAATACAACACAACAGTAGCTTCGGTGTCACCAATGAAAATAAAATAATATTCTCCTTCCTTCTCCCCCTTACACTTCTGTCTTTTCAGCCGAAATTATCGCCATCCTGAAAGCACTCTGACACACACAAAATCTTAATAAAAAATTGCACAGACTCCCTGTCATCCATTGACGCCATCGCTAACATTTGCAACCAAAGTTATTACCCTTCCCTAATACGAAAACTCCTATACTTACAATTTCCTAAAATTAAACTTATTTGGGTCCCTGGCCACGTTCAAATCGCGGGCAATGAATTCGCAGACAAAGTTGCTAAGGACACCCCCAAAACACCATCATTGTTTTCTGCTAACTTCAATCTCCAGGACATCAACTATTTTATCAAAACCACAGCTTCCTCTAATAATCTTCTTTGGGACAAAACATCTGAATGGTACAAAGCAATAAACAAAGACAAATTATCTGTAAAAAACTATTTACACAACTCAGTTCCAACTAGTATGTCGCGCTTAGAAGCAACAAAAATAATACGTCTTAGGCTTGGTCATAGTAAACTCATCCACTAACACTACATCAACAGAAACATATCTTCGCTCTGCACGTGTAACAAGATAACAATCCCACATATCCTCTTAGAATGTCCACCTTTCACAACTCAAGAATCAAATTCCTCCTCCAAGCCAACCCAAAAAAACTCCTCTTAAATCCCAATAAAAAAAACATAAAGCAATCACTCGATTTTCTTAAAGATATAAATATATCACATGTAACTCAAGACGAATGGCATAAATTCTGTTAACAAAACATCGAAATACAAAACATACGGCGTTAATTGGTGTCTTGCATTCATTATTTATTTACAGTTTGTAGTGAATTGCTTTGTTGTTGAAAATTGGAGATGGAAAAATAACTTTACCAACCAATTTTTGCAATGTAGTTCAATCAAAAGAATATGGTATGTACAAGACTCATGTTTGGCCGAGCGAAAGAGCTATATTGGCGGCAAAAAAACAAAGACGTTACAGAAATTAATGAGGCCATTTTAAAAGAGATAGGAGAAGTGTTCACATTCAAGTCAGTCGATACCATTATGAATGAAGATGAGGTTGTCAATTATCCCACAGAATTTTTAAATTCACTGGATTTACCAGGCAATTGCAATTGAGAATTGAAGCATGCTTCGTAATATCAACCAACTAAAATTTTGAAATGGCACAAGACTTGCGGTTAAGAAGCTAATGACCAACGTTATTGAAGCCACTATTTTAAATGGGAAATTGAAAGGTGAAGATGTTTTAATTAATTATTGATAGATCTCCTTGAGAGCGGACGTGTTTTTAATAGTGTCGTGGGGTGTGCACTTTGTATTACCTAAAGTTCTTTAATTCCAATATTTTTTTTTAATTACAAGTAAATCACTATGAACTGTTCAAGTTGTAAAGAAAAAATCGATCGAAGTGATCTTTTTAAAATAGAGTGTAGTGATTGCAAGCATTATCTTCATTGTGGCTGTAATATACAGCATACAGCATATACAGCAAGCGGACTTTGAATATATGTGCTCTAACAATAAACCTTTTCGCTGTGACAAATGTACTATACTCGTACATCACTCCGCCGAAAATCGCTACAACAACATCAACTCAACTCAAAAAAATGCAGCAGCTGTGCCAACACAGCCAAAACAGCAGCACATAGGTGTGGGAGCTACTAAACTGCAATCAAGAGCTGTGCAGAAACCAACAACAACCACTACACCAAACAGCGAAACAGCGTCAACCAGCAGAGAGCATGCGACAAGTGCAAGTACAACTACAGTAGAGCAGACACAACATGCTAGCGGGAGCAGCAGTTCAATAACCCTTCAACTGCTTCACGAAGAGATTATCAATTTAAAAAAAATTCAAAATTGACTTTCTCCATACAGTAAGAGTAGCTGAACAGCTGGAAGATGAAAATGCCACATTGAGAGCGAGGATTACGAGCTTGGAAAATAAACTGAATTGGAGAGAGCAGAAGCAGATAGAGGGCGTAATTGAAATTGTTGGTGTGCCTGAGGTAAATAACAACAATGCTGTAGAGAGTGCGCAAACAATTTTGAACGTTTCTGTCTCTGTTGATGAAATCCAAAGCTGTTATGTTAAACGCATCAACAATATAAATGCAACTTCGAATCCTAATGAGATGAAAAGAAATATTTTATGCATCCACCTATCCTCTATTGAAGAAAAGCAGAAGATTACGAGAAGCAAAAAAACCGCGAAGAAAGCTCTTAACACTGCCATATTTGGTGATCGTAGCAGCAAAAGTATATTTATTAATCATTATTTCACGAAACATACTAGGGCAGCGAAAAAAGTTAAAATAGAAAAACAATATAAATACGTATGGTTTAGTAAATCTCAAATTTTGATGAGAAAGGTTGATAATGTGTAGGTTGTCGTTATCCTTTGACGATTTAACAACAATTGAAAATTAACATTATGAATAATAGTATGTTTTATTCTAATTCTAAATTGAAATACCAGTTTTCATTGTACATCAAAACATTAGAAGTATGCGACAAAATTTGGTTTTGTGAATTTGCCAGACTTTTTTTTGTCCGAAATATGGATTTATTCATGCGAAAAAGAAGACTACAAAATTCCAAACTACCAGTTTTACGACAACACTAATGATTCGTATTCTGCAGGAGGAGTAGGCGTATTCCTCACTAATTCGTATTTGCGTAATGATGAGTTTAAGGTTGACTGTTACAGTTTGAATATTGTAAAATGTTTGTGTGGGTACAAATGATAGAACTTATTCTTTTCAATACAAATCCCTTTATTCAGTACAGTTACCATTCACTATTTAATTCTTTCTCTCAGTACAATTCAATTTCTCAACCACTTATACTTTTCTTATCTTTTACTTAAACCACTTAATCACTTCTCCTAATTAACACTTCAAATTACACTTTAGAACTGACTTGCATACCTTTGGGATGCTGGTATTTATACTCGAATGACATACTTCGAGAACAATCCTCGCCATCCAGCGTCCCATACAATTTCCAATTTGCTAAAAAATTCGATTCCACTCTCCAGTCGAGACTTTGTTATTCCAGTATCGACATTTTCTGCTCTGTGAATCTAGATGTCGCTGCTCACATTTAAGTGGTTATTACAATATCATAAAAATCTCCTGCGTCATTTTCAAGGAAAATTTTAACATTATTTGTGTGTATAGAGTTCAGTTTATGCCTTTACAATTGTTTTTAGAAGAGTTTACAGCTTTCTAGCGCAATGAAAATGCGGCAAATCTTATTATTCTTGGCGACTTTAATGTGGACACTTTAAGTTGTAACGCTGCAGTTGACACATATGCAGAACATGGTTTAACATCGTTCATTAATGAACCTACAAGACCGATTGTTTGACCGGTTTAGTCCCAAGTATCTTTAACAACAAAAGGTCAACTTAACGATAAGTTGCTGCGTGAAAGTTGGGAAGAAGTCTACACCATTAGAAATGCTTCACAGGCGTATGAACTATTCTTAAAAATTCTAGTTGGTCATGTTGATATCTGTAGCTTTTCCATCGAGCACAAATCGGAAACTAAACTTAAGCCCTGGATGAACAAATATCTTCTCAAAAAAATTAAACTTCAGCACAATCTACGTAATAAATGTTGCAAACACCCTCATAACCTTGTGCCAAAAAATTAATCACGAAATTAAAGTCTACCGTGATAGTTACTATCAAAGTAGAATAAGAAATTCACAAGGAAATCTTAAAAAAGAATTGGAGGTTATAAATAGAATTATTAATCGCAAAGCTAAAAACCATAGTAAATCAATTGTTCTAAAAAATGAGAATGTTGAAATCACCGATCCCACAGCAGTGGCTAACGAGTTTAATAACTACTTTGCTTCAGTATCTTTCCCATCAGACCTTCCAAGCGTCTGCAGCTGTTGCTCTGCATCTGGCCTTTGGGTTACACACCTGTAAGGAACAGCTTCTTCTTTGACCCATTACAGGGTTTGAGCTTTTAAAAACAATAAACCGTCTCAAAAATTCAAATTCTTGTGGTAACGGTGGTATTTCTAACATTGTAATGAAACAAATTGCCCTTAATGTCGTTGATATTTTGGCTCGTATTTTTAATTTGAGTATATTTTCTGGAAATTTTCCATATTTGTTACAATGTGGCATTATAATTCCTATTTATAAAAAGGGCAACAGACAAGAGAAAAACAACTATAGACGCATTTCCTTACTCCCTACAATATCGAAGATATTTGAGAAAAGCTTTAAAAGCAGAGTTCTGAAGTATCTTAATGATATAAAATTCTTTAGCGAAAGACATTTTGGGTTTGGAGAAAGCCTCTCTACGGAAGATGCTCTCCTAGACTTTTGTGCAGTTGTTTACAAAGGACTTGATGTTAAAAAAATGTTGTGCTGGACTCTTTGTAGATATTACAAAAGTTTTCGACATGGTAGACCACACCATTCTCTTGGAAAAATTGCATTCTGCGGGGTTTCGTGGTTTTATCATACATTGGTTAGCATCTTATGTAAAAAACAGAACGCAAAATGTAAAAATCGGGAATAATTTAAGTAATTCAAAGATAATCAATATAGGTGTACCACAAAGATTCGTTCTTTACCCTATTTGGTTTCTAATATATGTCAACTCTATTTTTGCAATCACATTTATTGGTAATGTAAAGGCTTTTGCATTTGCATTTGGATCAACCAACCTTTTAAATCTATTTGCTGACATAAACCACAACGTTCACTTGCTAAGACTCTGGTTCACCAAACACAAGTTAGTAGTAAGCAATAAGACTAAATTGATGTATTTCAGTTTAAAAGTGAAAGATTCCCCAAACTTTGACATTATATTTCATGCATCTACCTGTTGTAGACATAGCGTGCTAAACTGTGTTTGTGATGTGCAAAATTCCAATGTCCTATACAACGAAAATATTAGCTGCAGCTCGAATTGCTTCAAAATAGTTGATCACTATAAATATCTAGGTGTTATTATTGATCGAAATTTGAGTTGGAGCGAACACATCTCAAGATTGACGAAGTATCTGCAATCTACTCTACGCATCTTTTACCATCTTAGGAATTACTACTCTACACAGACCCTAAAAACAATTTGAAAAGTAACCTCCTTGACCGCCAGAATGCGCTGCTACTGCAAAAAAGGTTATGGTGCCTTGAAGTCCGTTCATATTTAGGCAGACATGCCAAATTTCAGTGCGATACTGTCTTTAGTTTTGTTTTGACAGCTGATTGTTGTTGACGTGTTTGGTATCATGTTGAGTATGGACAAAAACAATTTTCGTTCTCTCATAAAACATTATTTTTTGAGAGGCAAAACGGCGAAGAAAACAAAAGAAAAGTTGGATAAATATTATGGGGCTAATGCTCCGTCAGATTACACCGTCAAATATTGGTTTCGAGAGTTTCGTGGTGGCCGCATCTCCACTACCGATCAAGTCCGCAGTAGCAGGCCCTCCGTTACGGTTACAGCGGACAATGTCAAAAAAATACAATGAAAAAATACAAGGCTGACTGGAAAGTGAAAAAGTTATCCTGCCTGCAAAACGGCCTCACATGAAGCGAAAAAAAATTTTTGTTTTTGCAAGACAATGCGCCGGCGCACAAGAGCATCGCAACTACTGCTAAAATCAATGACTTACGGCTCCAATTGCTGTCGCATCCACCGTATTCGCCCGACTTAGCTCCCTCGGACTATTATCTCTTCCTAAACCTCAAAAGATGGCTCATCAATAAAAAATTCAGCTCACGCGAGGAAATCATCGACGCCACGGAGGAGTATTTTGCAGACCTTCTGGAAAATTACTTTTCGAACGGGATCAAGAAGTTGGAAAATCACTGGAATAGGAGAAAGGAAAATTGCTTTTTTTTTTTGTATCAAGCTAAAAGGGGACTATATTGAATAAAATAAAAAAACATTTAAAAAAAAACTTTTTTTCATTCCCAAGGAGGTTACTTTTCACCCCACCTAGTACTTTGGGATTATTCACTCCAGACTCCAGTATGAAATAAGCGTTTGGGGAGTTACATACCTCAATAAACTACAGCAGCTGACTGTCCTACAAAAGTCCGCAATAAGAAAAGTATGCAAATCAGTTCGCCTAACCCACTCAAAAGTCCTCAAAAAATTCTTCATAAGAGGTGGCTATATGCAGAGCCCTATATCTGGCACCCATAATCTACGAAGCAATACTGGTACCGTCTTACATATTCCACCTTTTCACACATCAAGTTTTAGGAACTTTTTCTCAATTGTTTCCTGCAAATTATTTAATAGTCTACCCGAGGATATACGAATTATTAGAACTGCGTCTGTATTTCTAAAAAAAGTAAAATCGTGGCTTCTTGCGATTAATCACAATAAAATCGAAATTCTGTTACGCTTCATCATTTGACTTCTTTCTTAATTTTTGACTTTTTTAACTTTTAATTTTATGAATATGTTATGTTAGCTCTTATTGATATATATATTCCTTTGTAAACAACTGAATTTAAAAAAAATGTAATTTATATATATACACAGAAATGCTTGTTCATCCCACAGTGTAAATTTTGAAGTGGCATTTCTCTCTATTTATTTGCACTAAATAAAAATGTCACTAACTATTCTCCAAATTAGGATATACGAGTATATGCATAGTAAGAAGTGTTAAGCAACTTAAAATAGATTACCGAATTGAGAATAAAGAATTAAATAAAAATTTCCACGTATCCCCATGATACCAACAGACCTGCCATTCGAATTCAAGCGTTTGCAGTTTACAGTGCGACTGGGTTTTGCAATGACCATCAATAAAGCGCAGGCACAATCTTTGCAAACGTATGGTTTGAATTTGGAAAATAATTGTTTCTCACATGGACAATTGTATATAGCCTGTTCACGTATAGGGAAACCTGTTGATTTATTTGTGTTCGCACGTGAAGGAAAAACCAAAAATATTGCTTATCACAGAGCCTTACAATAAATTCATTTGAAAGAAAGAAAAAAAGAAATGTTTTCTAATTTAGCAAACAAATAAAGGAAACGTCTAGCGAAGCGGACGGTGTAACGCTAGTAAAATAAATAAAAATACATTAGCTTAGGATTTAATAGTGAAACTAATAAACAAATTAAATAATTGAAATAAAATAATATTTAGTCACATAAAGGGTCCGCCATCTAACGTTTTTTTTTCAACTAGTACTTATTTCGTGAATGGTAACACGTAGCTCATGTCTGATTTGACAGATAATTAGTTTTGTCCTTCCGCTGAACGAATATGGTTGTGTATATGCTTGAACTACGCTTCCCTAAGTGGGCCTGCGATCGACTTAGAGAAGATGCCGATTTTGCCAAAAAAAATCATCTTTTCAGATGAAGCTCATTTTGATCTTGGCGGGTATGTAAACAAGCAAAATTGTCGCATTTGGGGCACAGAAAACCCGCACACATACATTGAAAAGCCGAAACACCCAAAACGAGTCACTGTTTGCTGCGGATTTTGGTCCAGAGGCATATTTGGGCCATTTTTCTTTTTTTTTAGCCGTTATAGTCAATGGCGATCGTTATCGGGCCATGTTGAACGAATGTTTGTTCACAAAAATTGAAGAGGAGGATATTGGCAACATTTTTTTTCAACAGGACGGCGCTACGTGCCACACAGCCGAAGCTACACTCGATGTTTTGCGCCCTGTTTTTGAAGATCGCATTATCATCCGCAGAGCTGATGTCGTTTGGCCACCTCGGAGCTGCGATTTGACACCGTTGGACTATTACTTGTGGGGTGCCGTAAAAGATAAGTGTTACGCCGACAAGCCAGAGACAATTGACGCTTTAAAGGACAATATTCGTGAAGCCATTGGTGAAATACAGCTGCACACAATCGATAATGTGCTTAAAAATTGGATCAATCGTGTAAGCTACTGCATGGCCAGCCGAGGCAGCTATTTGAATGAAATTATTTTCCATTATTAACCGGAAGGATAAAACTAATTATCTGTCAAATCAGGCATGAGCTAAGTGTTACCATTCACGAAATAAGCACTAGTTGAAAAAAAAACGTTAGATGGCGGACCCTTTAGAATGTAGATTGTAATAATTCTTATATGACGCTGTTTGTAAAATTTTCTTTTCTCGAAAATGTTTCAATATTCATTGTTTATAGATTCTTGTGTTGATGTTATTTGTGTACGTGAAACGTGGTTCAATCCTAATATTCCTAATGAAGTCTACGACATACCCAACTATAAGATTCATAGAAATGATAGAATCACTGATACTATAGGTGGTGAAGTGGCAAATTACTACAGGTCATCTATTAAACCTTTTAGCATACTTAAATCAAGTGGACCTGGTATTGAGTTTATCATGGTTGAAATAACTGACTGTAGTACTAAATGTATTGTGTCATGTGTCTATATTAAAAACCGTGGTTGTTCTCCCTCACCGTTTTTCTCAGCTCTTTCGGACTATTCTGCACTTTACGAGGGGCGTTCAATATATTCTCGATATCGATATGAAGGAAAATGCGAATTCAATTTAAATTGTTTTTATTTTTCAATATAATCTCCCCTAACATCAATGCATTTGTTACATCTTAAGATAAGCTTTTTTTAAACCCTCAAACAAATAAATTTCCTCTTTCTCTGCAAAATACCCATTTATTGCCGACTTGAGTTCTTCATCATCCGAAAATCTTTATCCACGAAGACATTTTTTCAAATCCGGACACAGGAAATAATCACTAGGGGCAAGGTCTGGACTATAGGGTGGGTGTTGGATTTCTTCGAAATCACAATCTCGCGCAGCAGCCTTGGAAACTCGCGCCGTGTGAACAAGAGCGTTGTCATGAAAAAGCAACACACCCGCTGCAAGTTTACCCCGTCTTTTCTTTTTAATTTCCTCCCGCAAATTATGCAAAGTGGAAGCGTAGGATGTGGCGTTGATGGTTTCACCTTTTTTTTTGTACTCAATGAGCAAGATTCCCTTTGAGTCCCAAAAAACTGTGGCCATGAGCTTCCCTGCAGACGGAGTGACTTTGAACTTCTTCGGGGGGTCTGTTCCTTTTTTATGCCATTGCATGGACTCTTGTTTGCTTTCAGGGTCATAGTGGTGGATCCATGTTTCGTCCCCAGTAACAATTCGATCCATAACACCGTCCGCGTTCTCACTACACATCTCCAAAAGCTGTCTACAGCATGCGATTCTCACTTTTTTCTGAGGCGCTGTGAGCATTCGTGGCACCCACCTTGCACTGACCTTTGAAAGGTTAAGATGGTCATGAAGAATGGTGTGAATGGTACCAATTGAAAGCTTGGTGATCTCTGCCATCATTTTCACCTTTATTCGGGCATCCTCAAGAACAAGTTTTTCGACTTCTTTGATGCTTTCTCCCGTACAAGCAGTAGCCGGGGCGCCGGAGCGGGGGTCGTCTTCAATGCTCTCTCTGCCTCTCTTGAACTCACTTGACCACTTTTGCACAGTTGATAATGAAGGTGCGGAACCCTGGTAAACAGCCACCATCTCTTCATGAATAGTTTTTTGACTTTTTCTTTGCTTAATTACAGCGCGATGCTCAATTTTCACCATCATCGTCTCAGTTGCCATTATGATTCTGTTTAACTAGAGATAAAACGCGAATTAATATGAAATTTACATTTATATGAAATTTTACATGAATGCACTAAAATAATAGTATTACTTGATAAATAAGTAAATTTATATATACAACCACAGCTTCACCCCGATACCGAGAATATGTTGAACGCCCCTCGTATGTTAACATAATTATTTGTGGAGATTTTAACGCTGACTTGATAAGAAATGACTCACGTGCATTTCAGATGAAAGATTTAGTGTCATCTGTCGGTCTAAGTATTGCGAACAATAATTACCCGTCACGTTTCGTCCCTAATCGTTTACCCAGTCTTTTAGATCTTACTATAGTCTCCGATCCTGCGCTTGTTCTTCTTTTTGACCAAATATCTTTCGACATTTCTGACCATGACTTACTTTTTTTTTTACTTATAATGTAAAACTAACTATCGCTAACTACTTTACTTACAAAGATTTTAGATCTATTAACATTGATGCACTAAAGCTAGCAACTTTATCAGCCCCCTGGTTATAATGTAGACTATTCTCTGACCCAAATGACAAACTTGATTGCTTTCAATCTATTGTAACCCAACTGATTGATCAGCATGTCCCGACTAAAACAATTAAAATAAGAAATCAAAAGTATCCTTGGTTTACTTCTGAAGTTATTAATACTATTAAGGCTCGTAATAAATTGCATAGTAAATGGAAACGCTCATTAAAAAGTATTGATTGGGATGCATTTAAAAAGGCGCGAAATTTTGCTACTAAAATAATACGTGCATCCTAAAAGAACTGTTATACTTTGGAGTAATCTTAAAATGATAGGTGTCTCCAAAGGAACTAATCCGGCTTGCGATCTTGACCCAGATACACTAAATGACTTCCTTGTTGTAGGTTGTTCACCTACCTTCTAACAATAATAATATATTTTAATTCAGACGGCACGATTCCTTTGCTAGAAGATTTTGTAGTCGTAAGTGAAGAAGAAGTTTTTAAATGTGTGATGTTATTCAAGTCTGACGCTACCGGTGAAAATGATATACCCATTCGATTTGTAAAACTTATCTTACCACTTATGCTACCTGACTCACATTATTAATTTCTGCATTGTGACTTCTACCACAGATGATATAGGTTACATAGATATTGCACGCCGAAGGAAAAAATCTAACCATTTTTCCATTCAATGGGACGTACCCGTACGTCCCAGTTCGATCGAACTAGAGTGAATCATACTCAGACATGATGTTACTCTTAATTGTTTTGTATTATCAAGTTGCGTGTTCTGCTTGTTGGATAGAAGTATTCCGTTTTTCGCAACGTAATTTTTTTAAATCAAATCTGACTGATAATAAACATTATATTTGAGTGCCGTAGGAAGGTCAAAGCAGATGCGCCCTCTTTAATGTTGTGTTTATTGAATAGTTGTTTTACGTTTTTTTCCAGATAAAATTAGAATTTTTTGATTTTTGGATGCTATGTTTTTTTTCTATCTTCCACGAACAATGCTTCCGTAATAGAACGAGGAGACCAAAGTATAGAAGGTCGTTGCGATGCTCATAGCAAGGACTTTTCTCATCAAACCATTTCGGATCTCTAGTATTTGTTATCCTTATACATTCCAAGGCCATTGTCTCTCTTACGAGTATATTTCTTTCTTGTGGACGTTCTCTGAAAATTCCGTTAAATACTTTAAAGTGAACTTTACAAACCTTAAAAAATTCATTAGTTGGTGCCTTCAGGCTTTTAAAGTCACTTCTTTGAGAATAATTTTTTTGCAAAGATGAAAAATTCCGAAGGACATGTTATTTTTTCATCAGTTTTTAAAAATAGTTTTGAACAATTTAAACGTATGTTTCTTAAAAGCATTTTAAAAGCAAGATATCCAGTGAAATATCGCATTGCTGTTGTTTCTAATGTGATTTTAGTTTCGATTTCCATATCACAAATGACTTTTTCGTACAGAGTTTCATCGCACACGATTTTCCTACGATCCTTAAGCAATGAAGAAGTTTTTGGAATATTAGTTTGAGTTGGGGATAAGTCTACATTTAAAAATTCTACATCATCATTATCACAGTTACTGAAAGGAGAAAAATTAATAAGATTTGACGAGAGAATTTTCGACATCAAAACATTAAATTCGTAAACAGACGGATTTTTGTTGTAACCACCTTTGATGCGAATAATAGAAAATAAATTTTCTAATACATCTTGATGAATTCTCTTTGTTAGTAAATAATCCACGTTCTCATATAGGCCATTGCTTATATCATGACAAAGTAATAAGACCCCGTTTACAGTTTGTTCCATTCCTTTTAAACAAAAGTTTCTTGGAAGGTTAACTGATTTTTGTATATCTTTTAAGTAAGACAAACATTGTTTCAACTCATTGTAAGCTGGATTTTCTAGCGGAACTCCCCGCCTTAAAACATTCTTTTCATAATGTGAACCATTATCCATGTAGTCAAATACATTGTTCACTTTTAGTACGAACTCTTTCATTGCTACAGCCTTATTAGAGCTTTCTTTTAGCAATTAAGTTCAAAAGCAGTTTGAATCGATGCCACAGTTGTCCGGCTAAATATTTGCGTTGCAAGGTGAACATGCATTTTTTCTAAGGCATTTGGTGCTATATGACAACTTCTAAATTTTAAACATATCTTAGCTACGTTGTCAACTTTCAAATTGTATTTCTCTGATAACATCAAAAGACACTTTACCATCTGGTGTTTGTAGATTTGATTTCAATAGAACATTACGAAGTGATTTTAACAAATGAGGGAAATCATAAAAACAAAATATTTGTTCATCATTAAAAATTATAAATGGGTTTTCTTTAGAAACACCTAACATTTTAAAAGCTTTTCTATTACTGGTCCTTGGTCGTAAACAATAGCAAATACCTTTAGACCAAGTTCTTGACAGATTTTCAAATTGTTTTTTATAATTTCGCTTAGGTTATCCCCATTTACACCGTTTGTTGATACAAAATAGTTTAAAACACTTTTCCAACTATCAAACAAACCATTTAGCATGAAAACGCATATTTCATTAGCAAATAATCTACTTCTTTCTACACCAAGGTTTTCGAAACCATTTATTAAATCATTTTTTATATTATATGTGAGGTACGAATCCTAATTTCATCAAATATCAGGACAAAACAACGTTCTTGCTGGTTTAATAAAGCGAACTTTGACTTAAGATACTAATGAGCATTGTTTTTATATCCTGGTTGTAATCCTTTTACAGGAGCCCATCTACAGAAAGAGGAAATGTGAGGAAGTTTAAAGCCAAGTCTATCTCTCAAAAATTTATAGGCGCTTTGTGTTCTTTTTCGTGGCTGTTGTATTTTGTAGTCTTTGATTCTTTCAGAAGCATTTTACAAAATGTTTTTGAATGGTCTGAAATATTGAGCCTTTCGATTTGAAACGTCGTAGATATTTTATTTTTATTAAAAATATTTATGGTAGTATGCGCTCTGTTTTTTTATAATGTTTTATTTTTAAATTTCTTAATTTAAATTTGTAACTTAACAATAATTTTTTTTATAGTTGCATTTTTTTTCTCCTCTTTTTCACATCTTTCCAATAACTTATCACACCTTGCACACGAAATGCTGCAACTGCTCGACGTTCTCCTTCGCTTAGTTAAAGGAGACCTCAGCTCTTCCAAATTCAAGTTTCCAAATCAGAATTTAAATTTAAGGAAGGAACAGCATCCGCCTTCAGATATTTTTTTCCTACAAACTCGGATATTTAAAAATTTTCAAGTCAGCGTAATTCCTTTTAGTTTTCCTACAAACAGAACAAAAAACTCCAGATAATCTCTTGTCACCCATTGCTATCGAAAAATAAACTGCAAAATATTATATCGCAGAAAAAGTACCGCTGACAAAATTTACTAAGAAAAATTGTTCAGTCACATAAATAAACATCCAAATCGGTTGAGAGTCGACGGCGAATGAAGTAAAGCAAATACACAGCCAGCGAGCGCGTCGCGCAGCTCCGTGAACTGTGGTTGTTTTATGTATGAAGATAAGTTTTGGGTACATGTTGTGTTTTGGATTGAGGTTGCAACCCGAATATTGGAGGTGGAGAGTGTTTGGTTAGTGACTCCGCTGATCTCCCATATTCACCATTATATGCTTGTTCGTACCACCTGAACAAAAAACCACTAAGGCCAGGTCTTCTAAATTCAATTGAATCCAAATCAGAATTTAAATTTAAGGAAGGAACAGCATCCGCCTTCAGATATTTTTTTCCTACAAACTCAGACATTTAAAAATGTTCAAGTCAGGGTAATTCCTTTTAGTTTTCCTACAAACAGAACAAAAAACTCCAGATAATCTCTTGTCACCCATTGCTATCGAAAAATAAACTGCAAAATATTATATCGGAGAAAAAGTACCGCTGACAAAATTTACTAAGAAAAATTGTTCACTCACATAAATAAACTTCCAAATCGGTCGAGAGTCGACGGCGAATGAGGTAAAGCAACTACACAGCCAGCGAGGGCGCCGCGCAGCGCCGTGAACTGTGGTTGTTTTATGTATGAAGATAAGTTTTGGGTACATGTTGTGTTTTGGATTGAGGTTGCAACCCGAATATTGGAGGTGGAGAGTGTTTGGTTACTGACTCCGCTGATCTCCCATATTCACCATTATATGCTTGTTCGTACCACCTGAACAAAAAACCACTAAGGCCGATATAACAAATGTCCTTAATCACCGCCACACTCTTGAAAGCGATCCGCTCGGCAGGAAACACCACAATCCCGTCAAACAACCCATCGACTACAAGAAAGCGGTCGCTTCTATGGTGAAATAGCAACCTCAACTCCTTAAGGAAGGAAAAAATGACAGCCTGGCAAAAATTTAAAAGATATCCCAACACAAATAATCTGATAATCTGATTCCTCAATAATGGAAAATTGCAAATGTCCTACCAATTCGAAAACCCAAAAAAACTCAAACTCAATAAACTCTTTTCGTCCTATATCCCTTATCCCCTGTTTATCTAAAGTCCTAGAAAAAATTTTCGCCAAACGTTTGCTTTGGTTTATCGAGGAAAATAATCTAATACGTCCTAATCAAGTTGGATTTAGACCTAACAAAGGATGTAGTGATGCTTTATTACACCTCGATCAATACATCTCCAAGGCTCTATCTAGTCGTAACCACATCTCCATTCTCTCTTTAGACTTTGAATAAGCCTTCGATAAAATCGGAATTCATTTAGCCCTCAATAAGTTGTCATCTTGGAATATTGGACCCAAAATGTTCTATTTCATTAAATCCTTCCTAACGAATAGGAGAATAAGTGTAAAGTGCAATAACTATTTCTCCTCAACAGTCCCACTTTACAACGGTATTCCACAAGGCTCTCCTTTGTCAGTAGTCTTATTGATAATTGCTTTTGATGACCTAAGTCGCATCATCAACTCACATCCTAAATTACGAGTAAATCACCGCATATATGCAAATGAACTGTACATCTTGTGCAAGCACAATGATTTAAATGTTGCTAAACCATGTTCAATAATGTTTTCCAAGATATTCAAGCCTGGTCTAACCCCGGGAGCTACTTTAGCACCCCATAAGTGTAAAACCATTCATATGTGTCGTAAAAAAAACTGTAATGGCCTAGTATTAAGCATATCTAATAATGTTATAGAAATTGTTAATGCGGAAGGCCGGTCGACATATATCGCATGTTTTCTTGAAGTGTTGATGGGGTTACACAGAAAGGGATTCTACTTCTCCAAAAAAAATCAATTTATAAATAAACCAAGCACGAACAATTAAAAAACTGGTATTAAATTCATTTCATAACATTACCTAGTTTGAAATTAATTGAAATAAAATGGTAAAGTGCGGCTTATGTCATTTAAAAATTGAAAGACACGAACTTAATATTAAATGCATTATATGTAATGAAATTATACGTGCTAAGTGTGCGAAAATCGATAAGAGAGAAATAGAATTTTATGAGAAAAATGGAATCAAAGTTTTAAATGTAGTAGTTGTGTTACCCAACGGAGAAAATCCATATTGGTTGACACTCCCATTTCCACTGTACATCTTGCCTCTTCTAAGAGCACTAGCATCATGAAAACTACAGCTAGCACACCAACTTAGAACGTCAGAAATCTATGAATGTTGTATTGCTGGGTGATTTTAACATTAATATCCTCTGTGATTCTTCTGATTCAGATTGTCTGCCCTATCTTCGTTTGGTTTTATATCGGCTCTTAATCAACCTACTTGTCTTAATTCTTGTTTAGACCATATCTTTATAAGACAACACCGAAATATTCAAGTGAACTATAAAACCATGGCCTACGATCTAAGAATTACAGATCATTGTTTAACTTCCATTCAATTTGGTAGTAAAGTTACTCGTGTAAATAAACCTACAGCAAGGGAAAAAACTAAAATAGATTTCACTGCTTTAAAAAATCACCTAAATTATGAATTCTGAGACGAAGTCTATACAACTTCTAATTCGTCGTTAGCATTTGATATATTTCTAAGTAAGTTAGAATATTATGTTTTGATCTTGTTGCCAAAAGAAAATTAGAGCTGATAACAAATTATAACCTCTGAAACAATGGATGTCCTTTCCATTATTAAAGAAAATAAAAAAACAAAAAAAAAAAGCTTTGCTCACTCGTTCACAAACACCCTAAAAATGCAAGATTAAAAATCTTTTATGATAAAATTTGTCATGAGTTAAAGACAGAAATACCTTACTGTAGAAATACTTACTATAGCAAAAAGCTAGCTGAAAATATAGGTAACTCAAAAAAAGAATGGCATATTGTTAACGATATTTTAAACAAAAAAATATTGTACTTAACAATAATAACTCTACGATTTCTGACCCTTTGGAAGTAGCTAACTTATTTAACGACTTCTTCTCCAAAGTAGGCTCATTTCTTAGTGTATTAAATAAAGATAATCCAACTTTGTATAATAGTGATAGCATACTGGAAGCCACTTTTCAACCAGAAAGCTTCTACTTTAACGAATTTACTCCACTTGAAATTCATAAAATAATATCTACACTTAAAACATCAAATTCAACAGGATTGGATAATATATCAAGCTGTTTATTAAAAAAAAAATTCTTTTCAGATCTCGGATGTTCTGTGCTATATCTTTAATTCTTGTGTGCATAATGGTGTTTTCTCCGATGCCCTAAAAACTGCACTCGTAATACCCCTTCACAAAAAGGCAGTACTATGTCATTAAACAATTACCGCCCCATCTCGCTGTTATCGGTATTCTCTAAAGTTTTTGAAAGAGGAATGAAAACAAGAATGATCTCTTTCTTAGACAGGTCTCAGTTCTTTAGCGAATTCCAGTTTGGCTTCAGAAGAGGTGGGTCTACCGAAAGTGCGTTATTGAAACTGATTGGGGAAATATATAACAGCTTGAATACTTCTCAAATTCCATCTTGCCTATTCATTGACATAATCAAGGCTTTTGATACAGTAAACCATACCATTCTTTTAAATAAACTTTTTAATGCTGGTTTCAGAGGCTTTATTTATGATTGGTTTACTTCCTACCTTGAAAACCAGAATCAAATAGTAAAAATTAATAATGCTTTTAGTTCTATAAGATGCATGAATATTGGAGTCCCGCAAGGCTCAGTTCTGGGTCCTTTATTATTCCTTATGTATGTTAACACGCTATTCATCCAACCCTTTAAAGACTGAATCACAGCATTTGCTGATGATACTGCACTTTCATATTCAAGCGATAACTACGTAAATTTGTATCTGGACGTTAATAACGACTTGGATTTACTACGACGATGGTTTTATAAACATAAACTGGTAATCAGCAGTAAAACAAAGTTTATGATATTTAATCTCAAAGGTTTAATAAATGAAGATCTGCCCTCCTTTATCACTCTCCGAGTTGCCTACGTTTTTGCTTAGTTGATTCAACTGCTCGAGGTCATGCTACCTTCAATGCAAATGTAAACTGTAGTGAAGTGTCGATAGTTTCCAGTATTTAGGTATCATTTTGGATAACAAGCTCAATTGGAACGATCACGCGCTATACCTAAAACTGTATCTTAATAGGGTAGTCAGGCAAATGTATCATCTGAGCCTCTATTGCAATATTCAAGTTCTAGAAATGGTTTATATTGGCTTATTCAAATCTAAGTTTCAGTATAGTATTTCTTGCTGGGGTGGTGCGTATTTTAATAAAATAGAACCTTTATTAATTAACCAAAAACATGTCTTAAGAATTATGTGTAAGTTAAATCGGAGAACACCTAGTTTTGCACTATTCAAAAGCCTAGAAATTCTCCCATTAAGACATTTATATATCCTATATATATATCCTACCTATTTATAAAGCACACTTTTGTCGATTCTACTATGTTACAGCTCCCAGATTATTTAATTCTTTGCCAGAAAACCTTAGGTGTGATAGGACAAAAACTGTATTTTTAAAAAATGGCTTTTCACTTTCAACCATTATGATATAGATTCGATTCTCATTCCAATATTATAAATTGACTATAATTTACTTCTTTTATTTTTTATCTACATTGCATTTACAATGGTCGGAAAAAGTATTTTGACAAAACTGTGTGCAATGTTATCTCGCTTGTTTTGATAGACTGAGAGAACCAACCGGTCTCTGTCGATGCGCAAAACGAAATAGATGATTATAACTGTAAGAGTGCAAAATATTTTCTCTATTACATTACGCATTATTTCACTATCAGCTGCAATGTAAGAACTGAACTAAAACTAACTGGAAAAAAGTATTTGGACATCATATTCTTTTCAGTTTTTTTTTTCCTTTTGCGTGCCGTGAATGCTGGGCTCCGTTAATTACAAAGTCTTTTTTTAATATAGTTTATTAATTTTAATGACATTCACGAACATTTAATTGATAAATATAGGAAAAACGTCGGAAATAAGCCAGGCTATAAGAAATGAGATGGTGATCAAGTATGAAGCGGGTATTTCAGTGGAATACTTAAGCAAGCTGTACATAGTGCCTCGGCGAACCGTGTATTATAAATAAATAAGCAAAAGCAAAACAAATCCACCAGTAACTTACCATTTTCAGGCAGACCACGCAAGACAACCAAAAGAGAGGACCGTTTAATTGTGGGAAAATTTAAAGACAATGTGCTAAAAACTCCAAAATCTGCAGCAATTGAGTTGAGTAATCAGCATCATATTCAAATTTGTGAAAGAACGGTAAGAATTCGTTTAAAAGAGACAGGTTTTGCCACTTATGTAGCCATACCAATACCCAAATTTAACCGAAAAATAAGCTCAAACATCTGGAATTTGTCAAAAAAATTGTACACAAGCCTTCATCATTTTGGCAGCAAGTATTATGGACTGATGAAAGCTCCATCATCAGTACCATGCATCAAAAAAGAAAATTTTCTGCAGAATTCCTAGGAAATTGCGAAAAAAAGTGGCACCTGTATGTGAGCGTTTTTTTTTTTGTCAAAATACTTTTTCCGACCATTGTATATTTGAAATATCCTTTTACTTTACCCCAATATTATTTTATTTTGTTATTATGTTTTAAATTTTTCTTGTACTTTCGCCACTTGCCATATGGCAACAGATTGTACATAGCTATTTCTTAGACAAATGCATTGTATCATTGAGCATTTATATTTGTAAAAAAAAAATATATTTATATTTTGTCATGAAATAAAGATTGAAAAAAAAAATGTTAGATCATTATCAATATTAGGACTTATTTTTAATAATAGATTTTCTTGGAAGGACCATTGTATAGAATTATGAAAAGCCCTAGTTACAAAAGCAAATATTGTAAAATATCTAACCCAAAAAAAGTTTAACATCCACACTTCAACTCTATGTAATTTAACTAAATCACTAATCCATAGTAAAATAGATTACGGCTTATTTATATTTGGCAATTCTAATAAAACCACCCTCAACATAATCAAACCATCTTACCACCACGCCTTCAGACTGCGTCTGAATGCCTTTCCAACAACCCCGATTAAAAACATCCTAGTAGAAGATGGTCTCCCAAGTATTGAAGAACGATTTACTCAAGTAATTCCCAAACTGTCTGTTAAATTAATTTATTCTTACGATTCAATAATCGACAAAGATGTTGCATCACTGGTAAAACAAAATAACCCCAGACGAACTGACTCAGCCATTACACGTACTCTATGCTCAGCAAAAGAGTTGCAAATTACCACCAGCAGACAAAAACAATATAAACCCAAATTCCCACCATGGTCTATCAAAGATGGCTCTTTGAATATGACTCTCACTTCATATGACAAAGCATCAACTCCAGACAGGCTATTTCAAAAACTCTTTCTTGATGTCTCCTCAATGGTTGGGATCTCATCTTTACTGATGGCTCTTAAAACAACATCTGGATCCTACACAGATGAAAACGGAAACCTCATTAAAATAGGCATCCTTCCACCATCTTCCTCCATCTTCACAGCCGAAGCAGTAGCCAAACTAGAAACAGCAGCTTACATATAAAAAAAAGGAAGATTTTTAATATGCTCAGATAGTATTAAAAGCTATAAAGAACCCCAACCACAGAATTGATCTAATCGACAGAATTAGGGATTTTCTTATAAGACTTCACACCCGTCTCAAAATTATGTGTATTCCCAGCCATGTTGGGATTATGGGTAACGAATATACAGAATCGTCAGAAACAGCCCTGTCATTCTCTACAACTACCTCAATAAGTTGGACATATCTAAAGACATTGTGAGCAAAATAAAAGAACAACCACTTGACGAATGGACATCATATAGACATCACTACTCTATAGTCAACACAAGTAGAACCACACCAAACTACAAAACGGTAACAATATCATCCATATCTCCTTTTATCCGTTTGAGACTAGGTCACACAAGCATGACCCACCAGCACCTTTTAAAAAGGGAAAACGCTCCGACCTCTCTGCAACTCAGCATATGAAATCAACCACTTTCTTGGCTTAGCTAACTGCCCAACAAGAGGTCAATTGAACAAATTTCTCAAAACAAACATTACTCCATATGAAATACTTCGTGATACCATATTTCAATAGAAAATATAAACCGTATACTAGATTATATTAAATCATGTAAATTAAATGCATAAACTAATAGAGCTGATAGTCGATTGTAGCTAAGGCTCCTTAATTTAAGTTAGCAGTTAGTTTGTAACTAATTGCTAATTAATAAATAACAATAATAATAATAATAAATATTATGGTAACCTCATCTATATTTGAATAGTAGAGGACTCACCCATTGGAGGAATAATGGAAAATCTTTGACAACTGATGGCCAATGGAAAGATGTATGGAGATGTATGGTTAGCTGGTACAGAAAGTTCTCGAAAGATGGCAGGGAGTATAAATACCGCCGTCGAACAGAGGTGACTAGGACATGTAGACCAAATGGATATTAACTCTTCGGTCCAGAGAAATAACGCAGTAGAGGAAGGCGTCACCTTAGATGCCGCGCTCGAGCGTAAGGGATCCTCAATTATCTACAGGGAATGAGACCAAAACACTTTAACTACAATGACAAACTGAAATCGAGCGAATAGATTTTCAAGTCATCTAAGTTAACCGGCAGGCTTGAGACAATCAGGAATAACGAAGAAAATGGAAGGCTTATCTCTAAGCGAATAGTCTCAGCTACAAGAGACATTTTTCTCCATACCTGGTGCAGATCGATTCTTCAGAATTGTTCAACAACCAACGCTTATGCGAAGTAATTCTTAGTCCATTACCTCACCTTCACAATTAAATTAAGAGATGATACAATTTTCCCATAAGAATACATATTTTCAAACAAACTCACCTTGATGGAAGTAGTCCTGCAGCTTCGGTAGCAGTTCCTTCATGAATTTAATCAAATTTCCAGTCCATTCTACGGCTGGATCATAAATACTTCTCTTCTTGTTTTTCGATTCCGTAAACGTTGCCGTATACGCAGCACTGAGTTTAATGAACCACGTCGCCCGCTGCATACTGACCTGATTATCACACAGAGCCACAAAAATCTCCTCTTTCTTATTAAACGATGGCGCCTTTTTAGCCAATGCCACCAGAGGCTTATTCCCAGCAAGATCCTTTATCCAAGCGTCTAAATGACCTTTGGTACGTGGCGATACAGGCCAAAAATTATCTTTACAATTCACCTGCTGCTTCTTCCGTCCACTATCTGGTAGCGTCATCAACTCCTCCTTCTTTGCCAGGATGGAGGTAAAAAATGCAACAACTTTGCTAGCGTTCACATTGCTATTATGAGCAGTTCCAAATTCCTCCGAATTCAATTGGGGAATAGTGGAAAATCCATGTTTAACATTTATTGGAGTAAGCTCATCTTCCCTTTGTTTGGCCTCTTGGGGATAAACATCTGGTGGACCTAATCTTGGTCGTTTTAAATGTCTTTTCTCTTGCAAAAGGGACAGCATTTTTTTTTTTAGTTTATGCCCGAATTAATATAGATACACAAAAAAGCACTAGATTTAGTTTAAGGACATTTTCACTTGAAGAAAATACGAAGAAATACTTCGGCTATGTCAGCCATTATTGAATGCAAGAAACTGAAGTCACTGTCAGAAGATTTCACCATTGGGTTTGGTAAAAGTGCGAGGGAGATAATTGAAATGTTGATATTGTAAACACGATAAAAGAGGATGAAACTGTTTGACATTTTGGTGAAATACAGTTTGTTTACAACAGCTGTTTACGCAACCCTAGCAGTTTGAGGTGAACACTGGTTTGTTTATATAAAACAGGGGTTACATGAGTGAAAAGTGATAGGCTTAGAGATGCCTATTTACAACGGAGTACTTGAAGACCATTGAATGCTTAGTACTCGTATTAATAATGGAGTTAATAAATTAGGTTTCGATCGATACCTATTAGATGGAATGTAAGATATTTTAACAGCCAAACAATTAAGGGAAGGAAAGACAACAACTGTGATATCCCAATTCATATGCGTTTATAGTAGTTCTATTTGTCCCAGCAAGTTATCAGAATTTCTTGTAAGAATGTTGTTAATACAAACAAACTGAAGTGAACCGGAATTGGATGAGCGACAAAACTCTATAAATGAGCGTGATTGCTAGGTCCCGTTAGACGAAAGTCGTATCATATCACCGTTTCCTGTATTTTTCTATACCTCTATAAGCAAAAAAATCGCTCCTGGACCTCTATAAGTGATAAACTTTGTGTAGTAAAAACCCTCCATAAGCGAAAAAAAAGATTCCGACCCCTTAAACTCTCACTCACTCAGGTTTAACTATATGATCATAACAGCGAAGTTTAAGTTTTGATGATAAGCGAATAAATAAGCATTGACAATAGACGATGATTTGAACTACACTACCAGGTTACAAAGTGTATGACAGGGTTAATCTTCACATTACGGCAGATATTACAGATGATCCAAAAAATGGGCAACACAATATATATATTGGCCTGTTCAACTACTGTGAAAATCTACGAAAAATCTATGAATATTTGATACTGATAAAATCTATGATATACTTGATACTTTTTGCTTAGACTTCTATAGTACCTGAACAAACGTTATATGTTGTGAACAAGCGTCAACCACTTAGCCAAAACATAGTAACGTTGACAGCTGCAAGTTCTATGTACTTAAAAATGCTATGTTCATTAACTCTGTATTTAAAGACCAATGATACCAGTAAAATATGCGAGACAGAGTGAGTCAATAGTAACGCTTCTATTCGAGGAATCCGATAATCATAATTTGGTGCTATAATGGATCTATGTAAGTGCTACAGGTCGAAATTCCAAAAGCTTTTAACTGATGCAATGGATTCATTGAATGTGCGAGCCTCTTTGAAAGCAGAAGTTGGAACTGAAAATTTCCATTCTTCCTTTGTTTCTTAGATAGGACTTTTTGAATTTAAATGGGTTTAGATTATAAACTCTACAAGGTTTTCTTTATTTACTTTTGTTTTTATGTCGAGAGTTTTATGACTTTGTATGCCACAAGACATACTATGTGAAGCAAAAGTCATCACCCTATCGGAAGATACTAAAATTTTGCAAAGTGCGGTAAATGTCTATTCTGCTTTGACATCTGTTAAATAAAAAGATACAAAATACACGTCAATAAGACATGAATCGCAATACGTCTAAAGAACGCGGAATAATTGTTATGATTTTTTTGCGGGTAAAATCGTCGGTGGTGTTAGCGCAGCGTGAATTCCGGCGCAGATTTCCGGGCGTCCGACACCAACTGGGCAAACACTACGAGGCTTAGCCGCTCGCTTAGAAGACTATGGGAAAACACGAGATGGTGTCAGATCTGGGCGGCCCCGGAGCAGCCGTTCTGCTGAGAATATCGCAGCTGTGATTGTAGATGTCGTAGAGGTCCACGAAGTATTAACCAGGCGACGTGCCACGCAATTGGGCATCAATCGGCGATCTTTACAGATAATTTTAGTGAAAAACTGTAAGATGTTCCCTTAAAAAGTGCAGAGAGTGCATCAGATCTTAGCTGTTTACGCTGGAGGCGTCAACGGACCTTATTCTTTCGGAAACACCGTGGGCCAAACGACTACTGTGGACGTCGAGCGCTACAGAGCCATGCTCAACGACTTTCTCCTCCCTCAATTGGATGCATTGGGACTGGAGAACATGTGGTTCTAGCAGAATGTCGATCGAAATTCTGAGGGCTGCATTTCCGGGTCGCCTAATCTCTCGTTTTGGCGCTTTGCACTGGCCGGAAAGATCGCCTGATTTAATCGTTCCAGGCTTCTCTTTGGGGGTTTTTTGAAGTCACAAGTCTATATCAATAAGCCTCAGACTCTTGAAGCCTTCAAAGAGAATATCCGTCAAGAAGTGATGGAAAAGGCCACAAATCGGACCCGAACGGTCATCAATTCTGGCAACGGCCACTTAGCCGATATCATTTTCTCGACTTCATGGGAAAGCATTTAAGACATCAAATAAGCAGAATCCAAAAGCAGAATCAAAGTTTTTCATTCATAAAAAAAACCTTGTATTAAAAATATATACTAATGTTTTAGATTCGAATAATGTAATCGGTGGCTTTTGTGGTTACATCCGATGTTGGGGAACGCACCCAGTAATATTTGACGTTTACGTGTTTGACAGCGATGACATTTCAAGCTAGAATTCAATTTCAAATAAAAACCAACAGTCGGCGAGTCCGGACGTAGCCACATAAGTCGCCGAAAAGTGAGTATTAATATTAACCCAATGAAATATATTATAATTTATACGTTTTGCAGAGAATAAACACACACGCATTTTTCGATATCGTTTATTCGGACAACAAATCCGGGCTCGGGACACCTTGTATGTGTTGACCCCATTGAAAATACATACATATGTAGGAGAAATTGCTCACCTGATTCATTTGTATCAGTAATATAAATAATATATCCCTTAGTTAGGCTTTCTAGGTTTATCATTATCAATCATGACGACACACACATCAAGATTGGAGAAAATGCTGACCCTCACCACGTCAAATCTATACTGCAGTTGGCTTATACTGCTCGCTTGGAAGTTAAATTCTATTTAAGGTTGTATTCTCTCCCGTTGGAAGATTGGTTCAAACTTTTCAAGAACTGATTATATGATTGCGAATTCATATGATTCAGAGCTTTTGACCGGGTCTAGAAGAGAAATAGGCAAATAAACCACCTGGAGGAACTGACTTTCTAAATTGCACACGGGGGCTGAAGTCCACTGTGAAATGCTAGAACTGAACTGCTTTCTCTGAGTTAAAGATGAATCATTGAAAATGTTATCGCTGGTAGATGTTTTGCGATCTCCACTCGCAGCTAGGCAGCTATTAATTAGATTGAGGATTGAAAGAACCTGGATGAGATATCAAGTCTCAATACGGTGATCTTATCCTGGGTATCAGGGTATCAAAAATGGGTCCACACTGCATGATTCACATCCCATAGTCTTTGTCAATATTTTCTAGACCACGGTCAATAGAACCATTAAGTGCACTGGACGCGTGCAATAGTGGAAAGAGACCACATTGTATAATATAGCTCAATCGACGCATTAGTCTTTTCTGGTTTCATCACAGGGCACTTTCCATCGACATTCAAGTGGGAAGACTGGTTGTGCACCACAAAGACTTTAGTAGAAGCTGCAGGGACTAGGAAGAGATGTAATCTGTACATCTGTGTTGTCGTCGCGTGACTGTGATCCCTAGAGGAACTCGGGGATGTTACTTCATTACGGGGTTGGAGCTGGCAAAATTGAGTTTGGAAACCTCCTGAACTAGTTATTAATCTTAGGGGTTTCAATCTGATGGTCCCTTCTCATAGGTTCTCTTTGGCGAACCTACCTACTATCGTTTGGGCACAATGGATTCTCTGCTAGTTTAAGTTATAGCTCCCTATCAAAAGACAACCGTCAATCTACCTACCTCTCTTATTGCTGTATTAGCAAAAACTCAATATTTGACTTTATCTCTCTGATCGTTCGAAATGCGCTGTGCGACCTGTCCAACAATGTTAAAAAGTGCCAAGTTTTTGCTTTATCGAAATCAACTATTGCTTATTGGCTAGCGTATAATTGGCTCATAATGACATACTGGCGGAATGACATTTCGTTCAGATCTATGTCATACATATCTATAAAGAAATTGTAATTGACCATGGTTTTATGTTTGTCGAAGTTAAGTCCTTGGAACGACCTCTTCGAACGAACAGTTTACGATAAAACTATGGGCTAACTTTTAATTGCTCTGGAGAAAAACTACCATAAAGAGCCACAAGCGACGGTAGTGTCGCCCCTGAACTATTTAGATTTTCAATGAGCATATGAAAAGAAATAGAAAGGTAGTAGACGTACAAAGCACGAATCGAATAGTGTAGATGTGTTGTTTGCAGAGAGTATGTGATAAACAACTTTTTGATGGATAGACTGTTCAGATGAATGATTATGTGCGCAATAAAAATCACATGCTGTCTATGAGATGCGTGAGTTGACCACTCATTTTTAAGGTAAGTTGAATCATTGGCCTATTCATGGTAGTTTCCCAAACAGAATTGATACAGATTTTCTAAAACTGGTGGCACCATGATAGTTCTTTATCATTATTACTCCCAAGTTTTCCCAATAACTATGAACTACTGATTCGATTTTGTATTTTCAAAAAAAAAAAACTCACAGCAACACTGCATAAAATCAAAAATGACAAAATCGATTTATGGTGCAAACGTAGTCAGCTGTGATATGTCAAGATCAAGGATGGTAAATTGACGTCTTCGAGGTGCGATTTTGTTAAATTTCAGGGATTGCAGACTGTCGTGTATACAATAGTTTCTCCCTTTTTTTCCAACATACTCCTCTGAAAAGTGATTGCATACAAATCGTGGTTACGAGTTCACATCCAGTGGTTACATTGCAAGTTTAAAATTTACCAGTACCAGTCACCAAACTTCAGTGTAATCGTGTTTTTATTCATCCAATAAACCAAATAAAGTCTGAGCATCACAGTTTGTAGGAAAAGACTTCGAAAATCATGAGTGGTGCAGGCACCAGTACTAAGAAATTGAAGACGGTAAGTTCTTTCACAGTTTATACATAAAACTATGAGTACATAATAATTTCCTGTGATAATATTTTATGGTTCATTTAATTGAGCCCCATATGGTGGTGGCCTACTTTCTCGTTCTGTATCTGGTAAGCATATGGAGAGTCAAAGAGCTATGTTGTTGTTATGCTGTATATCATGTCTGGTGGTTGCTTTTGCTGTTGCTCTTGCTGCTGCTGTTGTAGAGCGGTTAAGGTGTATTTTTGCTAATTATCACATAACATATATTAGAATATCGTTTATGTGAGATCAGATAAGTTCAAGGGCGGAATAATGCTTAATACGCTTAAACGATAGAATATTGAACTGGAAAAGTTGTTCTTTATTGACCGTAGTAAGGAAGTTCCAATTGGGACATATGACTGAGATACACTCTACTGTTTTTCCAGTCGACATACAGAATGCAATCCGAATGTTTCGTTGTCAGTTAAGCTTCGTCTAGTAATGAGCCTAATCAATTTTATCGACGTGTGTGCATTTGTTTGGGTAGGAAGAAATAACACGATTGTTAATTTTAGACTACAATGACTAATAATACGATACAAAGCTTCGCCAAGGAAACATTCGTAAGTGACAGCGAAATATTTTAGCGCGATATGGTGCTAATCTGCAGAGCAATTGTGACAGAGGTTGTAATTTACAAAGATTATCTTCAACAAATTTAAGTATAAGTGTTCATCGTATGAACTCTGACTCATCTTCTGTATTTTCATAAGTAATCAATGAGTACATCACGTTCTCTCGTATACATACTCGTAGCATTGCTGTATCTTCTGATTTCTTACATTCCTATCCTTATAGCTGATGATCTTGAGAGTTTGGTTTTCAAAGCAGATACACAATTGACACAGGCCAAAGCTCTTACTACCTCTGAATGATGATTACTCGTTTTGTACTTTCGATGCAATGTGCTAGTTGACGGTAGCATCGATGCAGGTCTAAAATGGCAAGCCATTTCTAACGTGTTTTTTGATAAAAAAAAATATCACGAACTTTTTAATTTAATAAAAATGAATTTACTTTTGCAAAGACAATTCAATCAAGAAGACTGCGTCTCCTACAGTTTAATAAGAGAGCCATGCACGCAAAAACCTATTTCATCTTACGTTCGTGTTGATGTTAAAAAGTTTTCTATTATTAGGATCTATGGTACTATTTTCCTTTAGCGTCAAGATTATTTGTATTGCAATAAGATCGATTGTATTAGGGCAGCCTTTTGCAGAAATATTTAGACAGAAAAAGTTTACTTTCTCACCTAGAACGTCTATACTTTATCGTGTACGATTTCTGGGAATGTCTTTCAGGTCTCTCTTTTCCCCAACTACATGTTTCGTTTGTTCTGGTCTTCTTTTGCCCTGGAAAAGCGAATTCCATTGTATTATGTGATAAGCAATGAAGATGTCGAAGCGTAAGTCCTATCCACTTCCATCTCTGTCTTCGAATTATGATACTTTCAGCGACCTGAACGGCTCTCAAATTGGGTTCTTTATTGGAAATGCATTGCAATTGAATTGAATTGAAAGGTCGAGGTCATGAATATATTCATGAATAGAATACAATTTTGCAACGTTATTTGGTTAGGATTAAGTGCGATGATTGAAAGTTGAAGATCAATTTTAAGAAGTCGAACATTATTTTTATTAGGACGACTTTATCTGTGGCCTCTACGGACACCAGAAAGGGTTGGCGAAACTTTTTAGTTATGGGATATTCTTGGGATTCGGGAGTTTGAGAGGGCTTGTCTCATAGCTTCTCTTCATTTGAACAGAACACCAGAGTCTGAGTACATATAATTCTACCCTAATGGGGGCTTGTATAATACAATAGGACCAATCTCAAAAAAAGGGTGGACAATTACATCATTAAACTGATTCGAAGGAACATTGCAAGGGTAATGTCCTCGACGAACAACCTGATATCTGGAGCTAACTACGCCATTTATTGCATTACGAGTGCGTTACAAGTAGGGACTAAGAAATATTTCTGAAATATAGTGAAAATGAAATGAAAATGTAACCGCATTAACATTGGATTTGAACAGTTAGAATTTTAAACTTTTAAACATTTAATTAAAGAATCGGAATTAAAAGAGTTTGATAGAATAAATCTGTGTTACGATATATTCTCTGCACTTTGATTACGCAGACTTACAATGAAATCATATCATTTTGGCCTGGAAAATGGTTGTTATGATAAGTAGAGGGTTAGAACAAGGCAAAAAAGCTTCTTTTTTTTAAACAGAGTATATTCATACATAAAATATTCATCACATACATATAAAAAACATAATCTCACAAAAAAAATTGGTTATAATAACAATAAAATTAGTTTTGTTTATCTGAAACGTAGTATTTTACATGAAATAAGTGCTATTTACATAGTATTAAAATTGTCAAGTTATATAATATAATAGAGTTAGAATAAAGCTCAAAAACTTAATAAATCCAACACTTCTTTTACTAACGCAGACTTCTTTTTATACTGCAACTTTCTTTAACTAGAAATAAGTGGATCTGAATTAAAAAGAAGCCTGTGCAAGAGATCCATGTTAGTAACATCTCGGGAATGTTTCCTAGTATTATCGCGTCTGAATAGTTTGAATAATTTATTACAAGACTCAGCGGCCTCCTCAGATAATTCACCAATATATAATAAAGAACTATCTATCACTTCTGCTCCGTGAACCAATACTTTAGGTATTGATGAAGGTAAGTTATACCAAGGGTATTCCTCCACAAGCATCTTGGCAGTATCAAAAGCATAACTCTTAAATTTTTCTGAATTTATTTTATAACCAGAAGAAAGGCTCTGCAGAAGGTGACTACATCCATCTATAAGATCTTTCCTAATACCTGTTATTTCAGATGAAATATCAGAGCTATGGAAAAATGTACGTGCTGCGTTTCCATCATTGGATGTGCCACTTCCTCCACTTCGAGATTTGTCTACAATTAAACCTAATTTGTCCCTAAACTGCCGTTGATCTAGCTCTTTTCTCTGAGCAAGACTAGCTTTATCTTCTTTTTAATATTAATTCGATAAGAAATCTAATGTATGAATGCAGAGGAGATAAGCCAAACTTAAATTTACTAGTATCAGGGAACTCTTTTAAGCATATATTTAAATCGTTCATCTCTTTTGGTGTTGCACCACAAATGTAACAATTGTAAGGAATGGGTGATTTTAATTTCGTGGCCATTAATAAGCACTAAAGTAGGGACTAACTGGTTAATTTGGCTTTTGAAATAAGCTTCTTCTTGCAAGGTGACTTCCTTTATTTCTTTTGTAAATTGAAAACGAATTGGTCTGCACCACCTAGTAGAGGAAGGGCGTGGGTTTTTCCAAATGATTGATTCGTCACAGGTATTTGGTTTATAAACAAGTTGAAGAGGTACATAAGATGTGACAAATAAACTCGAATCTTCGATAGTTGAATCTGAAAATTTCTGCTTATATTCACTATGGCCTGTGCTGCCATCAAAACCCCATTTACCAATTAAAACTAAGTCATCCTTAGGTTCGTGAAGACTTTCAAACACAGCTTTTTGAGATTGAACAATGCGACTTGATGTATGATCTAACAATGATTGCAAATTGATTTCAACAGAAGATTCTGTCAAGCGAATATCAGTTGGATAGCAACGTTTTTTGGCTTCCAGCACTTTATGATAGGACGGAAAAACATTTGGTATTTTAGAATGAGTCACTTCTCTTAATAATAAATATTGGTTTTTAGTAAGCTTAGTTTCATTAATAAATGAAACAACTTCATCCGTGCTAAATTCCAAAGAACTTTCTGATTGATTTGAACTGCTAAGTAAAGTAGTTACAGCTGAATCGTCCATCTGTGATAAAACTGCTAATCTGCGACGTCTGGACCTCTTGCTGCAGTCTCCAAACTCCTTCCTGTATCGCGCGCGTTCCACTTGTAGATTGAAGAGATTCCTTTTGCTCGTCGTTGTAGTTTCCACATATTTCTCCATTAGTATGCAAACTTCGGTCTCATTTAACCAGCTTTCGTATTTGGCCACTAGCTTAGCTTTTAATCTCCTAAATTGCTCCAATATGCGGCAAACCGTTTACAGTGATTCAAAAGGAGATTTCTCAAGCAATCAGTCTGGATATTTTCAGCATCCGGAAAAGAATTAGCATGGGATCCAAACGCTTCCCGAAATCTTTCTGCTTCATTTTTTTTATTTTTTTATTTAAAACAAGCATTCGGGTAAAAGAACACGTAAATGGTTGTACCTGCAAAATAAAAACACAAAAAATTAAAAAAAATTTTTTTCTAGTACTGGACCTAGTCTCCTCAATGACCTGTAACAACCCTCAGAGCACCTAGGAGCACCTAGACTTTGCGGTTATTAAAACTATTCGATTCGTGCCTTCATAAGTAACAGCTTAGTTGAATATGGAAAATGATTAAAAACAAAAAAAAAGTGGAAGGTGTGTTTTGGCGGAGCTAGTTATGAATAGTCGCATTGTTAAGGAAAACATAATTACTTTAAAAATATTGTACATACCTTCAATTTGAATATACATTGCACAATTATATCACAAACAATAAATTTCTCGGAAAAACCACATTTTAAAAACAACACCAATTTATGTGAACAAATAAACTAATGAGCACTAATCAGATGTTACCACTTCCGGTGCACAAAATTAACTGTGCCGTGTTTGTAATTGCAATGTTTTTTATACCTGTGAATAGAAGGGTTTTTTATGTTTCCTCTAACGGTAAAATAACATCATATTTGCAACATCAGTATTACGGCCCTATGACCTACGGCTGAACCACTGTGCGCTCGTGCCACGACCGTTTTCCTTAGAGAATCGTTGCCGAAAAACTTTTCCAACATTTCCAACGTTCGCGCACCATTAAATCCGTTTTTTTACGCAAAATTTAATACAAGTTCGTTGTTGCAAATTTAAATCCATTTCTAAAATTGTAAATCGCCAACACACACAGAGATTGATGTACTATACTCTTGGCTACGTAACTTTTGCAAATGTCAAGCTATGACGCTAAGATTTAGAGGGAATGTCAACAACAGATTTACTAACTTACCACAAAAACAGAACTCAAATCGGAACGATGGGAGCGCCACACGGTGGCAATGTCCTGGCCGTGTTTCCATCATTAGATGATCTATTTCCGCCACAGCAATGATGAGCCTCGATTTCTGTCGAGATTTGTCGAATTGCATTCATCAACTAACTTTTCCAAACAGCATTTTCCAGTATTATTCATTATTTTCGCTGAGGCACCATATATGTATGTAACACATTATTGATAAGAAATAAGCAACTTGAACCTCAATAAACATCCTTTAAAAAAGTATGGACTTAAATTGTTAATTATAATTTAATATTTGAGATAGGCTTCTTCTTGTCAACACAATGACATTCCAGCTGTCAGTTTGTTGGACAAAACCAATATGCTTGCTGCATACTTTGCGGCCAGTTCAAAACTTCCAGATTGTGCTTTGTCTCCGCCTACACTTGAGTGTGTCGAATCTTCAATGGCATGAATCCACTTTCGTACTCATGTAGTGGCAAGAGTACTTAAAGATCTTAACATTCGCAAATCCGCTGGTTCAGATGGTATATCTTCCATTCTTCTGAAGAGGTGCTCCTCCACGCTGGCAAAACTACTGCTAAAGCTTTTTTATCAATCCTACTCTTTAGGACCCTTTGCACTTACGTCCTTTCTTTCCAAGGCCATGGAAACGCTGATAAATCGCCAGCTCATGAAATATCTCGAAACACGAAAAGTTCTCAATGACCGGCAATATGGTTTTCGTAGCAACAGGTTCACTGGTGATTTAATGGCATGTCTCACCGAAAAGTGGAACCAAAGCCTACACTAATCTGGCGAAAGCAAGATAGTTGCACTTGATATTTCTAAGGCATTTGACAAAGTTTGGCATCAGGCTCTTTTGTTGAAAATACGTGCTTTTGGGATCGATGACTCTCTTCTTCAATGGAACAGAAATTACCGAAATTACTTAAACACCCAGCCATTATCCATGAATGGCACTTGCATCGTCGAAACCGAAAAATTATCCGTTCTTGGTATGTGTGTCAATAACAAATTACGTTGGAATGACCATATATCAGATGTCACCAAAAATGCTGCGAAATGTCTATTTTTCCTCAAGAGATGTAAGAAATACTTTTCCCCTTCTGATCTGGCCTCAATATACAGGGTCCGGTAAAACGATTTCCCACATTTCCCACGGTTGGTAGCTCGCGCCTTGCCATTTCAGTTGTCGTCATAAATTAGACGGGCGAGCATCGTGCCTTCGTTATCGAAACAGTTATGAAAAGTAACGAATCTGTGATTACGACGCAAAGAACTTTTCGTACTCACTTCGCGCTTGGTAGACATGCTCAAGTTCCAGATCGCAAAACAATACTGTTGTGGGTTTCAAGGAATCTGAGCTGAACCAGCCTTAAAAAGAAAATCAACTGGTAGACCCAGAAGTTTTCGGACACCTGAAAATGTTGCAGCTGTAAGAGAAGCAGTTGAACGATCTATAATACTAGCCGATCAACTGTTAAACATGCTTCTGCTTTGCGTTTGTCAGATCGTTCTGTGAGAAGAATTTTACACGCCGATCTGAAGTTCCACCCATACAAAATGATGATCGGGACTGGGAAAATTTTAGAGCATGCTCCGACGATATTCTTCAAAACATCCCATAAAATGCTTTTTTAATAAAGAGTGACGAAGCTCATTTCCATCTGTCTGGCTGTGTGAACAAGTAGAATTTTCACTACTGGGCACCAGAGAATCCGTGGCAGCTCCATGAAAGGCCACTTCACAGCCCATTTATTTCCGTTTGGTGTGCTGTTGGATATTTTGGCGTTTGGGATCCCTATTTTTTTTTGAAGAGAGAGGCGTGGTGGTTACCGTAACTGCCGTTCGATATGTCGACATGCTACGCAATTTTTTGAAACCAAAACTTAGAGAACTTGAACATCCGGATGTGTGGTTTCAACAGGATGGAGCTACGGCTCATACTACAAGTAGGACAATGGACGTTTTAAGGGAAATGTTTAGAGGACGCCCCATCTATTTACGTGGAGATGTTGGGTGGCCTGCGCTTTCACCCGATCTTGACCCATGCGACGTTTTCCTTTGGGGCTATCTGAAAGCGAAGGTTTATCAACATTATCCCGAACCATTGATGAATTTAAAGCAGCAATTGGAGTACAATGCTCACATGTGCTCTTAAGAAATCTTTGAACTTGCTAGATAGGATCCAAAACCACGCTGTAAAACTTTATTTTTTTACAGAACTTAACACTCAAGTGGGTATGAATATAGTACACTTAAAGTGTTCGAGCACGTGTTGAGTTTTTTTGAAAATGGGATAGAGAGAGAAAGAAAGATGTTTGAGCTCAGTGGTTATTTCGCTCCATGGGTGGCATCCAACATTTAATATGGAGACGAAATTCTAGCCAACTACTCATTATACTTGATTTTCGTTAACTGAAAAAATTAATATGTCTTTCGGGCAAGGCTGGGATTCGAACACCGAACCTTCCGCTTTGGAAGCCTGTCCACTACCACTTGAGCTACGGCCACCCACGGATGATGACAATATTACACTGTCATTCTACACCCTCGAACACAGACGTAATGTCTCCCGTCTCACTTTGTTGTATCGCTATTTTTACCACAAATTGATTGCCGAATTAAGTAATTCCTCAAGAACTTGATGGACCTTGTGCATCAAGCACTTATCTGACTCAAATTTTGTAATGCAGAGAACAACTGGTTTGATTAAATCTATTAATTGCTGAATTTCCTTCCAGAACGGTTCTTCATTTATCAGAGTTGTTTTTATTTCCTTTTAAAGAGAAGAAGTCTCATTAACCGCTAATGTTTGAAGGCTGACTTTGTTGCTGACAAGGCTTTCCAGGCAAAATATGTAGCTCCCCCATCGAGTTTTCCACGGAAGTTTCAGTGAAATGGTTACGCCTTTTTGTTTGTTGATTTTGTTGATAAAGGCACTTAGAACCTGCCTTCTTTTAAGGTGTTGCACACGTTTCTCCGCTCAAAAACGCAACGTTTTTCAAGTTTTTTTTCGCTACGATATTAAATTAATATAAAAATAGTAAAATATACATTGTGTAAAGTATTCCTTGACGAATACAAAACTTTATTGACAATTGAAGAAAAACAAGTATAAAGTATACATTTCGCCCATCTCCGGAAACCTCTCTTCAAAAACGTGATGGGCGGTACCAGGAATATCTCTGGTAGGTTTCATTTGAAACAAAAAAAAAAAACTGTTAAAATAGATAGATAAAACTAATCTCTATGATAGCCGTTTTCAAAAATTTTCATTTTTAACAAAATGGCAGCTTTTTGGACGTAGGAGGCTATTTTTGACTAAGAAACTAGTCACATTTTTATTTATAACAAATCTAAAAATTAAGATATCAAAAAAATCCTACGTAGGAGACTAGATAATGGTATTAAGAATATCTGTGCGAAATGGCATGCAAATCGGTCGAGTGGTTCAAGAGATATTTCTGGTACCGTCTCGGAAAACACTGTTTCGAGAAAAACGCAAACGAAATGCTAAATCTGCAGTGTGTCTTGCCTGAGTGGCTTAGAAAGCAAAACTGAAAATGTGCTCGAGAAGTGTCTTCTGGAATATTCTGAATTCTAATATTTTAAGGTTTAAAGCTAATCAGGTATAAATATTTGCGAGGGCATTGACCCGTTATTAGAGAAGGTAGGAAGGTAGGAAGGCAGAGCATCACGCAGCTGTTCATGTCCCTAATGAGCGCTCCGTCATAACTTTCTTAATTATTGGAATTTTTGAAAAATTATTGCGGCATTTGAATTGCAAAAGAATATAGAATTTTTTCATACAAAATCAAAATGATTTTTTTGGGCGGAGAAACGTATGTAACCCCTTAATTGTCTTCACGATGGTTACTGCTTTTTCTATAATTTTTTGAGCTGGATTGTATTTGATGATATCTTTGCAAAGCAAATGTAATGTATGTGCTATGCACCCTAGGGGAATTAGATGACTGTAGTTTTCCTTTAGCAGCCGCAACGCTTTTTGCATATTTGCAGCATTGCCTCCTGTGACAACAAAGAATTTTTCTGGCCCATATTTTTCAATTATTGTCTGCATCTGTTCCTGTAGGTAGTCGAACACAGACGTAATGTCTCCTGTCTCACTTTGTTGTATCGCTATTTTCACCACCAGTGCTCCACCGAAATTGCCAGTAGCATTCCAAATTATCTAACTTTTAACCGGAACACCCGTCTCGCTATGAATACTCATCAGTATACCCTCAAGCCCTCTTTCGGACGTACTCTGAAATATCGTGATTCGTTCCTAAGCCGTACAACTCGCTTATGGAATGCCCTGCCGAGCTCTTTATTTCCTAGTCACTACACTTGCAAACATTTAAAACCAACGCACTTTTTTTTCCCTCCCTAACTTTCTTCGCCAACGCTATGTGCAAACATTTTAAGGGTGCACAAAATCCCTTGTGCGCGCGCCAATTATAAAAAAAAAGATAATTGGATTAAAACCAAGTGAATCACACATCAAGCGCAAATGAACATGAGATGATACCAGCAAACATCTGTCATTGTGGAGGTTTGAACCAGATAAAATTTGTTTACGTTTAATTTGTCCTGCACTACCATCGCAACTATATTTTCCAAACTAAGGCAATACTAAAAAGGTCTGGCGATAAAGTTTCTAAAACCGATTTTTGAGACTCAAGCTAATTTCTAACTTTATGGTCAAGTTACTCGTAACTTTGCACTTTTATCTCTGCGGATGATTTTATGTTTTCTTCAACCGAGGGTAACATGATTTTTTCGTTTTTGTTTAATTTTTGTTAACTTGATATTATATTAGAACGAATTATTTACTTACATAGATGGCGCGGAGTGGACCTGGGCTAAAAAACCTGCTAGTGCCTGCTGCCATGCAGTCCAAGATAATCGATGACATTGAACACAAGGTAGGGTTCGCTATTATATCATCTCCTCCAAAGCCAGTACGTGTAACCTTTCGGTTGATTTCTGATAAGTTAATGGCGAAGCTGAAGTAGAAAAAAGCCCCAACTATAATATTATACATTATCTAAAGTTATAATTGTGTATTCTGACGTTCTATCCGATCTGTCGATGTTCTGCCTCCCTTTTTATTGAGAGCATGTACATGGTTTTGCCCTCATTCAGAGTTGAACTCGTGTGTTTGATGCTTCTGTTTCAATGCTTGCAAATGTACCATACTAACGATATCAATGTCATCAGCGTGTCACATGCAAATAGTTGTACATAATTTTTGGGAAATATTGACTCTGGTGGTAGCTTGTGAGGTTGGCACAATTTTTCCATCATCGCATCACCGTGCCCTAATCCTTTTTTCATACTAAAAGTCTTGGTGAGAGTACTTTCGACCTTTACATAGCAACGAGCATTCTCCATCGTCATTGTACATACTATATTTTGATGAGCTTGCCAGGAATGCTTAAACTAGACATGAAATGCCGTTATGCAAATATTAAACTAATCGGGTCAAAACGTATACTAATAGGTCAGATTGTTGACAAATGAAGTCTGTTGTTCCCACAATACAGCAGTACGCGATGTTAACGAGATTGATGCCTCTATAACTTGCACAGTTTAGAGGGTTTTATTTTACGTGGATCGGACAAACGATGCTACTCGTAACGTTTTCTTCGACTAACTCATGGCAATGAATCGGTGTATGCGTTTTATCAAGTTATCTCCTGCTGCCTTAAATAGCTCGACAGGTCCGGTCCGTACGGGCCAACAGCCTTGTTATGTTTAAGTTTCGATATTTATATTTTTACTTCAAATATGTATGTACATTGTACATCTTATTTGGGTATTAGGACACAGCACATACGAGGGCAACAAAATAGAAGACGAATTAACCAGAAAGAATGTGGGTAGAAATATGTGTCTCTTACGATAATTCTGTTGCTTGCCAATTGGCAAAATGACTAAGACGAACTACTAATATTATGGATGTTAAAAAATTACCGTTCTCTCGCATGTATATTAATAGACGAGATAAATTATATATCAACTCGCATATACACTGGCGATCACTAGGATGACGCCATACATTTTGCAATCGATTTTCACTCTTTATACTTTTGGAAATTTTGTACCCGGAAACTTTTACTACCTGCGAACAGGTACATATTTTCTTAACAGGAAGTCATAAAATTTAAGGGTAATAAGAAACGACAGTTGGAATTTCCCAAGACCAAACAATGAACTACTCGAAAAGCGTAGAAAAAGATGGGCCACTAGGATGAGGCCATTGCGAATATTTCATGGCAGGAGTTCACATCAGCGATTTTTATTAAAGTTTTGTTAAGAATATTTAAAAAAGCGTTGAAAAGTATAAAAAAATGGGCTCCCGAAAGACTTTGAAAACGACAGAAAGAAGAAAAATAGATGCTTTCAATGAGTTAGGACTCTCAGGCCGAGAAACTGCAAGGATCCACAACACTATGGGAAAAATCAAAAAGTACGCACGACAACATTGCGAGAAAAGCGGTTAATTCTACGGTATGCCTCAAATTCTACTCTACCAGCGACTAAAATAAGGTCCAACAGCGGAGTATCTTCCAGCATAGCAACGGTCCGAAGGATATTCCGAAAAAGTGGTACTATACAGGGGAGTAAACTTAAAAAGAAACCTGTTTTGAGGCAAGTGTACAAGGAACATCAAATGAATTTTGCAGAAGAACATGTCGCTTGGAGCAGTGAATGGAAACGCGTTGTATTATCGGATAAAAAAAAGTTTAACCTTGACGGCCCCAATGGTTACAACTTTTATTTCCATGATCTAAGAAAGGAAGAGCTTATTTTGTCAAGACATCACAGCCGTACATCATGTGTAAATGGTGTGGGGAGCTATTACCTACTATGGCACAATCGAGTTGAAGATTTTGTCCACAACAACGAACGGAAACAACGACAAATGTTTGCTGGAACGGTCATTTCCAAAAATTAAAAACATTTTCGGACCCCTGCCTTTGATTTTCCAACAAGACAATGCCCCCATCCAAACTGCCAGGGTTGTTATAAGTTGGATTCATTCAGAAGACGTGGAACTTTTGCCATGACCGCCCTATTCACCGGAATTAAACATAATCGAAACTGTTTGAAGACAAGGACACTTTAATCGAAGCTATTCATGATGCCTGGGCCCAAATTTCTCTTGATTATTTAAAAAAACTGTATGATTCTATTCCAAATCGTCTTATAGAGGTCATATCGAAAAATGGCGGGCGTACTCATTATTAATGAAGAAAAACATGTGGCCTCATCCTAGTGGCGCATCTTTTTATACGCTTTTCCAGAAGTTCATTGTTTGATCTTGGGAAATTCCGACGTTTATTTCTTATTTACCCTTTAATTTTATGACTTCCTGTTATGAAAATATGTACCTATTCCCAGGTAGTAAAAGTTTGCGGGTAAAAAATTTCAAACAGGTATAAAGAGTGAAAATCGATTGCAAAATATATGGCCTCATCCTAGTGATCAGCAGTGTATGTTAATTCCTACGTACATACTCGTATGTGCATGTACGAGTATTTTGTCTTTCATATCCTTTTTGAATTCCCAGTAAAATTGATATGTCTGTTTTTTTAGTTTTTGTGGTGAAAGGGAAAAGGGAGTTCGGGAAAAATTGAGTTTTAGCTCGGGGTGCATTTAGAACGGAGCTAACAACAATACCGAAGGTTGCATCAGATTTCCTCGTGTCTGAAGATTCCCGTATTAAAGAATTTGAAGTGATTGAAGGAGAATTGTGGTTTTTTATTGATCAATTAAAAGTAGTATTTGAAAGTCCAAAGGCCGCAGATCAACAAGTTCAAAACAAAGAACTCATTAAAAAAGACTACCTTGATAAAGATTTCGGAATACGAAATCTATACTATCGCGATTAAAGTTTCATTTAGAAAAAATGCGCGAAAATACAAACCATTATCCAGTTTCCTCTATAAAAACAAGGATTAAACTTCCTAAACTGAGGCTCAAGAAATTCGGTGGTGAACTCAAAAATGGGTTGCCTTTTTGGGATCAATTTAATGCAACTGCTCAATTTAATTTTTGCTGCGACAAATTTCAATACTTGGAGTATGCTCTGCATGGCGCAGCAAAAAAAGGTATACCTATGTGGATTTACCTCATCGGCGGCATGTTGCGAGGCAGCCATTTCCCTTCGAACAGTACCAAAATACAGAAAAACTTGTCGACATCTACATATAGGGTTTTCCAATAAGAACTTGACAACTTTTTTTTTTAAATAAAACGCAAACGATTTGAGATATTTCAAACACTTTATTATCGGCTTGAAGTACAATTAAAACATTTATGAATGGAACTCGACTTCGTTCATATGGCCACCGCGGGCACGTTTGTAGCGATTCGTTGGACCCAAATTTCAACGACTCGGCCACACATTTCGGCCGCTATTTCGCGTTCAATGTTGGCTCTTCCAACGTCGTCGGCGTGTTGGCATAAACCAATGACTTAACGTAGCCCCACAGAAAATAGTCAAGCGGCGTTAAATCGCACGAGCGAGGCGGCCAATCGACTGGCCCATGTCTTCAGATAACACGCTCACCATACTTACTCTTCAATAATCGATTGTAGCGTGTGCTGTGTGACTTGTGGCACCATCCTGTTGAAACCACATGTCGTCCAAGTCCATATCTTCCAATTCGGGCCAAAAATAATCGGTGATCATGGCGCGATAACGCTGACCATTCACAGTAACGTGACGATCGTTATCGTCGACGAAAAAATATGGCCCAATAACGCCGTCGGCATGCAAACCGTACCAAACAGTTATTTTTTGTGGATGAAGTGGTGATTCATGAAGCACATGTGGATTTTCACCCGACCAATAACGAATATTTTGCTTATTGACGAACCCATTGAGCTAAAAATGAGCTTCGTCACTGAAGATGATTTTGCGATGAAATTCATCATCTTGGCGCATCTTCTCCAGAACCCAATCGGAGAACGTACGTCGCTTCAAATGGTCCATCGGTCCATGGCGTCTGAAGTTCAGACCCCTTTACAAAAACTCATAAACATACGACCCGTATCAACAAAGAAGATGCCCCCGGAGTAAGGATTTTGTATGTGCCTGTTCAGATTGGCGTGGCATGAGCATCGTGTTCACATTTTCATGAGGTTGAAAGGTTTTTTGACAAGCGAACAAGCGGTATATTGGCCTGAAACATACCTATTGCCTCACCCGTAAATCGACTTTAGAAATGGATTTTAGGTGCAAGTAACTCTTTTTCTTCCCATTTAAATAAAAAGCTTTCTCTCTCTTTCGGATAATCTTCTTGTTCATGCCAATGTGAACAGGCACTATTAGAAAGAGGGGATCAGTGCATTAAAACACTTCTGTATCGAATACCACATCTCTCTTCCAAATATTCATTATTGCCCACAATGACGGAACATTTCAGTTGCGGAATGTGATTTTCCTCGATTTTTATATTTTCTTCGTGACTGTCCCTCTCTCTTCTCATCAAAATATTATTATCATGGTAGACTCAAGACCCATCTAAACAGGGTCTATGACATTGTATGAAATATTGCAAATCCATTTCTAAAGTGTATTTTCGGGTGACGCATGACGATTGTTCCAATAATGTTCCCTTTCTGACATGCTTTTTTTCGGTGCCATAAAATAACGCCGAGCGAAATAATTTCAAAATTCGGCCTCAGTGCCTCTGTAAAAAGGTTCTCAATATTTGTACAGAGACATAACGAACCCATTAATGGCACTCTGACTTTTGAAAAGTGCACATACTTCTGAAGCCGATGTGGGAGTTTGGAGAATTGGAAATGGAGAATTGGAAATGGAGAATTTTTTGAATTTTGGCCTTATTTCGCTTTCATATTTCCACACTAAAAAATTTACCGTGATCATGTACTCGCAAACACCAGAGTTGACTACATAGATGAATTAACCTAGATGGCAAACTCTAGTAATACTTTTGCAAACCCTTAACTTTCGCACAGACACACTGTAAGTGAATTACCAACACATTTACATCTCTATATCTTGTCAGAATTTGCTAGAATGAGAGCAATTTACAAGTAAAGTTGCTAGTGTGAGAGCGATTTGCACGCGTGTATATAATGTGGATGACGTTTTTTGAGTAACATGGGAGGGAAATTACCATATTCACAGGCATGGTCACACGGGGAGAGGCGATTAGTAGAAAATCGTTTTTGGTTTTCCAATATCTGGAAAGTTTGCCATCTAGGTTAGTTCATCTATGCACCGGGCCATAGATGAAGTAATTTAGATGGCAAACTCTACTAATGCTTTTGCAAACCCTTAACCCTGCTAGAATGAGAGCGACTTGCACGTACAGTTCACTATGCGTGTGTAATGTGTATGACGTTTTTTGAGTAAGATGGTCGAGTTTGTGTACAATGGCAGAGAAGTTGACATTGACGACAATTCACACGTATTCATAGATAGGGATAGAGGCGGTCAGTGGAAAGCAGGTTTTGATTTTCCAATATCTGGAAAGTTTGTCATCTAGGTTAGTTTATCTATGTTTCCGACTGACATTTCATGTGGTACAGCCCAATATGTTGCTTTTATTAAAATCCCTGTGTACCATAGTGTCTGTTCACATTGGCGCGGGCGGGAAGATTATCCGAAAGAGAGGGAACGCTTTTTATTGAAGTGGGAAGAGAAGGGTTACTTCCACCGAAAATTCATTTCTAAAGTTCATTCTCGGGTGAAGCACTTCGTTTTTTTTCATATCGTTCCATTTCTGACATATTTTTTCATTTTAGTTTTGATCTTTGATGAGCAAGGAAGTGTGAAGAATAGGAAAATTAGTATGTTTCAGGCCAACTGCTAAAATTTAAATATTAAAAATGCTCCGATTCAAGTATTCCACTTGTCAAAAAGTCTTTCAACCCCATGAAAATGTAAACACGATGTTCATTGTGAGGACTTTCATCCCCTCGCCAATGTAAACAGGCACATAGAAAGATGTTTTATCGCTATAGGGATAGATTGCCTAGATTTGCTGTACACACCACATAAACAACACGTTCCTGCACCCTAATGCGAGCTTAAGCCGGGAATTAACACATCAAGCACTGTCGTTATTACTCTCACAGTAAGCCTCGTAAGAGATGATATCACTTATACGTAGCATATATATCTATTTAAAGAAAGCGCAGTACCCGTTAAGATGCCAGAAAGCGTCCTACTGAGAGACATCGGGAAGAATCGATCAGCGGATACAGATTCCACCATCTATAGCTGTACTTACAAGAAATCCAACTATCAATGAAAGCACTAATCGAGGATGCCATGGTCTCATACAGCCGGTTCGGGCTTTGAGAAATCCTACTCTGAGACTTGCCTAGCAAATTTCTCGGTGATCCCATTCCCCACGATTCCTTCGCCCCTTCCACCTTCCTAATACAGTTCATTGTCTTCAAGATCGAAGCAAGCGAAAGTGTGTACCAAAGTACCAAATGTTATGTTTTAAGTTGTCGTCGTTCACGAAGGCAGTGTTATTGCGTCAGACGGTAAGAATGATTCGAAAAATAGTGTGCGCACATGCGAGTTGCACCGAAGACTGCTCCTTTTTAAACCGAAGAAGGATCTAGAGTGCAGCTCATGTATAAGTATTAAGGGGATAGAAATAATTCAGTGCGTTTAAACTAGAACCAGGTCTCGTGATAAGCGCTTATTCAGCTAAGAAATACGGTGCTGTATGTTGAAACCAGCAGTAACTCAGTTACGTGAGAGTTTATTCAATTGAGAACTGCTAGACAACTAAACGGGCATTGGAGCGGTATTTGATCTTCAGTTCAAAAAAGTTTGCTATGCAGGATTATCCCTAAGCATTTAGGTTCGTTGGAATAACGACGCCTTTTAGCATTAGATGAGTTAGACCAGTCAGTTTTCTGGTGAAGAGACTAACTAATAAAACACCAAATGACCACTTACATATGTAAAAGGGCATTACTTGGCTATAATTACGAGTAGCTCAACATGAATGTAAGCTGAAAAGTTATAATAAAAACTCTTAAAGTCCAGAACAAACCGAAAAGAGAGTCTGCTTTGGCTCTCGTACAAGGTTGCTTGTCGTTTTTATTCCATCAAAGTTTTTAATTGAACACCGAGTCATGTAGGCTACAATTTACTTTCTTGTTTATTTTTTGGAAGTCATAACCTTCTCTCAGCTCTCTCTACATCACTCAATCGAAGTGTACAAGTGTTTATGTCGAATTTCTATCGAACTACTTGGGGTCACACTTGGTGAACTCTTAATAGCAACATCTTAAAGTGAATGCCCTTATCATAAACAAATCTTAATCTATCCTAAGGCTATATGAGTTGTTTATTAGAATCTTTACATCGGCCGCACGACATTTATCATTTGTTTTAATTAATTTGGAAATATCCGTAGGGCTCGATGATGCGAGATACAATCCAATGACAATATTGGCTAAACCTGTTTTGCTCATCCATTCTTTATACGTACAATACATATATCATCGTTTTCTTTCCCATCCATCTCATAGATATCGTTCGGGTGAATGGCCAATTCATGGACACACATTATACACTTTAAACTCTTTACAGCATGTCATACTCGTACAGGCCCCACCGGATAGAAGAATGGGTAACCACTATCCACAAGAGTGCACTTGAAATTGAATTTCTTTAATTAAACTCCACGGCATACGGTGGATTGTACAATACAAGCTTGTGATGTCAATAAGTGTATAGTATGCGTATGACGGCGACAAGAAGACACGGACAACGTCAAGTCAGATTAAGAAGATTCCATAATTTCACCTCGTTACGGCACAGCTCTTGTCCAAAGAACCAAAAGTCATTTAACTGATGCAAGTCAAGACTTTGTGTCACTATCACGCCAGTAGGTTAGCAGTTGCAGTGTGCCTCTTGTACGAGAAAGTACTTTCTTTTCACGAGCGTTTATAGTTTTTTTCTTTTTTGATTTTTTGTATTGGTTTCTTTCGTTCCTAAAACGAGTTGAAGTTTACTGGTTGACTGACTTGCGGCTTGCGTTTGAAAAGAAAGTTTTCTACATTTAATTTGCAAAGATTAACAATATATGATTTCATTTTCAAACGGATATAGTTTGCGGAATTATTATAATAGAATTGCGTTACGTGAAGTACGAGTATTGTGCAACATGTTCATCAGACGGAGAATTATCTCAATCAACAACAATAGCATCGCTGAAAGTAGCGATGCGCATAGAGCTCTCAATTGTAACCTCAATTCAAATATGGAACTGGTGAGAAATAATTTCTTGTTTTTTATCTTTCGTTTTTTAGCTAACTTACCGACATTTAAATCGTCATTTTTTGTTTATTAATTTATACATAACATATGTGTGTATGTATCCTTATGTCTTACATCGAAGGCTATTTTAACTTTGTGGCCCATTTGTCTGATACAATCGGAGTAATATGAAAGAAGTCTCTGTATTTTACTTTGAGATTGTATCGACGTTTTAGCTATTTGTCGAACTAGTGTGTCCATTTACCCTTGTTCTAAGGCTCGTTTCTTTCATCCCAGTAGAACTAATAGAATAAGCAATTAAGTTGGAGCTGTTGATGTCGATATATTATTGTAGCTTTCATTTCATTGGCAGTTCCTCTTTCAATTCCTAGGTGTGTTCCAAGTTTATTACAGAGATTTGAAATACAGCTTTTTAAACGCCGCGGCTTTCATCGCTGTATGATCAACCTAGTGTGGTGTTCCTTACTAAGCAGGTAAAACCCCGGTGATGTTTTGGTCGTCGTTATGCTTAAACAACGTGCCTCCAATGACCAGAGTGTTGATGTTGAAAGTGCTGCTAATCTTTCGGAGTTGCAGTTTTTGATGTTACCGAAGTGGTGTGGTCTCATCGCATGTTTGGGTGTGCCATTGTCGTTTTCTACCCTTTTACAATTTGCCCATTAGGCGTTTAATTTTTTGCGGCGCACACTGGAGCCGCCTGTATAGGAAGAGTGCCCAAATCTCAATTTTTTTTTATTTTTCCGTTATTATAGGTTCTCTTACTTTATTTGGTAAGTATTACATCATTTTACGAGTAATATCAACTACTCTGTACAATCAATTTAGGTACTTGGAAGAGAAAGTGGTGTGATATTGAAGTTATTCTAATAATTTTTTTGAGTATATTTTTTTATTTATAAAAAACCAAAGTTAATTGGCAATGGACCGAGGTAAGAGGAATGTTTTATACAGATTTTAAAAAATATGTTGGTCCTAAAACGGGATATATTGAGGATTGAAGTAAACAGTAGCCTATTTCAACAGGCTTTTGAAACTGTTTATATTAATTGATGCAAAAATATATCCTCTATACTGATATGAGGTCAAAAGTAAAAGCCTGTTGCGCGTATTTTTTGAACAATTTTCTTCTCGCAAACAAGAACATTTTATTAAAGGCCAATTAAAATGGAAATGGCTCAAGCAAGAAAGGCATGATGATAGACTTTTATCAAATGAAAATTCATGGCTAGGCGAAAATTGTGAATTCACAATCCATGCGATTAAGAAAGGCGGCAGACCTTTGAGCTCATTTGACGATAGCAGCGAAAACTCGAAACACAGAAAAACTGCAGGTATTCGTTCCGAACTCAATGCCGATGTTTTGGCATATGCAGTGAAAATGAATTTAAGGGCTGAAGGTAAAATAGCTGCAGCAAATGCCGTTAAAAAAAGCCATGAATGTTTTAACTTATACGAAAGACTGCATGGATTTAAGCTCTTCTGCCAAAGTAATGAAAATTTCACCCCGTTAGGCACTTTCAATTATAATTGAAGCTAAACTGAGTAGAAATCAGTATAATATAATCAGGAATTACACCAAAGATATTTTTCCATCTTATAAATTGGTACAAGGTGAAAAACGGAACTCGTATCCTAAAGATCTTCATGCCACAGAATCTAAAGCCGAAATACCTCTGCAATTACTTTTGGACCACACAACTACGCGCTTGTTGCAAAGCCAAAAAACAGTGATTCAGTCAAACCTCACCGATAGGTCTCATAAGATGATTTTATTTTCTAAATTGGGATTTGATGGCAGTTCGAGTCATACTCAATATAAACAGAAATTCTTGTCCGAAGTGGCAGATGATAAGTAAAGTATGCAAAACTCATATTCGTACACCCCTCTTTTAAAGGAAAAATGTTTACCAATACAAAAACAAAGCAGGTAATGGATGAGGTTACGAGTGATTTTATTTACAATATGCAAAATTTATAATAAAAACTAAAAAAGAAAATCATATGTTCAATAAAATGTACAAAAAATCCGTATTCGTACAGATGGCAATACTGCGTTTCTACTCACGAAATAAGGAACTTCACCGTTATATTGAATTTTTTTTTAATGAAAAAAATATATTGAGTGTGAGAAACAATCAGTTGCATTAAGAATCTGCGAGCGCGAATATTTCATAATTGGTCGAAAGTCAAGTGAACTTATAAACGATATAAGAAAAGTGATACTAAATTTGCATACAGACAGTAAATCTCTGCGAGAAATTGCAAAAATTATTAAAAGAGTCATTCTACAATACAGTATATAATAAATACCTATAAAAATATTGGCCGGGTCGAAAAAAACCTTGAAATCAAAATAGATCCTTATTGAACAGAAGTCTTTTTTACTTCGCCAAATTCGCAAAAATCCGTTAAGTAGTGGTGTTAATCTTGCTGCAAGTCTTCACAAATATCTTGGGATCCAAGCTACCTCACAAACTGAACGGAATTATGTGCGAAAACTTGGTTTAAGGAGCAGAGTCGCTGTAAGGAAACCATTTATAAGCACAGTTAACAGGTGAAAACGGATAACTTTCGCAAAAAATTACTTTAAAATGGATATGGAATTCTGGAGAAAGGTAATTTTTTCGATCAATGCAAATTTAATATATAAATATCAGATGGACGTGTCAAGATCTGGCGGGAGCTTAATACAAGCTTAAGGAGGCACAACTTACTGCCAACATGGTGGAGGTTCACGTATGGTGTGGGGGTGTTTTAGTGCAGCAGGTGTCGGAAATTGCATTTCATTAACGGGATCATGAATTCCAAACAGTATATTAATATCTTAAAAACAAATTTGCGTGAAAGTTCCAGAAATTTGTGTTGTGAACGGAACTTTGTTTTCAACAGGACAACGACCCGAAGCATACGGCATTAGACACACGGCTAATTTTTTTTTTTATTTTTCTACATAGTCTCCTTGTAACTCTAAAAACTTCTCCCAGCGATTCTCTCATCTCTCTAACCCCTCCAAATAGATCTTGGCGTTTTTCTCAGCAAAATAATTGTTCACGAAGGTGATTGCCTCCTCATTTGACGAAAATCTCTGTCCTCATAGCGCAGTTTTTAGATGAGGAAACAAAAAGAAGTCGATTGGGGCTAGATCTGGTGAATAAGGCGGATGGTCAAGCAGTTCAAATAATTCATGGATTTTCGCCATGGCAACCGCTGAGGTATTAGACGGCGCGTTGTCTTAGTGATTTTCTTTTTCTGCAAATGTGGCCGTTTTTCCGTAATTTCTGCATTTAGCTTGGCAAGTAATGATGCGTAGTGTAGTGTCTGAACGCAGCCATTCCCATCAGCCGTCATCGTGACAGAGACCAGCTGTCAACCAAATACTGACAACCGCTTTTGGGGGGATTCCGACGGAGATTCCCGCCAGCAGACATTCTACTTTTGCTGTTACTTTTTGACTTCCACATTTTTCCTTGCTTTGTGTTATAATTAATTAAGTGGATTAAATTTAAATAAAGAATATTTTGAAGTCTAATGCTGAACATATTACGTAGTATGCTCCTGCAATGGTTTTTACTTTTTGAAGATAATCAATTAAGATAACTCCTTTACTATCCCAAAAAACAGTCGCCATCTTTCGCAGCCGAAAAAAACTGTTTTTGCTTTTTTTGGAGCCGGCTCAACCTTTGCCGTCCACTGTTTTGAGTCGATTTTTTTTTCGGACGTATAATGGTGTATCCCAGTTTCATCTACAGTAATTGATCGGCACCAAAACTCGGATTTATTGCGCCTAAACTGCGTTGGAAATGTTTATTCGAACACGTTTTTGGTCTAACGTAAGCAAACGCGGCACCGCGGACAGCTCTCTCATGCCTAAAACTTGATTTAATATGTAACAAATACGTTCTTTGGACATTTTCATAACCTCTACTATCTCTCTCACTTTAATTCGGCGGTCGTCTAACACCATTTGGTGAACTTTAGCAATGTTATCGTCAGTGGTTGCAGTTTTTGGACGTCCCGAACGTTCATCATCTCCCAAGCTCTTACGGCTACGTTTGAATTCAGCTGCCCAAAATTTCACTGTGGTAAATGATGATGCAAAGTCCCAATACACAGAGTCCAACTCACTTTTGATTTGCGTAGGCGTATTGCCTTTCAAAAACAAGAATTTAATAACAGCTCGATACTCAATTTTTTCCATTTTCACAAAAAAACACTCACATCGACTCACTCAAACGACTGTCAACTAAAAACTGCGCGTCCAAAATCACTGAAACTTCGGTAAGTAACTGTCAAAAGATGCACAACTAGCATTCACTTGATTTTATTGACGAGTTATGCATACGGTATATATTTTTGGCTTGTCTTGTTCGTAGAATTATGTAGAATTACAAATTACATTATAAATGTAGAAAATGTAGTTTTGTGGCAAAACCCCAAACCGTCTTCCCCAAGATTTTGTCGGCCTTGAATACCGAAAAGAAACCGCTGAATTAACAATGGCCAAAAAGGGAAATGTACGAGTAGACCGTCAAATAGGCCCCCCCCCCGTGACACCAACAGAAACAACTTCAGATGGTTAAAGTTTTTTTGTTACACATCAAAATATGTTTACTATGGCATATGGAAAGATATGTAACACACTTTCTTAAACTTTCTTAAACAAAATCTAATATGAAATGTTACTTATGCTTACTTATAAAGAAGAATATTCAAGAACAATTTAAGAACCAACTTTCACTTATTATAGACAAACCAAAGCCGGGCTTTGGAAACTCTAATGACGGCAATGTAACTCGAAAATTTGTCCAAAACCACATTGTTTCTTTGCATATAAGAAATATCGATCTAGAACTCATTAGAAGAATTTATATAATCCTACAAACCATTTCAAGCGGATATAAGATAAATTCAGAAAAACTTGAATAGTATTGTTTTGAGACGGTTTGCTTGTATGTGAAGCTATATTCTTGGATGCCTACTACAACAACCAACTCTTCACAAGATACTTATTCATGGATCTGTTATAGTTCGAGAGATTTTATTACCTATCGGCATGTTAAGTGAAGAAGCCCACATTAGAAAATTCCAGTAAACGACAAAAAAATGTTTGAAGTCATTAATATGTTTGATATAATAATATATTTTATATTTCAAATAAAATATAAAATGTCTTCACACATCCTGTCGCTGTATCAGGAGTGGGATATAAGACTACCTCGTGCCTTTGAAATAATAGACCTACCCCGTTTTCACAATTGATGCCTTGCCAGAGTGTATAAGAAAAGTGAATACAGGTTCAAAAGGCTTACATTCGTACTGTAAGATTGTATATCTTGCATTGCACTGCATCTTGCATTATTTTAAGTAAAAGCAACAATTTTGTATTTCTTCAAACAAACAATTAACTTTATTTTACTAATTCATATTATGTATCCTACACGCCATCTATGTTTTCTAATGCAATTCAATCTCTCACTTAATGTAAGGTATCTACATACTGCTTGCTACCTTGATGGATCATATATTTGTTAGCATTAAAAATTAAGACATCATCATCAGTCGTTCAAACTGATACACATATCTAATCACTACGCCTCGATGTACGAGTATATTACAATAAACACTATGAAGAGTAAAGACACCTGAGAAATATGCGAATTCTTCAAAACAAAGTCATTTGACGCCAAATGTTAAAACAATCATCAACAGAAGTCTTCAGCAGTGTTGTGTCCCTAGTTTACTAGAGACATTGTTAATCCTTCTAATATATAAATGTTATATGTAGTTAATTATAGGCCAGTAGCAATTTTACCTATTGTCGAAAAGTTTATGGAGAAGATCGTTGTGAGGCGCTTAACCAATTTTATTACAAAACACAGGGTTCTAACACCAACTCAATGTGGATTCCAAAAGGAAAAGAGCACTGAAAGGCTGTTGGGATATCTTTCGAACTTGGTCGCTACGTGGTTAAATAATAACCATCACGTATTAGCTACGAGTATGTTCATCGATTTTACCAAGGCCTATGCCACACTCACACATGAGCAGCTTTTAAATAATCTGCATAGAATTGGAATAAGAGGAAATTCAGCAAAATGGATAGAGAACTACCTAACCGGCAGAACAGTGAAATTATCCAATACAATTAGCAATGAAAAACAGGTCCTCTATGGTGTAACAGAAGGCTCCAAACTAGGCCCAATAATGTTTATTTTATTTACCGAACTGTTACGTGTACTCAAAATAAGTACAACATTTGCCTACGCAAATGATATTTCTATCATTGTAAAGCACAAATGTCTGGATGTCGCAAAAACTATAATGCAGGATGAATTTGATAAACTATAATGACCATAGCTTAGTAATAAACTCTGAAAAAACCAAAGTCACGTACATACGCACATCAACAACCAACAGCTATCTGGGCATCGTCATAGATGATCACTTTATTTGGCGCGAGCATACATAGGTACATCGTTTGCGGCTCCAATTGAAGAGTGATGTGTATTCATTGATATACCCTTCTGACCGAACCATATGTCGAACGACCATAACGAAGACGAAGTGGCACTGGACTGGTCTCACCTCATCACTCCGCTAACTAAATATGGAGAAGAGCAGTTAAGGAGGAATCTCAAACTATTGAAATAAGCTGGAGTAATTTAAACCCATTGTAAGACTCCGAAGGCTATTGGCACGCAGATGTTGTTAAAGCCCTATACCCCACGAGTAGTCAATGGAACCAAATCAGACAAAAATCGAATAAAGGGCGTGGTGATTTGAATCTTTTGTCGAAAACTTCACAGAAAGGAATAAACGTCAATGTACAATACCTAAGAATGGAAATCTTATCTTATGGAATAGAACAGTTGAAAAGGAAATTGCGTGCTGCCACTAGTTGCCAAATATGAAATTTATTCATTGTTAAGCAAGTAAAGACCTACCACCCTCTCATCTTCATTGAGTAGAGAAACGATGCCATAAGCTTTCAAATCAAGCCTCCTTATGTGCAGACGTTCATGAATCGGATTTTCTCGCCTAATTTGCACCGGCACGTACGGTGAGCGGAAATCAGTGGTTGAGTTTTTGGAATGCAATATAGGCTAAGAACGCCTTGTAGATGAAGTGGCAAACTTGCAAACAAGGGCAATGTTCATAAATCATAAACAACATGAACAGCAGACGCGGATTGCAATCAATATACCAGAAAAGAGCAGGCAAGGCTACCTACAAGGAGGTGGTTTGCTTAAAATGTAATGATGAGTGCTCTCTGTTCATTACTCATAGCGTTTCTGTTATATACGATCGTTGGTGACTTTCTCTTTCGGCTCGTGTTTGTTTGCTCCAAGGGATGAACTGTTTTAACTTTAAGTTTATCCGGCCTACTCACTTCACACGAAGAAAAAGCTATTTGCATTAGGCCTCATGTTCCTTCTGTTAAATGAAGGCAACAAATTCTTGATTTCACTTACAACCTGTCAGCCCTTGTCTTCAGTAATATGGCTCATCTTCAAAAATATGTACACTAGCTATATAACATATGTAACATACTCGTACATATATACATATGACATAGATTCATCAATGAAAGATAAAACCTCATATGCATCGTTTGATCAGATTTTGAGCTGAGAGAGAAACGTTTCCGAATCCTCGCGGAAGTTTCTATCATAGAATTGGCAAGGAGATAGATCTTTTGGTATCTTTTTGGAAAACATTGAACAGTGTACCTATATATACTTGCGGTCATAAAAACCACACCATATCAAAATTATTGAAAAATTATTAATAACTACGATTATCTTTGTGCACAACGGTTTGTTAAGCTGAATCCGTTAGAATGCAACGTACTTTTAAGAAGTTTTACCTCGAAATCAGAGGTTCCTCACTTTACCGGTCTATAACTTGGAGGGGGTGTACAACCGCTGTCGAATACAACAGGGGGCGGCAAATTGATCAAGGTCTTGTTTTTGCTCAGCCGAATTTTTCGACTTTAGGAAAGGATTTTCCATCTGGGTAACTTTTTTCTAATTTTTGCTCTTGGAGGAATTTGTTTTTTTTTTTTTGCTTTGCCAGAATTTCGTTGTTTTATGGAGGACTTTTTGCCACTGTGGTACGCGAATAAAGGGTTTTCCAATAGGGACTTGACAACTTTGAATTTAATTTGTGAACGCACTCTATCACTAATATTCAAACTGTCACTGTCAATTTATTCAGTAAACTCAACATTTTCATCATGGTAAAGTACACGAACGAGCAACGTCTACAAATTATAAAAAATTTCTACCGAAATTCGGAGTCGGTGACTCCAACTTTAAGAGCGTTAACTCCAATTTTCGGTCGTAATTCTCGCCCTAGTAGACAGACAATAACAAGTTTAGTGCAAAAATTTGAGTCTACATATTCGTTGTGTGATGTTGCCGTGTCAGTGAGACAACGGGTTGGTCGAAGTGTCGAAAATATCGCTGCCGTTCAGGCGTCCGTAGCAAACGATCCAAATCAGTCAATTCCACGGCGTTCTCAAGAATTGGGCATCGCTCAGACCACATTATGGCGTATTTTGCGTAGGGATCTTAGGTTACACCCATACAAGATCAATCTGACTCAAGAATTGAAGTCGATGGACCATTTGAAGCGACGTACGTTATCCGATTGGGTTCTGGAGAAGATGCGCCAAGATGATGAATTTCATCGCAAAATCATCTTCAGTGACGAAGCTCATTTTTGGCTCAATGGGTTCGTCAATAAGCAAAATATGCGTTATTGGTCGGGTGGAAATCCACATGTGCTTCATGAATCACCACTTCATCCACAAAAAATAACTGTTTGGTGCGGTTTGCCATGACCACCGATTATTTTTGGCCCGAATTGGAACATATGGACTTGGACGACATGTGGTTTCAACAGGATGATGCCACAAGCCACACAGCACACGCTATAATCGATTTATTGAAGAGTAAGTATGGAGAGCGTGTTATCTCAAGAAATGGGCTAGTCGATTGGCCGCCTCGTTCGTGCGATTTAACACCGCTTGACTATTTTCTGTGGGGCTACGTTAAGTCATTGGTTTATGCCAATACGCCGACGACGTTGGAAGAGCTCAGAGTCAAAATTGAACGCGAAATAGCGGCCGTTTTGGCCGAAATGTGTGACCGAGTCGTTGAAAATTGGGTCCAATGAATCGACCGCTGCAAACGTGCCCGCGGTGGCCATATGAACGAAGTCGAGTTCCATTCATAAATGTTTTGATTGTACTTCAAGCCGATAATAAAGTTTTTGAAATACCTCAAATGGTTTGTGTTTTATTTTAAAAAAAAGTTGTCAAGTCCTTATTGGAAAACCCTATATATAAAAAAGTATATTAATTGTACTATAAAGGAAAAGTTTGGGACCCGCTGGTCTAGACAATGTGATAAATTAATCATTATTATTCATAATTCGTGCAGCTGCGGTCTTTGAAAAGTAAACGAGCAGAAGAGGTACCGTATCATTTGCTAGATATTTTTACTATATTCGGAGCGCCTGGTATTTTGCAAAGCGATAATGGGAGGGAATTTGCTAACGAGGTGGTTAAAGAAGTTGGTGCGATGTGATACACTGTAAACCTCGACACTCTCAATCACAAGGGTCTGTTGAAAGGGCTAACCAAGCCATAGAGAAGATGCTTTGTACTTGACTGGAATCTAACAAGACGACGAATTGGTCTGAAGGATTACGATTTATTTACTTTATGAAAAACAGAGCATATTACGCAGGTTTAGATCGCAGCCCCTACGAAGAAATATTTGGCTGTAAAGCTAAAATTGGATTAAGTACGAGTAGTCCTCCTAAAGACGCCCTCGTCGATCTGTCAACAGAAGAAGAGCCAGAATTTATATTAATTGAAGACGAAAACCAGTTGTGTGAGGAGAGAGAAACCGAAACCAATATTACCGTCACTAAGGTTAATGAGGAGGATTCGCAAAATGAAAATCCAGAAATACTACAGATCCGTCAAATATAGTATATCCCGAAATGGTGATGAAATTGTAATTGATCTCGATAAAAAGAAACAAGGTATTGGAGATATCAGAAAGTCAGTTGGTCAATCTCTGAAAAAGCAAGCCGATAAAATGTTAGCTCTATCTTCGGTAAAATATCCAGCTGCTAATATTGGTGATAATGTAGTGGTAAAAATTCTTGATGTAGAACGCCAAAGCCGATGATAGAAACATTTCAGCTGTTATAATTTCTCAGGAGACAGAAGGAATGTGTAAGATAGGCACTAAGTATGGGATTCTTAATCAACTTTACACAAGGAATCAGTTCACTGTCTGTAAAAAACGTTTATTCCAGTTGATATTGTTCCCCAGCACCCAGTTACCATCCGAGAATGTGCAAAAAAAAGAGTCACATCTTGGCGGCCAAGGACTTCAGTACTGCAACTGTAGTGGTGAATGGTTATTCAATAAGTTCTGCGGTTTTGTTTTTTTGTTAAAGTTAAATACACATTTTTTGTTTAAAACCATATAAATAATTAATCAAATATTATCCATTCTGATCTATTACATTCTTCCAACGTTCTGGAAGAGACATTATTCCTCTTATGTAAAAATCAGTAGACTTTTGGCCAAAAAAGTTTTCCAGATGCGTTTTTATGACCTTCTCGGAATTAAATTACCTTCCGTCCAAATCGTTTTGGAGAGAGCGGAATAGGTGGTAGTCAGACGGCGCAAGGTCTGGAGAGAACGGTGGGTGCTGCATTACTTCCCAGCCAAAGGCATTCAGCTTTGCTTTTGTCACAAAAGCTGTGTGTGGTCTGGCATTGTCATGGTGGAAAACAACGCCCTTCTTGTTTACTAACTCTGGCCGTTTGCCTTCCACTGCCTGCTTCAAATTGTCAATCTGAGGGCAATATTTGATAGCATTTATTGTCTCATTGCGTGGAAGCAACTTGGGATGCAAATCTTGCTTACCAACCGATTTCGGTGTTTCAACAGGAACGCACCATGACCTCTTACGTTGAATGTTGTTGTAAACTACCCATTTCTCGTCTCCCGTAACCACTCTTCTCAAAAAAGTATCCAGCGAGTTCCACCTCAACAAAGACTCACAGATCATTATGCGATCCATAAGGTTTTTTCAAATGAGTTCGTGAGGAACCCAAACATCCATTTTTTTCGACATTCCAAGCCTTTTCAGTCTCTGTGAAACGGTTGTATGGGCAATGCTAAGCCTCTGACCGATCTCTCGTGTCGTCAAATGTCTGTCAACGCTAACTGCAGCTAAGATTTGATCGTCGTCTGTGGTGGATGGACGTCCAGAGCGAGCAGCATCAGCAAGGTCTGTATTGCCGGAACGGAAGCGTGTAAACCAGCGCTGACAAGTGTCAGCACTAACCGCCGAATCTCCATACACCCTACAAATCTCACGTTGCACCTCTGTCGCTTTAACACCTTTTTTAAAGAAAAAAAGCAAAATATGCCTAAAATGCACTTTTTTATCTTCCATTTTTTAAAAAAAGTTGAGCACTTAAAATACGTCCGATCGAAACAAATTCTCGTAACAATGTAAAGAATAATCCTCTCTTCTGGAAAAAAATAAGTTTTCATAACGGTTTTATATACAGAGATTTTTTGAAGCGATAAACGCCACTTCCAAGAAAAAAACCGCAGAACTTATTGAACAACCCAATAGTATATACAAATGTAAAAAGTCAAGCCTCTTGTGTAACTCAAAATGTCACAAGAGCCTTACTTGTAAGAATAAATAACAATTATTTTATTTTTTTAAAGCAATAACTAGCATCTCTGTGTTTTTTTTTATGGCTAGTGTGCTTTCAACTTACCATTTGAATTAACGTTAAATTATTATCTATGACAATGTGAATTAAGATACTTTTAAGTTATAATGAACGAAATGACTACAAATCTACGCTTAAGGCAAATAAAAATTTATAATCCTCACCTACTATACTTGTATACTGGTATACTTGTTTTATTACTTTATCCAAGTCTTCCAGGATATTATATAAAATATCTAGTTAATGCGATTAATTCTGTGTCAATAATCACTTTGTCTGAATTAAGTAGATATATAATGGTTGGATAGTATAATATAATATCCACATTTATTACTTTCCCTGTAACATATATGAATATAAGATGTATCATCGATACCGGGTTACTCCTCTTTTAGCGCAATTAACCGCTTTTATTCTAGAAGGCATCGTGTTCAGTAGAAGTCCAATAATATCCCGTGAAGTTTCAGTATCCCATATATGTTCCAGAACTTCATTTAGCCTTTTTTTTATTCTCTGGTTTATGTTCAGCCACCTTACGTTGCATTACATGCCAAGTAGACTGTTGTTATTTAACATAAACGCTTAAAAAGTTTTAAATATGTCGTGCAATTTGTGTAGTAATAAAGTCGAACGAACTCAGTTAAAAGTGGTCTGTTGCGACTGTAGTAAAATCCATCACGCGAAATGTGTTTGATTTGGAATTCCTAAAGAAGAGCAACAAATCTTGGAGATGTGGGAACTGCGTAACCACAAAACGTCGCGATTCGCTATCTGGTGAACCTTTTGCCAGTGTCAGCAGGGGCATAAGTCAACAACTACAGATGGGAACAAATCCATCTCCAAAAGAATCCAATTTATCTCTCTAAGAATCGATCATCACACTGATGATGATTTACAAGGAACTGCAAGACATACTCGTAAAAGAAGCTCAAACAATACAAATAATGGAGCTTCAAAACAAAAATAAAGAGTGGGAGCAAAAAATTTAAGGTCAATTACCTCGAGAACCAGCTGATTGCAAGCGACATTGAAGTATATAATATTCCTCAAATCTCCAACGTCTCTACCACCGATTTGGCGCTAAAAATCTTTCGTGATGGTATCAATGTGGGTGTAACAGAGAACGATATAGATCATTGCTATACAAAAAAATTAAAAAACGGCATCAAATCTCAGAGAGCAATGACACACACCTCCATCAATATTCTTCATGTAAGATTGGCAAGTCGACGTTGGAAGGAGAAGATAATGAGAGCAAACAGTCAGAAGATAGAACCGTTAACAACGTCTCTACTCAGCGCAGAGGTGAACTCCCGGAAGATGTACATCAGTGAGTGTTTATGTCACCACACACGTCACCTGTTCAAAACCGCAAAGTCAATGAGGATCGCAAAGAAATATAAATATGTATGGGTCAAGAATGGGATAGTGTACATGCGCAGGAGTGAGGGTGATGTAATCGTTCGTATAAACTGTGTTGCCGATTTCAATAAATTATGCGTTCTGTAAATACTAGTGCTGTCCCTTTTTTTATAATTTACGCGCGCCTAAGGGGTTATGACACCCTTTTACTGTTACCAGGGCTAGGGCGGAAATATAGAAGGAGGACAAAGGAAAACATTGTTGTGATGTAGTGGTTTGAAACTCAGGTATATTTGGTTTCTATATTAGCTCTCCGAGGGTGGGAGTCCGTATAGGACGTAGAGTTTTTTCTTCACTCGGAATGATTCGAAGGTTATCAATTTTCACGCTTGTTTTGCGCTTGAAACTCTACAACAGTCCCTTGCTTAACTCCTATTGTATGTGATAATCCAAATGTTCCATCATATTCATATGAAATTTTTTGTATTCATCAGAACATTCTTAGTATGCGTAGTAATTTTTCAGTACTATTAGTTCATACGAGTACTAATATTCTTGAAAATTTGTCTGTAGTAATAGTTTTAAGTGAAGTATGGGTTTATGAGGATGAATTATGTTTGTATAATATTCCTGGATACGCACCGCCCTTTGGTAAAAGTAATGAATCTTACCGAGCTGGCGGTATAATGGTATATGTAAAGATGGGTTGTACGTGCAATTTAGCTAATATAAATGTTCTGAGCGCTGATATCGTGAAATTGTCTTTCGAATATAACAATAATTAGGGACAAATAACACAGGCTTAGCAAACGTACCAATTGCACGTTCAACACATTTTTCAAAATTCTATACATTTATTGCCCCATGCTTTTTCAATAAACTTCCACATTCCATATCATTAACTAATAACTATAATATCTATATTAACAAAATAAGAGCTTGGATTTTTGCTATTGATCTTGCTAATATTGAACTATTACTACGAATTCTACCTTAATATCGCTGTAAAAAACGGACTAAATGGAAGTATATTATTCTTTGTAACTCATTACTGTTCATTTCATTCACGGTTTCTGTGTATAATAAATTTGAATTTATTATATATATAATATATATTCTTTTATTATTTCTTTTTATTATTATCTGTATCTGTATTTTTCAATGCCACCCCGCTCAAGTGTCGTCTAACACTAATTTTTGTCTTTGTTATCTAATTAAATGACGACTACTATTTTATTCATTCTCTGAAATTATATTATTATATTATTGCTTTGTATCTATCTATTATGAAATGAATAAAAAAATATATTAAAAAAAAAAAAAGTGTTCAATTGGGTTGAGATTGTGCGAATTAACTGTCCAGAAATTCCGAGGCCATCAAATGTTGTATGAGCTGAAAATGATTGAGAGACTATGGTTACTTTTCTATTTATTATTAATAAAGTAGACTTCTAGAAGTTCATTTGTAACAATTTACTTACCGATTTGGCTCGGTGACAAGGTGCAGAATCGTCATCTTGAAAAATGCACTTGTCTGTATACGGCTGTTCAATGGCTGATACCAAAAACTTTCTTATTACTTTGAGCCTGCATTAACAAGATTCAAAGGGCTCAGAACGTAAAAAGAAAAAAACCCCATTTGGTTTTGAGTAAACTTCACTGTCTTGATTGTGTGTTCGTCTTCGAACCTTTCACTTACTGACCGTTTTATGTATTGCAAATTGTCGCCACACAACAAATTAAATTTAATTTCGTCGAATCATATCACACATCGACGATTAAGTCAACTCGATGAAATTCATGTAGCTCTGCTCTTATACGGACGGCACTTTTAAAGCGATCTTTCCGTCTTCTGGATTGTTTTGCGTTTTCGCCGAGCCTTTTTTCCTATCCCGTGGATCCAAATTTTCTTTTTTCTTCATCAGACGCATGATGGTTGAATGAGAGCATCTTATTTTAACCGCAATCTGATGAAAGGATAGGCCTTCCTTATCCAAAGTCAATATTTTAACGTTTTCGTCGCGAGTCAGCTGCTGATATTTGGCGGGCATTTCACTTTTATTTACTTATCAGTTATCAGTTATCACAATCACAACTCAATTCAATTCGATTACGCAGTTGATTTTTATTCTTTTTTTATAATTTGCGCGCGCTTAAGGGATTTAAATACCTTCAAATGCAGGGAGGATGGAAAGAGAGGTACCGGTGAACGTTGGTTTTAAATGTTTGAAGGTTATAATGACTAGGAAATAAAGAGCCAGGCAGGGCATTCCATAAGCAAGTTGTACGGCTTAGGAACGAATCACGATATTTTAGAGTATGTCCGAAAGTGGGCTTGAGGGTATACCAGGTTTATGCATAAGTTTTTGCCGGTTTTTTTGGTAAAAAAAAAAAAAACGTAATTTTCTAGGGAAATTCTACACATTTCGTCCATCTGTCAAGTAATTTATGAATAGCATGCCAGAAAAAAGTGCTTGTCTTCTGCGGCAAACCATTCGTCGAGGCCTTTTCCAACTTCCTAGAAATCGCTGAAGTCCTGTGATAGTCAGGTGGTGCCAAGTCTGGGGAGTACGGCGGGTGCAGAAAAATAAATAAAAAATAAATCCATTTTACGTCACCCGTTACAATTCGATGCAAAAATGATTTCCTTTTGTGGCGTTGAAGCAGAATTTCACAAGTGACTGTGATTTTCCATTTGACGTTGATTCAGATCGTGTTTATTGATCTTCCCCATTGCTCGTAAACGTCTGCTGATTGTTTCTTGTGTGAGTTTGAGTTGGCTCATCATCAATGAATAACTCCTGCAATTGCTCGTCTTCGCATTTTTGTGGTCTACCAGAGCTCTCACTGTCTTAAATCACCACTTTTAAATTATGGAAACCATGTCCCACATGTTCTAATTGATGGAGCGTGTTCACTATATGTTTCTATCAGCAAACAATGACTTTCAACAGCCTTTTTCTCTTGATTAAATAAAAAAAGCAATGCGTGCCGCGAATGTTCTTTTTCAGGCACAAAACTCGACATGATCACTGAACGACAAAACAAAGACGCTAGATTTTGGTTGACTCAACTTGTGTGTGTTTGTACTAGGTGGCGCAAAATTAATCACCCTATCGGAAGATGGTATAATTTTTGCAAATAGCGTCGTACGTCAATCATATTTGACATTTGTGAACTAGACAGCTGCAATATACAAACAGACAAGCAATGGAACGTGATACTCCGCAAGAGCGTGGACTAATTGTGTCGATGTTTTTGACCAATAATCGGTCGGTGGTGTTAGCGCAGCGTGAATTTCGACGTCGATTTCCTAATCGTATCGCGCCAACTGAGTAAACATTCCGGCCCTAAGCTACTTGAATCAAACAGAGAGGAACCACAAGAGACCATGCACGGACTGAGAATATTGCGGCTGTGGCCGCCGATGTCGCTGAGAACGAAGAAACATCAACCAGACGACGGGCCACGCAATTGGGTATCACCAGAAGGACGCTACAGCGAATTTTAGTGAAAGACTTACACATGTTCCCGTACAAAGTGCAAACAGTGCATCAGTTTATGCCTCCTGACCGTCAGTCGCGTGTGAATGACTGTAAAGCCATCATCAATCTCAACAACGAAGAGGACGATTTTGTGTCGAAAATCATCACCATGAGCGACGAAGCGGTTACGTCAATAAGCAATATCTACGTTTCTGAGGCACTGAAAGTCCGCGTGTGATGCACGAAGAGCCATTACATCCACTCAAAGCCACTGTGTGGTGCGGCGTTCACACGGGAGAAGTCATTGGGCCGTATTTTTTTGAGGACGCCATCGGCAATGCGGTCACTGTTACTGCCGAACGCTACAAAGCCATGATAAGTGACTTCTTACTGCCGAAATTGGATGAGCGGGGCTTGGTGAACATTTATTTTTTTTTTATAATGAGCGCGCGCTCAAGGTGTTTGTGTACCCTTAAGGTGATTGTTCACAGCGCGGGCAAGGGAAATTTAGGGAGGAAAATTAGGAAGAAATGAGAGGTACCGATGTACATTGTTTTTAAATGTGGGCATTGTACTCCAATTTTGGGCGGATGAATGCCTTATACTATATATTGAGGCCAGATCAGAGGGGGTAAAATATTTCTTACATCGCTTGAGGAAACCTAGACATTTCGTAGGTATTTTGGCGATATCAAATATGTGGTCATTCCAACGTAAGTTGTCATTGACACACATACCGAGAATGGAAAGTTTTTCGGTATGCAAATGTCATTCATGGATAATGGCTGGGTGTTTAAATTTCGCTTTAACGACAGCAGACAGCATTGTGTTTTGGAAGCATTAAATTCCACTCTGTTGATAGTTCTCCAATTGGTTATGCTGTTGATATCGGAATTTAATGAGCTTAGCATACGCCGAAGAGCAGGGCCGTGAGTCCGGGAACGAATATGAAAAGCAGAGAGTACTGTCATCAGCAAAGGAATATATTGGATTAGAAGTAGCAGACAAGAGATCATTAATGAAAATTAAAAAGAGTGTCGGAGACAGAACAGAGCCCTGGGACACACCAGCATTTATTTTGTGAATATCAGACTTGAAACCGTCCAAGACAACTTGAATTGAACGTTCCGAAAGGTAATTTCTAATCCATTGAAGAAGAGAGTCGTCGATACCGAATGCACGCATTTTCGATTGTGGTTTCAATAAGACGGTGCAACCGCACACACAACACGAGCCACAATGGATATTGTGAAGGAAGCGTTTCCTGGTCGCGTAATCTCTCATTTTGGTTATTTGGCATGCCCAGCAAGATTGATTTATACATCTCAGACTTCATTCTTTGGGGCTAGTTGATGTCGCGGGTTTATGCCAACAAGCCTCAAACAATCACCGGAATTCTTTCGGAAAGTCATGGAAAATGCGATAAATTGAGCACAAATGTGTATCAACACTGTCGGCAGCCACTTGGCGGATATCATCTTTTCCACTTAACAGAAACAATTGTAATTCACTCAGACTCACTTTTTTTTATTTAGTAAAAAAGTAATTCAAAAACAAAATTGGATGATTAATTTTGCTTGACGTATGACGTATGTGTCAAATTAATACGCTACGTACTTTTCGCTGGCGCCATCTTTTAGTTAAACCGGAAAAGACTTATGCATACACCTGGTACTGGTGAGCATTCATAGCGAGACGAAAACAGAGTGAAACACGAGACATTACGTCGCCGGTGTTCGAAGGTTTCGGTGCACGGTTTTGAATCCTATCGAACAGGTGCAGATATGTTTTGGGTGCACCAACCCCAGATGTGAGCATTGTGCTCCAATTTCAATTCAATGACAATTTTCTGGCAGTAAAATGACCAATAGTTATATCTGAGTAGTTCACTAGATAGTAATAATCTGAAAAACGTTGAAATTTTGTAAAATGTGGCTGCAGAAATATTTTCCTTTGAACATTTTGTTAGTAATAAAGGAATCAAACTCAGAACACATCCAATTCAAAGAGGTTTTATTAAGCGACTAAAAATGAATATAGTACAGAAATATGATAAAGTCGTAGAGTTTTACATGACTATGTACAAAAGGTACTGTGTTGCCAATGTCGTTATATTGTATTTGTATTAACTCAATTTCTAATACATTTAACTCTGAGTCAACCATTTCAAGTTGTTTTATTACCGCTTTCTTTTTGCTGCTATGTATAGTTGGCTTTTTTTTTTTATATTGTCCAAATCGGATATAAAAAAAGCTAAAAGGTGCAATCACATTTGACCAATCTCAAGACTCTTAGCCCTAAATTGTTTACTCTGTAATTGGTCTTTGAAAGTATATTTAATGCGTATTATACCCACAAGTTGTGTTCTTTTTGTTTCAACAACAAAAATATGTACAAACAAGAAACACCTTTTTATTATGAAAAGTTCGATTAAGTGCGCAAGAAACACATACTTTTATTTACTTTCTTACGTAAAACCTATATCTGTATTGTTTGGTTACGTAACACTAAAGGCACGAAATTTTGTGCATTGGCCGTGAAAATTTATTAATAGACATGAATGTATAGATAGATATGTTAGAGAGCAAGAGCATATGTGGCAAATATTTTGTATTTTCGGTGGCAAGCAGTATGTACTAGTAGTTGCAATGTGTATATTTTTGATTAAAACATTACTTTATATGTACATTTTCTTTAAGTCTAGCTAAGGGCTTGTTGAGCTTTCTTTTAACTTTTCTACGATGATAAGTTTTAGTTAAATTAGGAGCGGTATACCTTCCCAGTTCCACTCTGATTTCCATGCTTCGTTCCAGCGCGGACCTTAGTTCCATTCTACAGACCGATTTTATGTGGATCACCTCGTTAGTGATGCCTAGAGCTTACTGTTGGTTTTGCATTTGCGTGAACCAGTTATTTTTGTGTTGGCTCCTTCTTGGAGCTAGGAATTTGAGCCTCTAATGGTTTTTGGACGGGATTCGTTTTCTTCATTCCGTGGCTGCCATTTTTTCTTTATACTCCTTTGGTCCAACACTGGGATGCTTATTTTAAAGTCGGGCGAACAAATGTCATGTATTAAACAAATTGGAAGTTTAACGGCATTTTTCTGCTATAAAATACTGTGGAGTTTTCTCGCCATTTTAAGCTTGATGGTGGCGTTAGACTAATATACGTATGTATGTACATAGAGTGCGATACTGTCATCACAATTTCTCTAATGGTTTACCATAGACCCTTTTTGGTACGGTGACTCCTTCTGAATTGATGTCAGGAGTTGGACGTGTGCGTTCGGAATAATGGCATGGAAAATACTTATCCAATTATTGAGAGTTTCCTTCTTCTCATTTTCCCAGCTCCCACAAAACTCGAGCTGCATATGTTAGTATGACCAGGGTTGGTGTCTTGATTGATGGTTCCATCAAACAAGAGTATTGTCCTCTTGCAGATGGAATGTATGTTTTTCTATTATATCCAGAATAACTGCAGGTGCTAAGCATGATCCGCCAATGACAGATAATGAACCTTTGGGTAAAGATGTATGAAACTAGGAATCCTGAATTTTCTGATGAACAGATCCAGCTTCGTAATAGTATTATGTAACGGGTGACCAGATAGCGATGATAGTTTTTCCAATTGTTATGTTTCAGCACCTGTCAAAGTTACCAATGAGGTCCAGCTGTCGAAATATTCAGTAAGGTTTACGATTTCATCATGCATTGTTTTACGCTTGCCGAACGTGCGGCAATTATTAAAAAATATTCTCGAAATTCCGGCTTAGTTCTAAATACGCAACGTGAATTTCGTCGTGAGTTCGATCGTCACATGGTTTCAGGCACACTGAGGTAATTCGTCGCACCGTGGAAAAAGTTTGACCGTGAGTACACTCTTTTGGATCTTAAACGACCAACCAGACAGAGATTGGTGCGAAATGAAGAAAACATAGCCGCCGTAGCGGCCATTATCGAAGAAGACCCAGAAATGTCGATTCGGCACCGATCAGCAGAATTGGGCATCGCCAGAGAGTCAACCCGGCTTATTTTGCGGTTAGTTTTGGGCCTACATTCGTATGTGCTGTGCTGACGCAAGAATTGATACCGGACTACCAGAGAGAATGCCGTGTGGTTCCCTAATTCGGCCCTGGAAATGTTGGCCGGATATCCGGATTTTGGCCAAAAAATCATCTTCTCGGACAAGGCCCATTTTTAGCTCAGCGGCTATATCATCAAGCAAAATTGCCCTTATTGGAGCGAACATAATCCACAAGAGTTTGGCCGACCTTCAAGGCATCCACAAAAATTAACTGTTTAGTTTAGATTCTGTTTAGATCAAGAATACAGGCAGTTTCATGTTTAAGAAGCACTTCTTTGAGACTAGTCAAATAAGTACATCGGCTATAGGCTTTCCGGTGATCCCATTGTAATTTGAAACGAACCCCTGACTTATTCAACAGGCTACTCTTTTTTCAATTGACTAGTGTGAATTGATGGGCTTAAAATCAATTTTTGGTCTGGGGCAACTGGGTTCAGAACTAAATGTCATCTGTCATTCACATACTTTTTGAACGTAAAAGTGTTCACTTCGGAACTGTATACAATTTATGCTCAAGTGGCGGCGAATTCCCGAAAGCTTCCCAATCGGACGGCCCGCGGCTCAATACCAGCCGTGCTCGAAAGACTAAAATCTCGTGAGATGAATGGTTACCTAAAATACAAATACAATAAGTCAATTTAAACAAATAATTTAGTCTCCCCATTAAATATTATATGCCACCCATGGAGTAATATAACCACTGAGACCAAACTTCATTCTCTCTTTATCTTTCCGATTTTCCGCAAAATTTAACACGTGCTCCGGCATTTTAAGAGTATTCGTAGTCACATCCGCTTGACTATTAAGTTCTTAAAAAATATATATATATATTTACCTAAGGAGGAATTATGTTTATGATTGTCGTCTTTTACGATCGGTTTCGGAGCCATACGTAAAGATTCAACTACAATACTTTTCTAGATTCTGGCCAAGAATGGAGCACAGAGAACATATGAAGTCGAATAATTTTTTGTTGCGGAAGCTGGAGTTCTGGTGTCATTGAACTGAACGTTGTACCATTGTACTAAATATAGAATACTATGTATTTAAGCGTGCAATCCCGATATGAATTCCAAAAAGAGCGAAATTGAGCAGACAAAGTAGAGCAGAGTAAAGTTCAGAGAGCAAAGCCCCTATGCATCGGAGACAGGCATATTTTTAGAGCCTATTGAGAGCATTAATAAAGTACATGTTTGTATGAAAGCTTTTTTCCACTGAGCAGCAGACTGGTCTTATCATACTGACGCGCTTTGTCAGCTTACGACTCAATGTATTTAGTCCACGATATCTCCCAAATACTTTCATTGCTTCATTGGAAAGTCGTTCAGCACTACGTGAGACATGCCACTGTTTTGTAATGCTGCGTTCTGTCTAGCACTATACCGTTGTCTGTAGTTTCAAGAATCCACAATAATTATACATTCAAACAATTTTCTTGTCAGATTAGCAGAAAAAAAATCGTATTCCATTAACCGCTGTCGCAACGGTTTCTTCATGACGCATGTCTTAAGCTGGTAATACAACACTAAAACAAAAAAGATGTCAGTCACACATGGTTGAAAAGTTGGGAATTATCCAATTTTCTTACTTAGCACATTACTCGTATATTATAAAATTATATTCTGCTTTAGAGCATCTTTCTTTCTGTTTATTTATGCTAATTCAGCGCCAAAGCACAACAACAACATAAACACCATCGCAAGTGTATAACAGGTCAAAGCCATTTTGCCGATTAAGCTGCCTTCAAATGGAATTGTTTCGCGTATACATAACTCAGTCGTTCGTCGTCCGTCTTACAATAAATTTTGTGATCCCCAAATTTGCAAATATACAAATAGCGTTCGTATACGCAATTTAGGAGTATTTTCGAAAAGAAAGTCGAAACTCGAATTCGAATAAAATACAATAGAACGCTGATCATAATGCCAAATCAGCCGGATCTTTTATTTTATCGCGCAAAGAGGAGAGTGAGTGTTGATTTTAAATAAAAAAAAAACCAAACGTTTTTATTTTGAATATACTCGTATGTATACCTACATATCTAGGTAATTTGAAAATGGGTTGAGAACCAGTGTTTACCAAAAACAGAGGCAAAAAAATAGAAAATTCTAAAAATTGGAAAATCTCGCCAAAGTGTGAAATGTTTATCACGACTTGACCTGGTATAGATTTTAGTTCGAAGAAAAACAGCGCGGTAATCATTCATCCGTGACGTGTTTTACTGAATGTTGAGTAATTAACTTGCTGACTGATTTAAGGGGTCGAAATATCTTGCATGTACGAGTGTGTGCAATCAGAAGTTAATGCGGTCGGAGTTATGGAATTGTGTGTTAAATGATGAAGACTGTGAAGAACCTAGATAATGCTGGGAATATCTTAATATGAAGATAGTTTCAGTTCAGTGATAGTTAATTAGGTCAAGGAGAGCGGGTATTAATTCTAAGATCAAAGATCGTAAACAATTATCGCTGATCGATAGATTGTGCTAGAGCGGTCTAAGAATGTTGCGAAAATGTTTGTATTTATATTCTTTAGTGTTATGCCTACTTTAAACATTTTCTTAATTTGTTTTCTTTATATATAACGGGTGTTTTTTTAAGAGCTTGAGAATTTTAAATAATAATACAAGACAGAAATATTGTTGGAATGAATTTTTTGTTATTATAATCTGGTAGATAATGGCATTCATAAGTATGATTTCCGGCATATACCCGCTGTGGCTACGAGTTACATGTTCCATTCGATCAGTCCAATTTTTCTCTACTTTTTCCACTAAATTTGGCCGTATGACATTAATGGTGAATTGAATATTGGCTTCCAATGCTTCAAGAGCTGCTGGTTTGCCGGCATAAACCAATGACTTAACATAGCCCCATAAAAAGTAATCGAGAGGCGTTAAGTCGCACGAATGAGAGGGGCCAGTTAATAGGACTACTTTTGGAAATAAAGTTGACACCAAATTGATTTTGCAATAAATTGATGGTTAAGAGCTATGTATGGCAAGTTGCGCCGTCTTGTTGGAGCCAAATATCGCCGATGTTTAGCTGATTAATTTTTGGAAACAAAAGATCAGTCAGCATGGCTCGATAGCACTCGACCGATGATGCCGCTAGCGTGTAAACCGCACCAAACAGTCAATTTTAATGGATGTAATGGTGATTCTTTAACGGCTTGAGGATTGTCTTCGCTCCATATACGGTAATTTTGCTTGTTGACGAAGCCATTTAACCAGAAATGAGCTTCATCACTAAACACAGTTCTTCGATAAAAATGCTCATCTTCGGCCAGTTTCAAATTAGCGCAATCAGCAAAACTGCGATGGTCATTTGGCTTTAATTCTTGCACGAGCTGTATTTTATAGGCACGTAAGCCAAGATCCTTACGTAAAATTTTCCACGTAGTCGAAGGACAAAGGCTAACAAGTTGAGAACGGCGACGAATCGACGTTTCGGCGTCTTCTTCAATACTTCGCGCTACAGCAGCAATATTCTCTAAGGGTACGCACATTTTTTTGTCTTGTTGATGGTGTTGAATCGAGAAGAGTAAAATTAGTGCGAAAACGATCAATAACTGCACGAATTGTTTGCTCACTAGGCCGATTATGTTGATCGTAAAATTGACGAAGTGCTCTATGAACTTCACGAACAGATTTATATTTTTCAAAGTAAATTTCCACAATTTGGAAGCGTCGTAGTAAATGCGAAATCAATAACGCTTACACTACATATCAGAGGTATAAATTAACATAGGAGAATTCTAAAAATTTAATGACAAATGTACATATCTGTCATAAGTGATTCCTACCTGCTCATTATGTTTTCTTTTTTTACTGACTTAGTTAAAGTCTTGTGATATTACATATTTCAACTACCATCTTCTTAGGTTATCTCAGCCTTGAGGGCCATAGACTACAAAAACGCCTACCCTGATTCCTTCTCAAAGGTTCTGCGTCACGTTTGCCTTGAACGAAAACTTCGCAACAGAATTGTCTTTGCAGTGTAAGGTGTAACCGACCCACTACCATTTTTTTCGCCGTATAGTGATGTCAATTGATTCCCAACACAATTAACATCATTATACGACTAAGAGCTATTCGTTAGGGACATATTTCGGTCAGAAAACACGCAGCATAGGCGTAGGCCTATATTCACGATGTTTGAAAGTGACAGAAGTTCCGACTTTGCAGATCCTGCTGCTAGCTGAATCCCGGTACCACCATCTGCTAAAATCAATAATCGAAATAAATTTTCAATTCGCCATGTCAAAGGCAGTCTTGAAATCAATTGAAATGAAATATAAGGGAGCACTATATTCGAAGAATAGCTCTATAATAATTTGCAAGGTACCAATGCCGTCAAATTGACTCAGGAATATCCTAAGCGAAAGCCTACCTGTTCGACATCAAAAATTGAATATAAATGATACGAAATGATACTACGAAAAAAACGCGAATACATCCCCAATTGTGGTATTGCATCAGGTGGGCCGTTTTTGATCATTACCAATTACATTCATCGGCGAATCAGTCATATTCTATCGCTGACAGAAATGTCGGCGAATTTCTTTACTTGGCGGGGCTTTAAATAGGCGTGATTGGCGTGATTTAAATAAAAGCGGCGACGACCTGCGTGCTGCTAGGAAGTCTGCTGACCATTTAGGAGGTCATTGCTGCGGCTAGCTAACTTGAGTTTGGTACCAGTGAATTGACGTCTACATGATTTAGCTCCTTTTTCTGAATTGATTCTCATCCGAATTTGAAATAGAGGCATTTCAACTTTTCACTTTGTCTTGTTTGGAATAATGAACACCTGCTGATTCTCTGATGATGTAGATGGCGCTACCACCGCCTTTGCTTACTTCTTTTACCGCTTGCACAGTCAACATGTCTACAGTTTTACGCTTGTCGCGTCTTACGCTGTGCTGAAATTCATTCCTTCCTGTGCTTCAGCCTACTGCTGAGACTCTACAATCTGTTTTTTGATTGCAACATATTCTTCGATTCTTCTCCAGTTGTCTGCCATACACGCCTGTCAACATTGCTTCAATATTCTCAAAAAATGTGAATATTCTAAAAATTTGAAGAAATATTCTAAGAAATGGGGTCATACACACACATAGTGGTCGTGTTGGGTTGACATTGCTGCGACGGACAACGTCATGCACTTTTTACTGAAAGTAAAAGGTAAAAGCTCACCCCGAGTTGACAATTCAAAATTCGAGTTTCAGAGAAGCTTTTTCGTAAACTAAAGAAAAAACACTTTTTACGCCTTGAAGGAAGAGAAAACGACTCGAATGGGCAAAAAAGCACAGAAACTGGACACTACATAATTGACAGCCAAAGATTTAGAGCTATGAATCCCGATTTGAGGTGTGTGTTTAAAATGAGCGAACACGTTTAATGCACAGCTCAAATGAGGTGTTTCACAGAGACTCTTTGAAGCGAACAGTAAGGAAACCAGCATTTATTTCATCCACCTTTAATTCATTGAAGTGAAGTATAATACTCTTTCCATCACTACTATTACAGATAATCAAAGGAAGCTACATATACCTTCTTGCATCTTGCCTGGTTACGTCCTGGAGCTGTTCTTTCCAGCAGCCCTGGTCTTTTACCAATTTAAACCTTATGACTCAACATGAAGCAAAAATAAAGACTACAACTAGCAAGGACTCTTCAAAACTTCCATTAGGCAATAAGCGAATAATGACAACCATTTACTACTAAAGATTGCCAACAATTAATTAACACTATGCCGTAGAGAATTCATGCTGTAATAAAAAATAAAGCCGATGTAACACAATGGTGAAAAAACATTTTCATATTACAGATTAAAATCTACAGACGAAATACTCGTATGTTTTTTTAATGAAAAATAATAATTACGTACGATAATATTTAAAAAATAACTTTAATTATTATTTCTTTAACTAAAAATAATGTTTTTTATTTTTATAAAATAAACGTCGTACTTAAGGTCCATTCACAGCTCAGTGAGTTACGAATAAGCTGAGCGCGAGTACATTTAAAGACATGAAAGTGACAATTTTACTACTCCAAAAGCACAGAGTTCTTTACGACCAAAACATTCGCGCCAATTTCCCTTTTTGTTTTTGAATTACTTTTTTACTAAATAAAAAAAAATTATTTTGAGTGATGGAAATCTTTATTTGGATCTTTACAATTATTTCTGTTAAGTGGAAAAGATGATATCTGCCAAGTAGCTGCCGCCAGTGTTGATACACATTTGTGCCCGTTTTATCGCATTTTCCATGACTCTCCGCAAGGTTTCTGGTGCTAATTGTTCGCCTTCCTGTCGAATATTCTCCTTAAAGGCTGCGATTGTCTGAGGCTTGTTGGCATAAAACCGCGACTTCAAGTAGCCCCAAAGAAATAAGTCTGGAATGGTTAAATCGGACGATCTTGCTGGCCATGCCAAATTGCCTAAACGGGAGATTACGCGACTAGGAAACGTTTCCTTCACAATATCCCTTGTGGCTCGTGCTGTGTGTGCGGTTGCACCGTCTTGCACATGTTGCACATGTTCACCAAGCCCCGCTCATCCAATTCCGGCAGTAAGAAGTAATTTATCATAGCTCTGTAGCCTTCGGCAGTAACAGTGACCGTATTTCCGATGGCGTCCTGAAAAAAACATGGCCCAATGACTTCTCCTGCGTGAACGCCGCACAACACAATGGCTTTGAGTGGATGTAATGGTTCTTCGTGCATCACACGCGGATTTTCAGTGCCCCAGAAACGTAGATCTTGCTTATTGATGTAACCGCTTAAGTGGAAATGCGCCTCGTCGCTCATGATGATGATTTTCGACACAAAATCGTCCTCTTCGTTGTTGAGATTGACGATGGCTTTACAGTAATTCACATGCGACTGACGGTCAGGAGGCATAAACTGATGCACTGTTTGCACTTTGTACGGAAACATGTGTAAGTCTTTCACTAAAATTCGCTGTAGTGTCCATCTGGTGATGCCCAATTGCGTGGCCCGTCGTCTGGTTGATGTTTCTTCGTTCTCAGCGACAACGGCAGCCACAGCCGCGATATTCACGGTCGAACTACCAATCCGGTGGGGCCACGCCCTGCATGGTCTCCTGTGGTTCCACTCTGTTCGAGTCGAGTAGCTAAGCGCCGGAATGTTTGCCCAGTTGCGATACGATTACGAAATCGACGTCGAAATTCACGCTGCGCTAACACCACCGACCGATTATTGGTCAAAAACATCGACACAATTATTCCACAATCTTGCGGAGTATTGCCCTCCATTGCTTGTCAGTTTGTATACTGCAGCTGTCTAGTTCACAAATGTCAAATATGATTGACGTACGACACCATTTGCAAAAATTGTACCATCTTCCGATAGGGTGATTAATTTTGCGCCACCTTGTACATATATATTTTTGGACAACACAAAACTAATGACAATTTGTGTTTGCAGGTCGCTGCGACTAAATGAAAAAGTAGCTGTGAATGAAATGTTCAAATTTGCGAATATTCGCTCGTTCGTATTCGCAGTTCGCTGAGCTTTGAATGGACCATTACTAACTTAGGTGGAGCTACAGTCCAGTCCAAACAAGCTTCTCCAGCTATATTTGTATTTGTATTTGTATTTATTTATTAAGCATCTCTGCGCATATTTAAATTTAAACAACTTATTGCATTGCGCAGTTAAAATTTTACACACTCATTTACAATAATTATCTTAATCCTAATAACAAAAAGAATAAATAGAATATGAAAGAAAATGAAAAAAGAAATAGAAAATAGAAAAAGAAAGAGGAAAGATGAAAGATGAGGATAAATGAATATAGTTTTAAGTAATAGAAGCTAATTTTAATAGGCATATGTATCATTAATTGCGACTTGTGTAGTAATTTAATAGGTCTTTTTTGAAACGATTCTCTGTGTTCACTCTTTTGATGTTTGTTGGGAGACTGTTCCAGTGGCGCACAGCATGAACGAAAAATTGACGACTGCTATTTATAAATTTATACCTAGGAGGTATTAAATTAAGGGTTCTCTGAGAGTGCACAAACTTGATTTTTGTGAACAAGTAATTCGGTGTACCAGAGTAAATAATTCTATGCAGTGCAAGGACAGTTCGATATTTTAGAATTGTATTCAGTGAACACCCAGCTATTTGTTTAGTAAAGGTGGATATGTGATCATACCTTCTCAAATTAAATATATATCTAGCACAGCTGTTAAATGCGACATTTAGCTTTCTCAAGGACGAAGAATCTAAGCATGCGAAGATTTCGCATCCGTACAGTATAATGGGCAGGACGAACGACTTAATAAGTTTCATTTTAACTTTAACAGGCAGGTACCGGTTTGTAGGGCTCAATCCCCTTAGAACGCTATATATTTTTGAGACAACGGAATTTATGTGATCGGTCCAGTTAAGTTGATTGTTAAAATAAATTCCCAAATTTTTAATTTTAGTAACAGACTCAATGACATTATTATTAATAACAAGAGGCAAAATCACAGTCTCCTGATTGTTACTACCAATCAGCAGTGACTTAGTCTTTGAAGGATTAAGGCTAAGGCAGTTTTTTTGTGACCAAACAAATATGGAGTCGAGGTCTGCGTTAAGGTTTTCGACACTAGAAGACACTGCAGATGTGGGTATTTTTTTGTATAACTGCACATCATCCGCATAGATATGATAATCGCAGTAGAGTATCCTTTTATATAAATCATTTATGAACATCGTGAACAAAAGAGGGCCAAGGACAGATCCTTGAGGCACCCCAGATGATACCGGCAAGCTCGATGATATTCGATCACAATGAAATACAGCTTGGTTGCGATTACTGAGGTATGATGCTACAAGTTGACACGCTTTATCCTCAAAAGCAAATTGATTCTTTAATTTGTATAAAAGAATGTCATGGTTTACGGAATCAAATGCTTTTGAGAAGTCAAGTAAAACTAGAAGTGACATCATGTCTCTGTCAATGGCAGAACGGATGTCGTCAGTTACTTTTAATAACGCAGTTGTGCAGTTATGCTTTGCTCTAAAACCAGATTGATGTTGGGTTAGTAGGTTATTTAGTTCAAGGAAAATTTTCATTTGATTGCTTACAATTTTCTCAAACACCTTACAAAGGAAAGGTAATATAGCTATTGGCCTATACTCTGAATTATTTTGCGATCGTGATTTTGGAACAGGTATGATTTTTGCTTGCTTCCACTCATCAGGAATAATTCCTGTCATTATGATTGTATTAAACAAGTTTTTAATGTGTTTGGAGAGAACTGGCAACAAGATTTTAATAAATTTCGGGTGAATATCATCCAAGCCTACGGCATTCGATTTGACAGAGAGAATAGCATTACCTACGGTCGTCTCATCAACACATTGAAAGGAAAAAGGTTGCAGTGCTTCCAGCTCTGGTTGGAGCCCATCAAAAAAGGAAAAGTCAATCTGCGTATTAGTTGAGGGTGCACTGTTGGTAAATTTTCTATTAAGTTCATTTAGGTCAATATTGCTACACCCAGATTCACTTTTCTTAATGCCAAGCTGTCGAATGGATTTCCAAAACCCTGAACTTGACTTATTGGAGTTAAACTTAGCTTGGTAGTACTTACTTTTATTTTTACGAATTAGGCAGGTAACAGCGTTTCGCACTTGTCGGAATTCATTAAATATATATGGACATTGGTATCTGCGCCATCTAAAGTATAACAAATTTCTTTTATTAATAAGGTATACAACCTGTTGAGTGAACCAAGGAATGCTAGGTTTCTGTATTCTCCTTTTTACAAGGGGTACATGTTTGTCAAAAAGATAGTCAAGGTTGTTTTTGAGTCCAGAAAATTGCATATTTACGTCAGATGTGCAGTAAATAGGCGACCAATTCAGGTTGTCACAATCATTGAACAATGTACGAACATCAATGGACGAATACTGACGAAATTGTACAAGGACATCATTTGAACTAGGAGGAACAATATTTAAGAAAAGAATAATCATGTCATGGTATGAGAATCCTGGTGAAGAAATTTGATCATAATGTAATACCAAGTCAGTTTCGGAAACAAGAAAGACATCTATCAGCGACGGCACTTTGTCAGGTTGAAAATGAGTGGGGTGGGCATCATTAGCAAAATGAAATCCCAGTGAATTGACTGTGTCTACAAATTGTTTATTTTTGTCTCTTAGAATATCGAGATTAAAGTCTCCACATACTACAACTTTAGTATACAGGGGTCCTAAGTCTTCAAGATGATTCCTTACTTTTTTATAACATGATACCTTAGGTGCCAAATATAGGCCACCAATAAGGCATTTTGTATTTTCAACTACTATTTCAATGAAAATGTATTCTGTATCGTCCAAAATTGTGGATTGCCTCACTACTTTGTGCTGCAAATTATTCTTCACATACACTGCGACACCCCCACAAGGCCCATTCAGTCGATCAGCGCGGTACATTTTATATCCGTATACTTTAAAAAGGTGTGTCTCCATGCCTTCAGTGTGGTAGTTGCGTTGAGGTTCTATTCCACTTGCGTGCGCAAGTGTTTCGCCGACCCTCGGGGTTAGACTAGCAGACTCTTTGGGCCGGAGCTGTGGCGTCTATCCACTCAACATGGATCAGCCATCTCAAACATTATCCGTAAACATCTGACTAGACTTGCCCATATGCTATACAGCCCAATTTCAGCATCTTTCTCTCGAAACGATTTGCTTTCGACAAGATTCAGGCCTCTGTGTCGTAAAGCTGGACTGGGATGATAAGCGTATGTACAAAGAAGATTTGGTGTAACGAGAAATGCTCTGTTACTTAGTTACCTCCTGCGTCTGATGTCCTTCCTGCTTATAATGGTAGAGCCAAAGTATTTAATTACCTCGAACTTATGGCGCAGCCGTCGGTGAGATGCTGTCTTTTCTGATAACAGCATTTCATATAATACTCAACTGGCATCTTGGTTAATTCATTACCGACTTTAATGAAGCAGCGATAATTCTCCAAAGTTATCTTACACAACCTGACGAGCATGCTGAGAAAGAAGACCGTCTGCGCCAGCGGCTTTATTAAACCTTAGTTTCGATATTGCTATCTTAACTTCGTCAAGGTCAGGGAGATGAAATTCTCTGTTGTTTTCGCTCAGGGTGAATGGTTCATTCTGCTTGGCAGGGGTATTTTGATCAATCTTGCAGTTATACAGCCTGTAGAAGTAGTCTTCTCAATATTCTCAGCACCAACATCGACTATAATACTAGTTCCATATTCGCTTTGAAGACTTCCATTTCGGCTTTGTCCCTCTGGCTTCCTTAAACATTATTCCTGTAGTAATGTCTCTCCATTGCTTCGATCGCGTGCTTCTTTTACTCTTTTCTTTTCTTTCTGAGAAGCCAGTACTCTTCCTTTATTTTCTTTTCGCAGAGCTCATAATCAACTGTTGTCTTTGGATTCAGCGCTGTTTTATATCCTTCCTGTTTTGCTCCATTCGTCGTCAGACCAGAAATTTCTTAATGGGGGCACTTTAAATCCAATCACAGCATTAGCAGCTTATCTGATAGCTCGTTGACAGCATTCGCATTGGTGTTCTACTATATGGTTTCTGTATGGGTGCTAGGAATTTAAGACACATTTGAGGGATCGGCAAAGATTCTAGCAGTCTACTAATTGCGATTGCAGCTTTTCAACGTGGAATTTTGGTGGCCGTTGTGCTTGTGATATCTCGATAGCTCATTTCACTGTTTTATTCCAGTTCAAGAGGCACTTTATCGATTTTACTATTTCCAGTGTATTAGTTCACAGTATAATGAGTTATTTTTGCTTTTAACCGCCGTTTATATTTTGCCGTGTCAATGTTAATGCTCATATACGCTCTTTCAAAACTTCGAGTGGAGTTTTGTCCTTATTCCTGCATTTTTGCTTGAAATTTTTCAATATACCTAACACCTTTAACTACTTCACTTGGACCCTGGCATTGCACAGTAATACGTTTATGGTAAAAAAACTGCTCATTGTCTATTTTATTGTTAAAAGTTGTGTCCGTCAAATACATTTGAGCCCGTTTAAATGAAGTGAGAAAAAAATCTTAATTGCGATTTCAATTAACCGGGTTTTTAATATAAACGGACTTCGGATAACTGAAAAAAAAAAATTCATTTAAACGGAGTTTGGATAACAGAAAAACCCTAGACTATCTTGCCAATAAATGCGTACATATAAGTAGAATCAGTCATCTAAAGAAAATTAATTCATTTATTTATAAAAAAAACAACAAAATTCATACATAAAAAAGGAACAGTATTAGAGATCACATTTAAGTAAGTTTTATGTGCCAGGGACAGAGATTGAACATTATAGTTTGTCATTTTATATTCAATGTCATCTACAAGTGCTTCGAGTTCATTGCACCCAACAGAAAACCGCTTTACGATGCAAAGAGCATTGAATGCTTCATTAATTGTTGTTTTTTTCAGTTCCAAGACTGTATCCAAACTTTCGACATCTGAATCATCGTCACCTTCTCCAATACAATCAGCGAACTGCAATTTTTTTTTTATCATTTTTTTTATAATTTCCGAGCGCTCAAGGGGTTTGTGTACCCTTATAATGTTTGTACACAGCGCGGGCAAAGGAAATTTCGGGAGGAAGAAAAGAGAGGTACCAATGTACATTGTTTTAAATGTTTGCAAGTTATAACGTCCAGGAAATACAGAGATCGCTGCAGGGCATTCCATAAGTGAGTTGTACGGGTTAGGAACGAATCACAATATTTTAGAGTACGTCCGAAAATGGGCTTGGGGGTATACTGATGAGCATTCATAGCGAGACGGGTGCTACGGTTGAAAGTTTGAATAGGCGGAATGCTACTGGCGATTTCAGTGGAGCACTGGTGGTAGAAATAGCGGTAAAACAAAGTGAGACAGCAGACATTACGCCGGTGTTCGAGGGTGTCAACTAATTGACTGATATTAGTATCATCTATAAGTTTATCGCACGGTTTTGAATCCTATCTAGCAGGTGCAGAGATATTTTAGGAGCACCTGACCAGATGCGGGCATTGTACTCCTATTTTGGGCGGATGAATGCTTTATAAATTGAGGCCAGATCAGAGGGAGTAAAATATTTCTTACATCGCTTGAGGAAACCTAGGTATTTCCTAGCATTTTTGGCGACATCAAATTTGTGGTCATCAACGTAAGTTGTCATTGACACACGTACCGAGAATGGAAAGTTTTTCGGTTTCGACGATGCAAGTGCAAGCCATAATGGCTGGGTGTTTAAATTTCGCTTTAACGACAACAGACAGCATTGTGTTTTGGAAGCATTAAATTCCACTCTGTTGATAGTCCCCAAATTGGTTATGCTGTTGATATCGGAATTTAATGAGCTTAGCATACGCTGCCGTTCTCGTTCTACAGCCGAAGAGCAGGGCCGTGAGTCCGGGAACGAATATGAAAAACAGAGAGTACTGTCATCAGCAAAGGAATATATTGGATTAGAAGTAGCAGACAAGAGATCATTAATGGAAATTAAAAAGAGTTTCGGAGACAGAACAGAACCCTGGGGCACACCAGCACTTATTTTGTGAATATCAGACTTGAAACCGTCCAAGACAACTTGAATTGAACGTTCCGAAATGTAATTTCTAATCGATTGGAGAAGAGAGTCGTCGATCCCAAATGCACGCATTCTCGACAAAAGAGCCTGATGCCAAACTCTGTCAAGTGCCTTACAAATATCAATTGCAACTATCTTGCTTTCTCCAGATTGATGTACGCTTTGGTTCCACTTTTCGGTGAGACATGCCATCAAACCACCAGTGGACCTGTTGCTACGAAAACTATACTGCCGTCATTAAGAAGTCTCCGCGTTTCGAGATATTTCATTAGCTGACGGTTTATCAGCGTTTCCATGACCTTGGAAAGAACGGACGTAAGTGCAATGGGTCTGTAGGAGGAGGGGCAAGAAGATTCGCCTTTTTTTAGGGACGGGCTGGACGAATACTGTTTTCCATCTGCTTGGAAAGAGTCCTAAAGAGTAGGATTGATGATAAAGCTTACGCAGTGGTTTTGCCAGCGTGGAAGAATACCTCTTCAGAAGAAGGGGAGATATACCATCTGGACCAGCGGATTTATGTATGTTGAGATCTTTAAGTACTCGTGCTACTACACGAGTGCGAAAGTGGATTCGTCCCATTGAGGATTCGACGTACTCAAGTGTAATAACGATTTCAGTACGAGGATGCAGGGATACAATTCTTTGAATGGTGTCAGACAGCGCATCAAACTTGTTAAAAGTGGAATTGCTGTCCAGTTTGGGGTTTCTGTAAATAAAGCAATAGTGGATAATTTGCTTCCGGAGATGGAATTTTAACCACATGAAGTTGAATTCCGAACTGGAACATGGATCACATTGTGGTGGAGTTTGGTAAGGTACATCACACGTAAATGGCGACACCGCGGTGAGAGAAGAATAATAGCACTAGTTCGTAGCCAGGTAGTTTCAGATCAGAATGATCTGAGAGGTGTGGGCGGGGATCTAATTGTGTTTCACTAAGTGCCAAAACAGTTGGTTTGTACCTACAGACGTGGACGTACGCAGAAAAGTGATTACTTTTTAGCCCGTGTATATTGGCTACGTCTACCCTGAATTCCCTAGTTATAATCACAGACAAATACAGAAAACACAAACACCGTCGATACTAAGCAAGGCTGCGAAGTGAAAATTCAAACGTGGGTTTACCGAATCAAATTGCTGTATTTGTGTTATGCCCTTACAACCATATGAAATAGTGCAACAAACAAAATTTTCACTCACAACCCGCTATCCATCAGTTGTTACATACACTCAGCCACTGCCCATACCGTATGGTAAATACAGTAATGGCAGTGGTTAAGAGCAAGCAACAGTACTTCGATCAGGAGCGGGAGAGGTGGGATATCCGAAAGATTTATAATATCTTCATCCGTCATATCGCCAAAACAGGTAAGATCTGTATCCGTTAGAAAGGTGATTTCTTGTCGAAGTGCATTTGAAAACTTATTTCCATCCTCCTCAACATCCAAAACTATTTCCTCGTTGGGCGTGTTTGCAATAAAACCAGATTTCCGGAAACAATTTTTTAATGTCGATGGGGCTTACCGTCTTTAAGGCTTGAAGCAAGTCAGTTTTTGTTTTAAAAGTCTGATAAAGAATCTCCATTATCTAAATGAAGAAGTTGCTTTTTTTTAATGTATCTTCTATAGTGCGCTTTAAAACACCGTGTTATTCCTTGGTCCATAGGTTGGATGAGGGAAGTAGTGTTTGGTGGCAAAAATTCAATTTGAATATTTTCCAACACAGCATCTTCATCAAGTTTGTGAGAAGATGCATTGTCTGCAAGAAGCGACACCTTTCTTTTGCTTGATTTAAACTTTGCGTCAAGTTCTTGATTATGTTGGTCCATATTGCACTCGTCATCCACGCTTTGGTATTTGAAAAATATCTTATCGGAATTGTGCAGTTTTTGAGGCATCTGGGATTACGAGGCTTACCTATTTAAACAACAAACAATAAGCGTGCAAACATAACAAAAATTGTAAGGGCTTACATACCTACCTATGCAATAAATCATTTTGTCTGTGTCGGTCGAATTGGCGATAAAAAGAATGGTTATGCGGTCTTTTGGCGATTTCAACGATGAAGGCTTTTCGAATCGGTTCGCCAGCATTCCTGTTGGTAAAGCTTTGAACATTAATCTGTTCAAAAACAATAATCATATTGTGGAAAGTAGTCTGGCAAAATATTGTTCCGCCAATCGTTAGCAGTATGGAAATCAGTTGAATTTTTCTCTCCATGGAATTTCTTGAAATGAATATTATGCCTTTTTTCAATCGGTCAAGCCAGCTATTTGTTAGCTCAAAATCGACGTTCAGCATGACAGCAAAAGACTTTTCTATGCCCAGCAATTGCTGCGTTTTTTTATCGCATATCTTTGAACCATATAGCCAACGATTCGTCCACTTTACTGTGAGCTCCAGAGCGAAAACGCTTCCTCGCTAAATTTTGGTTCCGCGAACCAACATTGCGAATGGAAACTTTTTGCTGAGATATCCTTGTTAGTGTTGGTGCACTGCAATTAAAATCCGCACAAATGGTCTTCCGTGTTTCTCCTTCTTCAAGCCGTTTTATAATTGTTAGTTTGTCTTTAATAGACAAACTTGTGTTTTTCTGTGACTGGAATTGTTGATAAATTTGATATTCTGTAATTTCATTATTTTGTTAATTCACTTTACATAATTACCCCTTGCGCTGACATATTTATTTTAAAATATGCAATTTTAATTGCAAACAAATCTTTTGACGAGCAGTTACAAATAACCCTGTTCACACACGACTCACGGATTGGATTTTTTTTGACGTTTCCGTGTTCAGACTATACTCCTGTCTGAACACTTCCGCGGGCTCATTTTGACATATCAGTTGTCAGTGGTGATTGGTTTGGGTGTTTCTATATTTTATTGTGGAATGTTCGAAATCGATGGATATGATGCGACAAATCTATTCAAAAAGTGTAACTGCTCATAGCACCATAGCTTTGGTACGTAAATATCAGCCGTCCCAGCCCCACTTTTCTTCGACAGTGCAGCCGCATTTGTCTTCCTTATATATTGACTTCTCAATGTTTTTATTTTCGCCTTCACAATCTCCGGTGTTAGTCCTGGCCGCAATTCTTTGAGATTGTTGGTGATGGATATCATGGCATCATTTTTCTTAATCCTATTCAGGAAGTCTGGACTCTTCGAGTTATACAGTTCCGGACATTGCTCATAAAGAGTTATCACTCCTGTGTTTGCGCCTTGTTCCAATTCATTTTATCTATGAAAATGAAAGTAAAAGTACAAACAAATAAAATGTATTAAAAAGATAAATAAAATAACCAAATACAAACCGCATACGCAACAAGTTTTCTTTCACACACAATTTCTTTCCACTCCACCCTTATGTCGAGTGCCAGTGATTGACATTTCCAAATGTCAAAAAGAATCCAAGAATTTCAAAAATTCTGAAAATCTGGATTGACCTAACATGTCACCTCCCCGCTTCTCATCCCTCGCCAGTAAACGTCAAAAAAAAATCCAGTCCGTGAGTCGTGTGTGAACAGGGTCAATCAACATACAAAATATGTGCTTAGAGAGGTGAACTTCAGTTGCGTACCTAAATACATAAAAAATGACAAAACAAAAGGATGCATTCAAAACCTACTACATCCGTTTTTTTCTTATTTTGGGATACACTGAGTTTTTCATTTAAGCGGAGTTTTTTCTATTAAGATTTATACATTTTTAAAGAATTTTTTTTTCTTCAGTTATCCGAGTTTTTTTTACTTAAGAGGGTTTCAATAAGCCTGAGTAGTTTGTTTGAAATTTGTGAAATAGTACACGGGAACTAATTAAATTTTTTCATATAAGTGGGGTTTTCAATTAAATGAGTTTCAAATAAGCGGGTCCGACTGTAATTGACAGTCATGTAAGTTGTTTATCTTTATTTAATAAAGTGACCATTTGGGACATAAATTTACGGCATTGTGTCTACAATTGTAAACCAGTCATTGTAGCAACGTTCCAAATTCCGATTTGTAATTATTTTTTATAAAAGCATCATATTTTCTGTCGCCGGAAATCATAGAGCTCTGCCAACTGAAATCACATTTGCAATATAACGACCACTATTTGCTTGTATATGGATGGATATATAAATCAGACAGAGAAATAAGTCATGTACATATATCACCAAGAAATATAAAGCCACGATTCGCAAATATCTTGTTATTCAAATAAAAATGTTCGTATTTATTTTAAAACGAAAATGTTTCACAAATGAATAAACAAATGATTGTACAAATGTACAGTTGTTTGAAATGCTTATGCAAGTCAGACGCTCGTGAGAATGAAACGTATGTACAATGCCACAAACGTGACGTATAGATCCCGATCCTTAGCAACATCATGTTAGTTAACACGAGACTATCCTATCTTAAGTTTTAAAGGAAAACTTGGTGGCAAGACAGTCGCGGGAAACCACTAGAATCTATGAAGAAATTCTTAGTTTTCAAGATAGCAGAAATGCGGCCCCTAAAAGTAAAGCTTCTATGTTAGTTGGTAGAAGAATAAGTCAACGAAGCAACAAAATAGGCCAATAAAGCGAAAAGAAGACTAAGAGCTAGCTCGCAGAAAAAGGAAGTATTATGAATCGGCGATTGAAAACATTGAAAAGACATCAGTAGATTTTATCAACAAATTCAGAGGGCACGCAAGGCAGCAAAACATGAAGTAACGCCTGCAGCAACGAACAAGAAAACAAAGTAGAAGGATTTCATTTGGTGCTGAGAATATGGAAGAGACAATTGTTCGACTTTTAAAGTCAATGGTTACCAACACCGCCCTGTCAAATAGAACAAAGTTGATGATGGTGTACAGAAAGCAAGATCTAAACTTATGTTTAACAAGACTGTTGATATTCACGGAAACATCTAAAGTCTTTCATAAACGATAAAGGTCTTCCTCTAATGGGCTGTCCCTCGACTTTAGAATCCAAGGTTCTCCAAATCCGAGAGCTGATACATACATTCCGAGTCAGCTTTGTTGTATTTTGAGTCATCTAACTAGGTCGGTGTCAAAGCAACTTTTTCATACACTGTAGAATGTACTTCGTTTGATCTACAATCTTGTATCTTGTTGTATCTGTCTGAAGCTACGTTTTGTCCGAAGCGTCTGTGTTAAATACCCTTTTTTGTAGAGAGCATATAATTCATTTTAATCTTGTTGAGTTCCTTCTTCTGGTGTTGACGTGTGAATTCTGCATAATTTTTCTAAAAATTATTTTGTAGCAAACACATGACAGCGCAACGGCTTTCCTTAATACTTTTTTGACATCAAAGGTCTTTTTTCTATAGTTGGCGCGCGCTCAACCCTTAAAATGTTTGCACATAGCGCGAGCGAAGGAAAATTAGGATGGAAAGAGAGGAAGGTACCGATATATTAAATATTAACTGAACCTTATTAATCACTTGTAAACTTGAATAATACTACTGTTTGTAATCGCCTACAGATAAGCACCTTGCTTTGTGGGTAAACTACTCGTATTGTAAAGCGAAAGTATTGTAAAAATAAAATAAAATAAATAAATAATACGTAGTTTTAAATGTTTGAAGGTTATAATGACTAGGAAATAACGAGGTCGGCAGTCTATTCCTATGACCATTCAAATTCCTATGAGTGAAATATTTCTTACATCGCTGGATGAAACCTAGACCTTTCGCAGCATTTTTGGCGACATGAAATATGTGGCCATTCCAAAGTAGGTTGTCATTGACACCTATAACGAAAATTGAATGATTTTCGGTTTCGACGGTGCAAGTGCCATTCATTGGTAGGTTAGGTTAGGTAAGAGTGGCTGTTGGAAATACCAACCCACTTAGGCCTATTGGCCCATTGTGATGCCACGTGGATCTATGATCTTCTTACTACTGGAACCAGTTTGAGCTTATAATAAAGCGTAGGAGACTGTTAACGTCTATTTTTTCTAGATCGTTTAGGTCGTTGTAGAAGAAAGCTCCTAGATGAAGCTTCCTTCTCTGAGAGAGAGCTGGGCATGTGCAGAGTAGGTGGGGGATTGTCTCCTCCTCTTCCTCGTCCATGCAGCTTCTACAGAAATCGTTAGTAAAAGCGCCAAGCCTTCTTGCGTGCTTGCCTATGAGGCAGTGTCCGGTAATGACACCTATTATGGCGCTGAGATGTTTCCTATCTAAAAGGATCAGACACTTAGATCGACTCAGATCCAGCCTTGGCCAGACCTGTTTGGTCGCTAGACATGTTTGTCCAGCAGTCCACCTAAGGTCTGTTTTTTTATTGGCATCTAGCTTTAGTGTTAGTTTGCACGTAGCGATTGGTATACCTATACTACCTTCGTCCGTTAGGATAGGTAGAGTGGTTCCAATTTTGGCGAGTTCATCGGCTCTGCAGTTCCCTGGAATGTCTCTGTGGCCCGGCACCCAATAAAGGTGAATGTTGAACTGCTCTGCCATCTCCATGAGAGATGATCGGCATTCAAGGGCGGTTTTAGAATATAATGAGACTGAGTCCAGGGACTTGATGGCGGCCTGACTATCCGAAAATATGCGGATATCTTTTGCAGATATCACGTTTATCTTCAGCCAGGACAGAGCTTCTTCTTTCTTAAGGTATGGTGTAATCGGTGTTCTCTGTGAGGATTCCTAATGTATTAAGAATATTGGCGTGGCCAGATGAATTATTTGTCCACTGTTTAGTCGCTTTAAGGCGAATAGCTGCAGTCGCAGCTACTTGCTTGTTAAAAATGTAGAGGGGTGTCAAGTGAAGCAAAATATCTAATGCCGCAGAGGGGGGTAGACCGCAAGGCTCCGCTTGTGCATAGACATGCTGTTCTTTGGACTCTGCTTAGTTTAATGCGGTTGACTGCATTCTCCAAGGCCGTCCACCAGACAACCACCCCGTAGGTAAGTATCGGTCTTATGACCGAGATGTATAGCCAGTGGGTTATGCGAGGTTGAAGGCCCCATTTGTTCCCAATGGCTTTTTTGCAAGAGAATAAAGCTATTGTAGCTTTATTGACTCTTTCTTGAATGTTAGGTTTCCAGTTTAGTTTCCTATCAAAAATGAGACCCATATATTTTGCTGTATCGGACAAAACTAAACTGGTACCGTTTATTGACCCTCATAGACCCTCCTATGATTGGAATTTTATATTTCCTAGAAAAGAGGACAAGATCAGTTTTATGGGGGTTTATTCCCAATCCACAGCGATCTGCCCAGCGGGTTAATCTGTTGAGATTTACTTGGAGGAGTTCTTTAATGGTATTTAGATGCTTTCCTGAGACGGCTATGGCAACGTCATCCGCATAGGCAATCACTCTGCTACCACCCGCTTCCAGGTATATCAGTAGTTCGTTAACTACAAAGTTCCAGAGAAGGGGAGAGAGGACACCGCCCTGCGGCGTACCCCTACTGACATATCTTTTAGCAGAAGTCTCACCCAGTTTGGAGTTGATTATCCTGCTTATTAGCATTAGATTAATCAGCTCCCCAAGTGAGCCGTCTACCTGCAGAGTTGACAGCGCAGTCGTGATTGCGGATGTGTTGACGTTGTTAAAGGCGCCCTCTATGTCTAGAAAAGCAACCATTGTGTACTCCTTATATTGTAGGGATCGTTGATGTGGCTAGTCAGAGAGTGCAAAGCTGTTTCCACCTTTACAGTAGGCATGTTGAGCCGTAGACAGAAGTCTTGGATCAACTTTAGCTCGAATATGGATATCAATCAGTCGTTCTAAAGTTTTCAGAAGGAATGATGATAGACTTATAGGTCTGAGGTCCTTTGGGACTACATGAGAACATTTTCCAGCTTTGGGAATGAATACTACATTGACTTCTCTCCATAACAGTGGAATGTGGATAAGTTCTACACAGCTTCTCATAATATCTGAGGACCTCTGTAGCTCGGCAGGTATAATACCGTCCGGACCAGCAGACTTGTATGGTTTGAAGCTATGCAGTGCCCAGAGCAGTTTGTCTCTTGTAATCAGACCATGAATTTTGGTCACGGTTGCAGTAGGCCTGTTTGGGCTGCTACTGGCCGCGAGTTGGGAGCTACCTGGAAAGTGGGTGTCCAGAAGCAGGTTGAGTGATTCATCACTTGAGGTTGTCCAAGAGCCATCGGTTTTTTTCAAACAGCTGGGCATCATAGGATTTGTGGAGAGGATTTTTTTTAGCCGCGATGCCTCAGAGGTTTCTGTAATTTTGTCGCAGAATGACCTCCAGGATTGTCGCTTTGCCTTCCTCAGTTCTTTTTTGTATAATTTGAGGGATTCTTTATATGAGTCCCAGTCGGTCACTTTTCTTGTGCTTTTTGCTGCGTTGAAAAGTTTTCTGCAGGCGTTTTTGAGCAGTCCCAGTGCCGATGTCCACCAATGTGGCTTTTTCTTGGCTCTTGGTTGAATAAGAGGGCAGGAAGCGGCCTCAGCCTTATTGAGAGTCAGAGTAAATTCCCTGACTTTCATGTCGAGCTCATTGGTGTCACGCGGGGGACTTGATAGTTCAGAGGATATCGTTTTCGACAGTATTCTTCTGTATCTTGTCCAATCAGTTTTCCGGTAGTTTCGGAAAGCTGGTTGGCGGGGGGAAGCATCACTCAGACTGAATTGGATGTATCTATGGTTTGAAAAGGAGTGTTCAGACGATACCATCCAGTTTGTTAGCCTTTAGGTGATACTGTCGGAGACAAGAGTAATATCTAACACTTCTTGTCGGTTTTTTGTTATAAAAGTGGGCTCATTGCCAATATTGCAAATTAAGAGGTTAGTACTTAAAATATAGTCTAAAAGTGACTCACCTCTATCATTGATGTCGGTACTGCCCGATACCGTATGATGTGCGTTAGCGTCGCATCCGATTATGAGGCCAGTTTTTTGCCTTCCCGCTTCCAGTACCACCCTTTCTAGGTTATCACGTTCTATTACGGAAGCATTGTTCGTGGAAGATATAAAAAAAAACATAGCATCCAAAAATCAAAAAATTCTAATTTTATCTGGAAAAAAACGTAAAACAACTATTCAATAAACAAAACATTAAAGAGGGCGCATCTGCTTTGACCTTCCTACGGCACTCAAATATAATGTTTATTATCAGTCAGATTTGATTTTAAAAAATTACGTTGCGAAAAACGGAATACTTCTATCCAACAAGCAGAACACGCAACTTGATAATACAAAACAATTAAGAGTAACATCATGTACGTCCCATTGAATAGAAAAATGTTTAGATTTTTTCCTTCGGTGTGCAATATCTGTGTAACCTATAGCATCTGTGATCTTATGTCTTTTAGTAAGCACTGGTAGGGGGCAGAATATTATAAGTTGCTTTAGTTTTGTCACACACTGTATGTAATACTTTAAGCGGGTTTATCAAGAGAACTAATTTTCAAAGTCACTTGTGCCAGTCTATTATTAAATTTTGTAATATAACAACAATATGATATTATATATTTTTAAATTAAACTACTTAAGTTAAATCATCCAATATGTATGTTTTGGTAAACTCTTAAAACCATTTTACTACAAGTTTTACAGCTGGATTGTAAACTATGTCAACATGAAAACATTCTGGTCTCATTTGTGTGTTATGTAAAAGTTAATAAAAGTTATCTGGGCTCTGGGATAAGTTAAAGTGCCACCCTAAAGCGAATCTCGCATTTGCAAATTTTTATCAAAAAAAGCGTGATGCCATTTTATTCTTCTTCATATGAGTACTACGGATACCAAAGGCAATTGTTCTATTTAAATTCTCTTCTTTCGTAGCTACAACACTGGTGTATCTATCTGTGGTCAGTAAAAATCGGGTCGAAAGTTATACTAAGTACGATTAATCCGACTGTGAAATTGATGTGTGACTGTATCTCTTTATCTTCTTGTCTGTAGCACTTGTGTAAGTTAGTTTTGTGATATTCGTTTGCCTTTGTTTGGGAATCTTTTGCAAGTCGAACTCTCTTCCAGGTGTAAAGTTGAACAGAAGCGGCTTTCAAAATCACTTTCAGTCAGATAATAACTTCATAATACGCTTGAGTTTCGGCGATAACCTTTTCATTGGAACCATATCTCTTTCCGTCGCGTTTTTTTAGAGGTTTGCAAACAGGTAATAGGATCCATGTTTCATATATTGTCACATACGAACAAATAATTTTTATTTCGCTGTTTGGAGCGCTCCGAATCATCAACATGTTGTTGGTTTTGGTCCAAATGCGATACCCACTTCGAATAGAGCTTTCGCATATTCAAATACTCATTCAAAATATGATGTACACGGTCTACTGATATCTTTATGATGTCAGCTTTACATCTGTTCAAAAATATTTTCTGGATTTTTTTTCATGTTTTCCGACATAGCAGCCTCATTTGGGCATCATCAGTTTTGTCTGTACGACCGCATTTGAATTCAGCAAACCAGCGACAAATGGTTTTATCAACGAACGAAACTCGTTTTTTACCATGGTAATATCTAAAGGTGCGTCATTAAAGCTTCAATATCTCGACGACTAATGTTCGAAATGTCATCAAATTTTGTCACGTATCGTTTGTAAGTTGGTGCTAGCTAAAAATCGTATGGTTATGTTATTAGAGTCGACATCTATGTGATAGTCTTGGGACTCCTCCTTTATGGTTGATTTCCTCATAATATCCCATGTCCCACGATTCCTGTGTGGGTGGTCTTAGGCTTGGTAGTTTTAAAAAGCAGAAAAATTGGTAAACATGAATTTAGGAGCGCCCAGATTTCATCATGTCGTTTGGTGAAATAAGGATTGGAATATCCTTTCAATAGCATTTTGCTATCGGAATCTTAAAGGTTGTCAATGGATATACAATACTCAATTAGTCAGTCAGACTAATTATTATTCATGTTACGATATTGATCCTAGTCAAAACCCATGAAGTAGTCAAGATCGATGCTTACCACCTCTTTATCGATTTCGAGGCCGCATATGACATCATGTATATATAGAGGCAAGCTGTACAGAGCCATATCTAGTATCTAGTTTTGTCGTCCCTGCGAATCTCGAAGCAATCTCTTCGACACCCTGGTTCTCGAAAAGGGTATGACTCTTCAGAGTCATACTTAAGAAAATTGTGCGAAGCTTGTCTTGTATACGCTGATGACATTGACACCGTTGGCAAAAAAGCGTGTAGCTGTGAAATAAGACAAAACAAAGTATATGCAGTCAATAAACTTGGATGTAGCATAGTTTACTTCGGCTCGGCTATTAAATTTGATAATTGTCCCTCATTGAAAGAAGTCAAACGAAGAGCTACACTTCCCAATGGTTTATTTATTTTTTTTTTTTCTTTCAAAAAAGCAATCGAGTAATAAGGACTTATCTCCTTAATAGACTCTATATATAGTGTGTGACAAAACTAAAGTAACTTTTAAAAATCTACCTGTCTTTCTACTTGGCACGAGAAGAAAAGGATATGTCAAAACGATGTAAGTTGAAACTTTAAAACATAAAGATACTTCAATTTTTTATTTATTTTAAAGTAACAATCACAAGAAATTCAATGGAGATCAAAGCTATATTTTCGTAAGGCGTTGACAAAACTAAAGCAACTTAACAACTAACCTTAATTCGGAATAAATATTGACTGTTAATTAATATTTCGTTGGATATCCGTTATTTTGAAGGACTGCATGGCATCGACGGGGCATGGATTCAATTAAATTCTTTATTGTACCCATGGGGAATTGCCACCATTCTTCTTTTATAGCTGCACAAAGAGAGACCTTGGAGGAGTAATCCTGAGTCCGAATTTTGCGATCTACAATTTCCCATAGATTCTGTATGGGATCGAGATCAGGCCATTCCAGAACACACACTCCGGCCACAGTTAACCATTCGGTCACGAGCCTAGACTTGTGTTTGGGGTCATTATCATGTTGTAATACCCAGCGCAAGGGCATGTTGTCATCCGTGTATGGATACATAATGTCCGTAATTTGGTGGATAGGTCCCATTCCCTGGCCGGAGAAACAACACCATGACATTGCCCCCACCGTGTTTAACTGTGCCGTGGCAATATTTTGGGTCTAAGCGTTGTCCTATTGGTTGTCTAACGTGCGCACTTCCATCTGATCCCTTGATGTTATATTTTGATTCATCTGACTGTTCTCCATTTCTGTATCGTACAGTTAATGTGTTCTTTCGCAAACTTTATGCGCGCTATCCTGTTTTTCTTTGACACAAATGGTTTCTTTGCAGGCCTAACTACCTCGTGACACCTTCTGCTTGCGGTTCTTGGATGAATGTGGAGTCTCAAGTCATTGACAACTTTCCGTGAAGATGTTCTAGGATCTATTTTGAACTCGCGTATTATGAGATGATCCTGCTTTGCAGTGGTTTTTCGGTGTCTACCGCCAAGATAAATTGTTTGTACTGTCCCTTTCTGTTGAAATCGCTTAATTAATCGACAAACAACTGATTTTTCCATTGAATTCTCGTATTTAGAACAAATAAATTTTTGTTTCATTCCATTACCTAAGGAAATCTTCAATAATCTTATTTTTAAGTTCATTTCCAAATTTGTTTCTGGCCATTATCCTTAAAAAAATCTCTAAATATAAAATTTACTTCTTTTTCCTAACACTTAACAATGGATAATGAATACAGTGAATAATAGATGTAAACAGGCAACAACAAGTATGGTTTAACGGAATGTGACCTAACGAAATCCAAATGTTTATGTACTTTTGATTCGTTTGACCAGATGCTCAGGTTCAGTGAGAGTTGCTTTAGTTTTGTCAATGTCGCATTTTACTCGTATGAATGCATTGTTTTTTTTTTATTATTTTTAATATGTAAAACATTTTAAAAAAAATAGAAAGTATATATTTTTTTAATAAATAATATTTGAAGTGTTATAAAGACGAACAATTTTGTATAGAAATAACTTCACAGATGCTATAGTTTACATAGATATTGCACGCCGAAGGAAAAAATCTAAACAGTTTTTATTGCCTGTTTTTACTTCGAACTTCAATCTCTGAACGATTTGTATGAACAAAATGTATTATAAAACCGAAGTCAATTCTTGGGATCATATGTGTTGTTTTGTGGGTACAGCCGACGAGCAGGCATGCGCCGCGCCGTGCAGATGTGTTTGTGGTCTCTGTTTTCAACCCTTATCTTCATACATAAAACAACCACAGTTCACGGAGCTGCGCGGCGCCCTCGCTGCCTGTGTAGTTGCTTTACCTCATTCGCCGTCGACTCTCGACCGATTTGGATGTTTATTTATGTGACTGAACAATTTTTCTTAGTAAATTTTGTCAGCGGTACTTTTTCTGCGATATAATATTTTGCAGTTTATTTTTCGATAGCAATGGGTGACAAGAGATTATCTGGAGTTTTTTGTTCTGTTTGTAGGAAAACTAAAAGGAATTACCCTGACTTGAAAATTTTTAAATGTCCGAGTTTGTAGGAAAAAAATATCTGAAGGCGGATGCTGTTCCTTCATTAAATATAAATTCTGATTTGGATTCAATTGAATTTAGAAGATCTGAGGTCTCCTTTAACTAAGCGAAGGAGAACGTCGAGCAGTTGCAGCATTTCGTGTGCAAGGTGCGATCAGTTATTTGAAAGATGTGAAAAAGAGGAAAAAAAAATGCAACTATAAAAAAAAATATTGTTAAGTTACAAATTTAAATTAAGAAATTTAAAACTAAAACATTATAAAAAAACAGAGCGTATGCCATAAATATTTTTAATAAAAATAAAATATCTACGACGTTTTAAATCGAAAGGCTCAATATTTCAGACCATTCAAAAACATTTTGTAAAATGCTTCTGAAAGAATCAAAGACTACAAAATACAACAGCCACGAAAAAGAACACAAAGCGCCTATAAATTTTTGAGAGATAGACTTGGCTTTAAACTTCCTCACATTTCCTCTTTCTGTAGATGGGCTCCTGTAAAAGGATTACAACCAGGATATAAAAACAATGCTCATTAGTATCTTAAGTCAAAGTTCGCTTTATTAAACCAGCAAGAACGTTGTTTTGTCCTGATATTTGATGAAATTAGGATTCGTACCTCACATATAATATAAAAAATGATTTAATAAATGGTTTCGAAAACCTTGGTGTAGAAAGAAGTAGATTATTTGCTAATGAAATATGCGTTTTCATGCTAAATGGTTTGTTTGATAGTTGGAAAAGTGTTTTAAACTATTTTGTATCAACAAACGGTGTAAATGGGGATAACCTAAGCGAAATTATAAAAAACAATTTGAAAATCTGTCAAGAACTTGGTCTAAAGGTATTTGCTATTGTTTACGACCACGGACCAGTAATAGAAAAGCTTTTAAAATGTTAGGTGTTTCTAAAGAAAACCCATTTATAATTTTTAATGATGAACAAATATTTTGTTTTTATGATTTCCCTCATTTGTTAAAATCACTTCGTAATGTTCTATTGAAATCAAATCTACAAACACCAGATGGTAAAGTGTCTTTTGATGTTATCAGAGAAATACAATTTGAAAGTTGACAACGTAGCTAAGATATGTTTAAAATTTAGAAGTTGTCATATAGCACCAAATGCCTTAGAAAAAATGCATGTTCACCTTGCAACGCAAATATTTAGCCGGACAACTGTGGCATCGATTCAAACTGCTTTTGAACTTAATTGCTAAAAGAAAGCTCTAATAATGCTGTAGCAATGAAAGAGTTCGTACTAAAAGTGAACAATGTATTTGACTACATGGATAATGGTTCACATTATGAAAAGAATGTTTTAAGGCGGGGAGTTCCGCTAGAAAATCCAGCTTACAATGAGTTGAAACAATGTTTGTCTTACTTAAAAGATATACAAAAATCAGTTAACCTTCCAAGAAACTTTTGTTTAAAAGGAATGGAATAAACTATTAACGGGGTCATATTACTTTGTCATGATATAAGCAATGGCCTATATGAGAACGTGGATTATTTACTAACAAAGAGAATTCATCAAGATGTATTAGAAAATTTATTTTCTATTATTCGCATCAAAGGTGGTTACAACAAAAATCCGTCTGTTTACGAATTTAATGTTTTGATGTCGAAAATTCTCTCGTCAAATCTTATTAATTTTTCTCCTTTCAGTAACTGTGATAATGATGATGTAGAATTTTTAAATGTAGACTTATCCCCAACTCAAACTAATATTCCAAAAACTTCTTCATTGCTTAAGGATCGTAGGAAAATCGTGTGCGATGAAACTCTGTACGAAAAAGTCATTTGTGATATGGAAATCGAAACTAAAATCACATTAGAAACAACAGCAATGCGATATTTTACTGGATATCTTGCTTTTAAAATGCTTTTAAGAAACATACGTTTAAATTGTTCAAAACTATTTTTAAAAACTGATGAAAAAATAACATGTCCTTCGGAATTTTTCATCTTTGCAAAAAAATTATTCTCAAAGAAGTGACTTTAAAAGCCTGAAGGCACCAACTAATGAATTTTTTAAGGTTTGTAAAGTTCACTTTAAAGTATTTAACGGAATTTTCAGAGAACGTCCACAAGAAAGAAATATACTCGTAAGAGAGACAATGGCCTTGGAATGTATAAGGATAACAAATACTAGAGATCCGAAATGGTTTGATGAGAAAAGTCCTTGCTATGAGCATCGCAACGACCTTCTATACTTTGGTCTCCTCGTTCTATTACGGAAGCATTGTTCGTGGAAGATAGAAAAAAAACATAGCATCCAAAAATCAAAAAATTCTAATTTTATCTGGAAAAAAACGTAAAACAACTATTCAATAAACACAACATTAAAGAGGGCGCATCTGCTTTGACCTTCCTACGGCACTCAAATATAATGTTTATTATCAGTCAGATTTGATTTAAAAAAATTACGTTGCGAAAAACGGAATACTTCTATCCAACAAGCAGAACACGCAACTTGATAATACAAAACAATTAAGAGTAACATCATGTCTGAGTATGATTCACTCTAGTTCGATCGAACTGGGACGTACGGGTACGTCCCATTGAATAGAAAAATGGTTAGATTTTTTCCTTCGGTGTGCAATATCTGTGTAACCTATAGCATCTGTAATCTTATGTCTTTTAGTAAGCACTGGTAGGGGGTAGAATATTATAAGTTGCTTTAGTTTTGTTACACACTGTATGTAATACTTTAAGCGGGTTTATCAAAAGATCTAATTTTCAAAGTCACTTGTGGCAGTCTATTATTAAATTTTGTAATATAACAACAATATGATATTATATATTTTTAAATTAAACTACTTAAGTTAAATCATCCAATATGTTTGTTTTGTAAAAGTTATTAAAAGTTATCTGGGCTCTGGGATAAGTTAAATTGCCACCCTAAAGCGAATCTCGCATTTGCAAATTCTTATCAAAAACAGCGTGATGCCATTTTATTCTTCTTCATATGAGTACTACGGATACCAAAGGCAATTGTTCTATTTAAATTCTCTTCTTTCATAGCTACAACACTGGTGTATCTATCTGTGATCAGTAAAAATCGGGTCGAAAGTTATACTAAGTACGATTAATCCGACTGTGAAATTGATGTGTGACTGTATCTCTTTATCTTCTTGTCTGTAGCACTTGTGTAAGTTAGTTTTGTGATATTCGTTTGCCTTTGTTCTCTGTATCATTATGCAATTGCAAGTGTATTGGGATTATAACATCTATCAGCTCAAGCAGTTAGCAGCTTCTTTGATAATATATTTTCGAAGTGAACGTGCCGGACTGAATCAGTCGGGTTAAACGCTGCACGGAATTTAGTCTTTCGGATCGAATATTTTATTTTCATTTCCTGTAAAGTAGTAGAATTTAAAAATATCGATTAAGAAGTGAAATGTTCTTCAAGGAGTTTAGACGGGTAAATATTTCAATGTTTCTTCGTTTGTATCGTATTGAATCCTGTTGTGGGTTGAATCTTAAAAAGTGTTGCGTGTTTCTTAAGTTTCCTTGTGCACCAAAGCGAGATTATACCTGTGACTAGATATTTAAAACCAATATCCACTTGCAATTGATTTTATTTAGATCAATACAACTACACTGTAGGAATCACTTAAGCGCAGTTATCGGTTTTTAAAGCGCTGTAAAATATTATTTTTAATAACATTTATATATAAATATAAAAATTAAGTTATTAGGTATTTTAGAAGGGAACTTACTTTTTAATATCCTTAACTTGTGGGTCATATGTCTGGCAATATGCCATCGTAACCGCTACTGGCAACAGTTTCTAACTCTCTCCGGCTTTTACTATTGTAAATTGATTTGATTTCTCGTCTTTATTATGTTATATGTACATAAGTGTCGATCGACCAGCTGTTATTTTGTGTCGGATAAACAGATTCCATTGCATTCCGTAACAAGCAATTTAGGGCCAATGGCATACTATAAGGGTATAGTATATATCTGCTCCTGGCTCTCCTGGATTTTTTTTAAACATAGGACAAATATCATTTTGATTTCAGACTAGCAATTGCATTCTGCTCCTTGCAGGGCAGTTGTACAGGAAGTACGAGGTGTGTTTAAAAAATAACTGGAATTTTTAAATTTCGCGGATTTGGAGAGTCCAATTGTCAAATATTTTTTTTATTATGTTTTATTATGTTCGTATACATGCCCCTGAAGTATGATAAAATTTTGAGCTGTATTCATTGTTTACTCTGTCTGTGGCAGCCGCTAAGCTTAGACGTGTTTTTATGAGCTCGGCGATTTTCGTTTGTTAAAAGAAACAAGAGTTTACGAGTGGTATAAGCGTTTCCAAGATGGCCGTGAAGGCGTTGAAGATGAGGAACGCTCCGGACACCCTAGCATATCAACAACAGATGAAAACGTAAAAAAAGTGAAAGAAATGGTTATGAACGATCGCCGAATCACAATCAGAGAAGACGCTGATGATGTTAGCATGGCAGCAAAATTTGTTCCAAAACTGTTGAAATTTGAACAAAAACAGCGGCGAATGGAAGTTGCTCATGAGTCACTAAATGAAGTCAACGACGATGCAGAATTACTAAAGCGTGTTATAACAGGTAAGGAAATATGGGTTTACGGATATGACGCCAAAACTAAGGCTCAATCATCCCAGTGGAGGCATTCTGGCTCGTCAAAACCGGGAAAAAAGCGCATCGCTGAAAGAGCTAAGGCTATCCCAAAGATCGAGTTTGAGAAGTGTTTCGAGGATAGGAAGAAGCTCTGGCACAAGTGCATAATATCTAATGGGGACTATTTTGAAGGCGACAACATAAATAAATATTTTTTTTAAAAAACTAAAATTCCCGTTATTTTCTGAATTAATCTCCTATGCAACACATTCCTTTTCCTCGCCATCTCTGCAGCGCCTGCTGGAGAATCCGAATAGAACAGTGTTCCGTGATTATATAATATTTGTGAGCTGAGAGATGTCTCCTCTCCTGAGGCTACTACGTTCTCTACTCTACGAGTAGATGTCTCACAACTGTCCGGGAGATCGAAAATATAATATAACCTTCATGACAGCAAAATGTTCAATGAGTTCAATCAGTATGCTAAAGCAATTGTGCACATATGACTTTCTCAGATCCGTATGAGAGAAGTGCCATCTGATTTAACCGATTCTTGATCTTCTTTTAGGAATAAAATTTCTACGTTTTAGTGCCAAGTTCAGGGTCATGGGTATGGAGACGCGTCAGCACGTCGTCAGTTTCCCTGAGTCTCATTCCTGTGGAAGGTGGGTTCGTTGCGTGAACCAATTCATGTTGAGGTTTCCGTTCTGTATATGCAGTCCTCAGCCAGAACGCAAACATTCTCTACTTAAGCCTATAGTTGATCTTCACAGTGTTTGCACTCGGCATCAATTAGACTGTTATCATTTTCAGGCTTCCCGATCGCAGCATCAGAGAGGAGATGGGAACACCCTTATACGAGTATGTAAGCTAGTTTTCTCCCCTCAGGTTTTCATGAAAGCCTATTTTACTGCAACATCCAATTTTCCCAGACCCGATCTATAGACCTTGCTGACTGCAACAGCGGTTTCATTAAGTTTTCATGCGCGACGAAAACCATCGCTAAGATTTTTTCTTCTGCCGGACTCAATCGCATCATCTCCGTTGCTCGTGTGTACTCGTATGTGTGACTAGAGTCACTATTTTTATTTTCATCGGTGGGTTTGACATTTTTGATTGATTTTCATTCACTTCCACTGCTGCCATTGCTGGTTACAACACCGTTTTCATCCGAGCTTCGTGTGTAGAGAAATCCATCAAATGTGGTAATACCACAAGCTTTCTTTTTCCTTTTAACCCTATTTGTTATTTTACAGTCGATGTGATTTTAATTGGTTGCAATCAGGTTGTGCCTTCGACTGGATCCACGATTTCTTTGCGCTGTTTAATTGTCTCAAGTCTTTTTCTTATGTTTACCGCCTCTTAGACGTTTTCCTCTTCTGGAACCCGTTGAACCTTTTTGGTTTTCCAGGTCAAACCGTCAAAAGCGACATTCAAGCCAACCAGCTTTCTATCGGAGTAGAGTTAACCTCTGTTTCACTCTCACCATCGTTCGAATCTATTCAACTTGTCATAGAAAGAATCGCAGGAGGCACCAGTCTGCATACACTGCACTTCTATCATTATTTCTATATATTAATTGATGTTCAGCATTTCCAATCGGGTATATCTCAATTTTTATTTTATAATGGAATGTTTATTTATTTATCCGCTTAATATAAGCAGTTCTAAAAAAAACTTAGCGTTGGATTTAACAATATGTATTGTACTTAAAAATTAAAAATTAAGAGGGGAAGGGGGAAAAAAGGGAGTTTCTAAGCGTGTTTTTGCTATAATCAAAATCGAAAAGTTGATGACTGTCATTAGCCACGCTTAGCATTCGAGACATAGGCTCATTACGCCCATAATTCGTGCGATAAAATTTCAGGTGGAAGATGGACACTGACTTCAGAGTACGCGGATTTGTGCTAAGGGAGATTGTTTGTAGAAGCACAGGACAACCAATATTACGTGTTAAAAGCTTTTGTACAAATAGGATATCAGCAAATTTTTTCGTTTTTCAAGCGATTGCATATTCAGCAAGTTCAAACGGTGCTCTTAAGGAGGTAGGTTGTACGAGTATTTATCAGGCCAAGGGTGCCGCGTAGAGCGAAATGGATAAACCTCCGTTGTACACCCTCAATTCGATACGAATGTGTATCGTGATAGGGAGACCAGACCTGGCTGGCCTATTCAAGAATTGGCTTCACAAATGCGCAGTATAAGGTTTTCGTGATGTATGGATTTGAGAATTCCTTGGACCAGCGTTTCACAAAACCGAGTGCAGAATTTGCTCTCCTGATAATACTATCCTGATAAATGACTGCCAAAATTAAGTTCACTGTCGAATATAATACCTAAATCACACAGAAAATTCACGGAGCATTCAGCTCTAGAAAGTTTTTGCTACACCAAATAGAAAAGCTGTTCAAGTCATCTTGTCCATGGGAGTCGAGTCAGTGGGTGTAGAGACGTGCATGAAAATTTTCATGTCGTCAGCATAAACTGATAGACGAGAATAATTAATAATGCGATCAACGTCATTAATTGACAGAATGAAAATCAGGGGATCAAGGTGGTTGCCCTGTGTGACCCCAGATAGGCTATTAAAGGGATTAGATCGAAAACCGAAACCTTAAATTGTGGCGACAACATCGACTTCTTTGCCATCCTCCAGTGCACACAGGGTGCTAGATACGAATTCCGTTTTAGGAAACCGTGTTGGTGAGGGGAAAATATAGACTTACAATGGAAAAACATTGCATCATAAACAACACTTTCGAATAGCTTAGGTATGCAAGAGAATTTGGCTGTAGGACGATAATTACGAATTTCCTTTTTTGGACCTTTTTTATGAAGGGGAATTATAAAAGAACCTTTTCAAAGCAAGGGGAAGACCTTCTGTGAAATAGAAAGTTGGAACAGAGCAGTAAGCGGGAGAGCCAAAGAGTTAACACATTTTTTTTTTAACTACAGCCGGTATACCGTCAGGACCAGCAGAGTAATTGCATTTAAGTTTGTCAATCTTTTCTAACACGAGTGCCACCGATATATCGACAGAAGTGAATGTAGTTTGGGCACTATCTGTCATGTAGGAAAAGTAAGAATGGTCGGGCTCTGACAAGTGGTTGGAGAACGATTGGCTAAAGAAATTAGCGAATAAGTTTGCTATTATTTGAGGATCACTCGACGATGTATTGGAGAATGTCAGAGTTGAAGGATAGCTGTCTGATTTTTTTTTTTGCTTTTGATAAAATGAAAAACTCGTTTGGGATCGGAGGTGATGTCAGATTGTATGCGGTTAATATATTGAGCATAAAGAAACTTGCAGAGTTCGATGTAGATGGAAAAATTAAAATCAGAGCGAGATTCATGGTAGATGCGCCAGAGCTTATTTCTTCTCTTACGAAGTGAAACCAAATCTTTAGTATACCAGGGTAGAGATGATGAAAAATTTTTCTGTGGCATAAATGGGACGGATTGCCTAAAACAGTTGAAAATTCCATTGTAGAACTATCCAAGAGCATTATCTATAGAAGTTCGTGTAATGTTAAAAATGTAGTTGAAGTTAGCTGCACTCAAAAGGTTATTTAGTTTGGTGTAGTCGCCTTACGAAAATTAAAACTATTCGAATATTTAGATTGTACAGTATTATAGACGTTATTATAAGGCACTCTAAGAGATAGAGGAGGGTTATACTGATCCAATTTGGATAAAAGATGGTTACTTCCTGAAACGATGCAATTGTCGGCATCTGACGAGAAAATGAGATCGAATTGCCTACCAAGGTTATTGACAACACCAACTTAATTGATAAAGGATGGAGTCTAAAAGACAGTCAATGAAAAGGACCTCCTTATCTGAGGAGGAATTAATTGCTATTATACTTAATGTGGTTGATCGTCTGATGGAGCCCATCGAAGTCTGGGAAAATTAAAATCCCCCAAAATTAAGACAGTGTCGCAAGGATCAACAACATTAAACAAAGAGTCTATGGCATCTATAGCAAGATTGTAACTCTGCGTCGGCTAGGACGGTCGAATGTAGGAGAAGAGGATCTAGATGTTGCGCTTTGGGAAAGTTATTTTGACACAAATATACTCAAAATCGGCTGTGTGTGAAGTTTTGACTAATGTAGAGTCAAGGCGATTGTGTACTGCCAAAAGTACACCTCGACCCGAGGAATCATCCTTTTTCTCAAGACCATCATCTCGAAAAACAGTAAAATCTGAGGTAAATAACTCGTTGTTTTTATAATCACGAGTAAGATTAGTTTCGTTTAAGGCGAAGATGTCGTAGAGGAGCTTTTGTGAATTAAGATATATGGTAGACGTCTTAGTTCGCATCCCTCGGACGTTTTGATAGCACACGCAAAGACACTTAAGGGGAGTTACATATATATAACGAGTATATAAATGAATACGTAATCGTTTTTTGGTTGCGACGTTACGGGTGCAGGCACTGGATTCATTGATGACAGCTAATTATGTTGTCTTCAGTAGTAACAGAAGAAAGTCTCGAGATGTAGATAGTTTTACGAGGAGGCTTTTTCACAACTACCAGATTGATGGATGATGGTATTAGAAGCGAAGGTTCTTGACGTGATGTATGAGGTAGAGAGTCATCGTTGTAAACAGATGGAGGAACCAAAAAGGGAGAGGGAGATTTATTGTTTGAAGTCATTAGCGGGAAGATCCCCAATTGAATTAGAGTTAGAACGTAAAACTCTCTTTTGCTGCGGGGGTTCCAATTGTAGCGTTGACTCCTGAATAATTACGACAGATGCATGTGATGTTAATTCCAGTGACTTGAGCGGTCGTTGTTTATGTTTTTGTTTTAGTTTTGTTGTTTCTGCTCTTTTTGAGTTGTTTGCTGCTGAGGATCATGTTGTAGAGGTTCTTGGTTATGGTGTTGTAGCTGCTGCTGTTGTAATTGTTGAACCTCTTTTTTTTCTTTTTTTTTGATCAAGTAATTGTTGTCGTTATTGGATATCCTGATTTTTTTCAGCAGATGATTAGTTCCTATACTAATTAAAATTTAGACTAAGCAATTGAAAAAAGAAAATTACGGTAAAATAAAAGTCTGTTTTGCAAAAGTCTGCGAACAATAATATCTTCTCTCCCCTTCCAACAACTCTACTAAAAAGTTTGCCGTTAGCTTGAGTTGTTTTTTTTTTTTGCAGAATTCCCTCGTATTCTCATTCGATTGCTCCACATTGTAAAAGACGGACATTCTCGCAGATTAAAATCCCGACAGAACCATGGAAACAGTTAAAGTGAACGAATTTGAGATCTCTGAAAGGAGAATAAACTTTGAGTTGCACGCAGAAAGAAAATCGTACGATAATATAGGGTTTTCTAATAAGGACTTGACAACTTGACAACGCAAACCAGTTGAGATATTTCAAAAACTTTATTATCGGCTGGAAGTACAATCAAAACATTTATGAATGGAACTCGACTTCGTTCATATAGCCACCGCGGGCACGTTTGCAGCGTTCGATTCGTTGGATCCAATTTTCAACGACTCGGTCACACATTTCGGCCAAAACGGCCGCTATTTCGCGTTCAATGTTGGATCTGAGCTCTTCCAAGCGGCGTTAAATCGCATGAACGAGGCGGCCAATTGGCTGGCCCATTTCTTGAGATAACACGCTCACCATACTTACTCTTCAATAAATCGATTGTAGCGTGTGCTGTGTGGCTTGTGGCATCATCCTGTTGAAACCACATGTCGTCCAAGTCCATATCTTCCAATTCGGGACAAAAATAATCGGTGATCATGGCGCGATAACGCTGACCATTCACAGTAACGTGACGATCGTTATCGTCGACGAAAAAATATGGCCCAATAACGACGCCGGCATGCAAACCGCACCAAACAGTTATTTTTTGTGAATGAAGTGGTGATTCATGAAGCACATGTGGATTTTCACCCGACCAATAACGCATATTTTGCTTATTGACGAACCCATTGAGCCAAAAATGAGCTTCGTCACTGAAGATGATTTTGCGGTAAAATTCATCATCTTGGCACATCTTCTCCAGAACCCAATCGGAGAAGAGTACGTCGCTTCAAATGCTCCATCGGCTTCAATTCTTGAGTCAGCTTGATCTTGTATGGGTGTAAACCAAGATCCTTACTCAAATTTTTGCACTAAAGTTATTGCCTGTCTACTAGGGCGAGAATTACGACCGAAAATTGGAGTTAACGCTCTTAAAGTTGCAGTTAATGACTCCGAATTTCGGTAGAAAATTTTTATAATTTGCAGACGTTGGCCGTTTGTGTACTTTACCATGATGAAAATGTTGAGTTTACTGAATAAATTGACAGTGACAGTTTGATGATTAGTGAAAGAATGTTACGGTCAAACACGGAGGTGGTGGGGTCATGGTATGGGGATATACATTATGTCGGCAGCCGATACAGGAAGTTAGTTTTCATAAATAAAATTATCGATAAGAACTTATATCTCGATATTGTAGAAAACAATCTGCAAATTAGCTGGTCGTTTTCACTTTCAACATGATAATGACCCTAAGCATGCTGCTTATCGAGTTCGACAATTGATTTCTTTCAGCACACCCCATTGAAAATGTATAGGCTGAGTTGGAAAAAAGAATTAGAAAACAAGAAATAACCAATAAAAAGGTACTCTGCACTGTACGCAGGCTTTTGCAACTGGTTTTTTCTACAATGAATTTATATTTTTATATTTTGTAAACAATTTAAGATGAAACTCAACTTATGGTATTTTTTTTATTATTGCGATTAAAATACCCCTTTTATTTTCAATTGGTATTATCTTTTATTTTATCGTTTTCATGGTTTTAAAGTCATTTTACCCGGATTCGTTCTACTGTACGCAGACATTTGCAAAGCACTGTACTCGTATTTAGAAACTCCAAGGCAACGCCTAAATCGATTATGATTATACGTCAGTTGGGGTTTTCAGAATCCACCTACAATCGTTATTGCGAGTATCATGTAGAGCACAAAAATCCATCGGCGTCATCATACTTGTTAACAATTTAACGTCAGTTAGGACGTGTTTGGCATGTTTCTAAGATTACTTAGTGCTTATGACGTAGAAATTTAGCGAAAAGCGAATCCAGCGATTGCAAGTGATTTGGAGCGACTGCTCGCGACGAACAACTTTGTCATTCTGATTACTATAATACCATATTAATTATACATTTTAGGAGGAAGTGGAATGAAAATGGGCTTTGTAGATTAGATTAGATTGTTGTGGAAGGTGGTATAATGAATCCCAGATCACTGCGACAACAAATGGGCCTATTGTGATGTCATCTATTTAGAGCTTATCTATGATTCCACAATTTGTGAGAAAGGCGGCTAAGTCTTTAGATGAGCTGGCAGCTATATCCGCCGCTTCGAAGTAGAATTTACCTAGGACACGTTGACGTGCTTTGATTAAACTATTGCAGTTACATACAGGTATGTGTTCTGCTGTTTCTACGTCCTCGTTGCAGAGTCTGCATGTATTGTCTTCTGCTATGCCCATGGTCATCAGGTGTTTTTTCACACGGCAGTGCCCTGTGAGAAAACCAGTGATCAGTTGAATCTGATTTCTACTTATTTGTAATAGTTGTTTTTTTTTTTTTTTTTTGTGGCAACTGCTTGACATAAAGTTTTTGGCCTGTCTGTTTTCTTCGGTTTCTCTTCAAAAATGAAGCTTCTTTTCCTCTAGCTAAGTTTTAATCCTTCCTTTTATGGTGTTTATTGATAGCCCACAGAATGGTCATGGCATCATATTTCATAAAAATTTAGCTAATGCTCTTTTGTAACTGTGAAAATACCGTTTATGAGTAGATTTTGAATTTCTTCATTTATTGATATATGTACTTAAAAACTCATCTTTATTTTTAAGATTTTCGAATACATACTCTAAAATATACGAGTAGTACATAATTGCAATCAAATAACATCCCGTCGCGCGACTCGAATTCGCTTCACCATAGACGCAGACTAAGCTGTTATAAGGCACCGAAGGAAAGAAGGCCCCAATTCAAGACTTAGGTGCTATATATTCTTCGATCTGCAGGCAGGAAGGTGTCCACAATTGCCACGCACCGTAATCAGTTTTTCTATTATAAAGACACATTTTTGTAGCAGTCGTCAAAAAAAGTATTCAGAGTATCGAATGTTCGTCTACCCTAAATTGTGGTGCGCAATAAAGTAACCCAAAGACTTTCGGTATTGTATCTAGTGAACAACCATTCCAACATGCTGCTAACAGAGTTGTTACTCAGCGCATGGATGTGCACACCCGAACAATTATACATATCGATTACCCGATATAAAGATGCAAGCCACTCTTCATAGAAAACAAAAAACCTTTGCTGATCGCTAAATGATGACTCTGGAATTTAGAGTGGACATAGCAAATATACGCGGTTTTTAGCCCGCGTACGGTGCACTTTTCGGTACGTCCACTTAGTGAAGCACAGGTAGATTCCCGTCCACACCTCTCAGATCACTTTGATCGTAGCCTGACTACGAACTAGTGCCATTATTCTGTTCTCACCGCGGCCTTGCCATCATGTGGTTAAGACTCCATCTTCGTAAGCAAATTATCCACTATTGCTTTATTTACAGAAGCTGCAAACTGGACAGCAATTCGACCTTTAACAAATTTGATGCGCTATCTGACTCCATTCATCGCTGCGGAAAACCACTTGAACCCACGTGAATACCAGACGTTGATAGTCATACCGCCAACATCCTGGATATGTTTTTAACTTCTCACCTTGATAAATACTAAGCCCCCTCTAGCCTCGTCGGTTCATTGTGTCATATCAGCTAATTTCTCGTATACCGAACACACAGTTAGAGAAAAGATTCGTATAGCAATAAGCCAATTGGAGCGGATTTAACAGTTTTTTTTTTAAGAATTTTAACTGGTCGTTATATTCCCTCGATGCCGACGTGGATGCCGCTCATAGATGAACTAATATAGATCGCAAACTCTACTAATACGATCATCTTGTAATCCTTTAAACTCCTCACAAAAACACTGTAAGTGGATTACCAACACTTGTCAGAGCCTGTAAATTGCTAGAATTTGCTAGAATGGGGAGCAATTTACACATAAAGTTAACTATGTGTGTGTAATATGGATGATGTTTTCGTGTAAATTGTGAGGGCGATTGACATTGTTGACAATTCACATGTATTCGCAGACACGTTTAGAGGCAATCAATGGACAGCGATTTTTGGAACGACCAAAATCTGGAAAGTTTGTCATCTATGTTAGTTCATCTATGATGCCGCTGCTGATATGATCACAAACACTATTCTCTTTGGAATGAAATGCTTTATCATCGGATGTACTCGTAGAGCATCAAACCAAAAGAAAATGCATGGTGCGACTCGAGCTGTAAGGAAGCTGTCAGAGTTAGAGAAATGTTTTTTCTGTCCTATAAGACCGAGCATACAAAGGAAAACTGAAAAAAGCTCAGACGACGCAGGAATGACTGTAACGTCTTTCTTAAGCGTGTGAAATTTCAATACGAATAAAAACTGAGGATAAGAATACAAAGGTAGCAGACATTTTTGGTTGTTCGTCAAAAATATTAGAAATTCTGCCTCATCCTCATTTATAATGGCATTCCAGCCGTCAGCTGGAATCTTCAATGGGTCGAATTCACTTTCGCACTCGTGTAGTAGCAAGAATACTTAAAGATCTTGACATACACAAATCCACTGGTCCAAATGGTATATATATATAAATGAAGAGGTGTTCTTCCACGTTGGCAAAACCACTGCGTACGCTTTTTCATCAATCCTAGTCTTTAGGACTCTTTCCGAAGGGATTGAAAACAGCATTTCTCCAGCCCGACCCTTTAAAATGCGTTACTTCTTCTCTCTCTTCTCCTACAGACCCATTACACTTACGTCCCTTCTTTCCAAGGTTATGGAAATGCTGATAAACCATCAGCTTATGAAATATCTCGAAACACGAAAACTTCTCAATGAAAATGAATCAAAACGAAAGAATTGATTCACTAGAAAATGTCCAGTGTTTCGACGACGGCCTGTGTCTTAAAATTATTCACCAGGCCCGACAGAACAATTAGAACCCATTCAATGGTACAGAAATCTGCCGAAAGCAAGATATAGTAGTTCCACTTAATATTTCTAAGGCATTGACAGACTTTGGGACCAGGCTCTTTTGTCGAAAATGCGTGCATTTGGGATTGACGACTCTCATTTTCAATGGATTAGAAATTACCTTTCGGAAAGTTAAATTCAAGTTGTTCCTGTATGGTTTCAAGTCTGATATATACAAAGTAAATACTGTGTGCCCCATGGCCCTGTTCTGTCTCCGACACTCTCTTTAATTTTCATCAATGATCTCTTGTCAGCTGCTTCTAATCCAGTAAATTTTTTTTGCTGACGACAGTACTCTCTGCTTTTCATATTTGTTCACGTCCCTGCTCTTCGGCTGTAGAACGGGAACGGCAGCGTATGTTAAGCTCTATAAATTCTAATATTAACAGCATAACTCATTGGGGAATTATCAACAGAGTGGAATTTAATGCTTCCAAAATACAATAGCTATCTGCTGTCGTTAATGCGAAATTTTAAATACCCAGCCATTGTCCATGAATGACAATGCTGCGAAATGTATATTTTTCCTCAAGAGTCATTATAACATTCAAACATTTAAAACTAACTAACATACCTCTATTTCATTCCTCCCTAATTTTCCTTCGGCCGCACTGCGTGCAAACATTTTAAGGGTACTAAAAACACCTATATTTAAATAAAAAAAATTCCCTAACAGTGAAAGCTGAATTGATCGTGGGTCAATCATTGTGTTTGAAAAACATAAAAAATATCCGTTGACGTTGCTGAACTATCAAGATCATGATCACGGTGTTATAATTGTCTGCCCTGAAATTATATATAATTATATAATTATATATATTGAAATCTCCCAACAATGTAACCATGTCGCCATGTAAGTGATACCCTATTGACCCTAGATAATGTAAGTAGAACGGAGTGTGATTATTTTCTTTCTTTTACTTCAAAATCTGGTCGTAAATATACTTTGTTCGGTATAACCAATGCCAGATGCTTCAAATTAACATTTTCAAAAACAGATCAAGGTAGTGTTCCCCTCTAAAAGAGGTAGTCATTGCAAACTAGTCCCAAGGCTCCTCACTGTTAATCTCAAATCTGAAATCTAAATCTTTTGAAGATTTTCCGGAAGCGCCCTGGTATTCTAGTTCCGGCTATGTTAAATAACGAGGCTTCAAGTCTTTTCTGACACTCGTTTCTCTTAAACACAAACATTCTTTTCCCTCTTGGTTAAAATGATTTATTTTCTTTGTTCATTGTAGTGCATGCAAGTGGCTACAAATGTCACGGAACAGAAACATCAGGTTACCAGAGAAGTCCGTGGTAAAAACTTAGGGTTTTGTCGTGGCTTTCGTGGCTGTACAGTTTGGTTAACTGGACTCAGTGGAGCTGGGAAAACATCAATTGCCTTTGAACTCGAAGCATACTTAGTATCACGCGGTATTCCAGCATACGGCCTCGATGGCGACAATATCCGAACAGGCCTTAACAAAAATCTTGGCTTCACACAGCCAGATCGAGAGGAGAACATTCGACGAGTTAGTGAGGTGGCGAAACTTTTCGCCGACAGCGGAGTAGTGGCGATTTGTAGCTTTGTCTCTCCATTTGGTGATGATCGAGCTATGGCCAGAAAAATTCACAAGGATGCTGATTTGAAGTAAGTCATAGGAGAGATAACTTTCTGTGTCCCAATCTAACTGGAGTATACCATTTCATTGCAGGTTCTATGAAATATTTGTAGATACTCCATTGGCAGTATGTGAATCACGAGACGTAAAGGGTTTGTATAAAAAAGCTCGTGAAGGAGTTATCAATAGTTTTACTGGCGTTACTCAGGAATACGAAAGACCAGATCAACCAGATTTGGTTGTTAGTACGGATGGCTTTACAATACAAGAGTCTACACAGCAAGTTATTAAACTACTGGAGGAGGAGGGTATAATACCGAAAGCTCTCAGAGATATTCAACAGGTTGGTTTACAGGGAAAAAAACAATTTATGATTTATGTACAATATGTACAATATAACGTGATTGTATAGATTCCAGAATTATTTGTTGACTTCAGTTTAAAGGAGGCATTTCTACATGAAACAAAATCACTGCCAGCGATTCCTATCACCACAGTCGAATTACAGTGGGTACAAGTGCTATCAGAAGGATGGGCATTCCCTTTGAAAGGCTTTATGCGTGAAGACGAATATCTACAGACTTTGCATTTCAACACAATTCTAAGCGAAGATGGTGCATTTCGGGATAATCAGTCGGTGCCAATTGTTTTGTCTGTCACCAGTGCAGCAAAGGAAAAACTAGAAGGCCTCAGTGCTATTGCCTTGACTTATGAAGATAAACCTGTAGCGATCCTTAGAAAACCAGAATTTTACTTTCAACGAAAGGAAGAACGCCTATGTAGACAGTTTGGAACTAGTCATCCAGAACATCCTTATAGCAAAGTATGTTTCAAGAATCTTCTTTTTGCCTTGCAATTGGTTATTTTTACTTTTTCAGATGGTGTACGAGTCCGGTGATTATTTGGTCGGTGGTGATCTTGAAGTGTACGAGAGAATAAAATGGAATGATGGATTAGATCAGTATCGTCTTACTCCAAATGAGCTGAGACTGAAATTTAAGGAGCTCAAAGCTGATGCTATCTTTGCCTTCCAAGTACGACTCCAATCAATGTCTATAGTATGCAAAACTAAGAATGTTATTTTTGTTTTTTTGTAGCTTCGTAATCCAATTCACAATGGTCATGCATTGCTGATGCAAGATACAAAAAGGCAGCTGTTGGAGAGAGGTTTCAAGAGACCGGTTTTATTATTGCATCCGCTGGGCGGATGGACGAAAGACGATGATGTTCCTTTAGATGTAAGAATGGCACAGCATCAAGCTGTGCTTGACTCTGGAGCTTTGAAACGTGACGATACCGTTTTGGCTATTTTTCCATCACCAATGATGTATGCGGGTCCAACTGAGGTACAATGGCATGCTAAGGCACGCATGAATGCAGGTGCAAACTTCTATATTGTCGGGCGGGACCCGGCTGGTATGCCACATCCGGACAAGCAAATGTATGCTGATGGAAATTTGTTTGATGGTGCCCATGGGGCGAGAGTACTTAAAATGGCACAAGGTCTTGACAGCTTGGAGGTAAGTGTAAATAAATGTAATTTATTTTGAAATTATAGAAATTATTTGTTTTCTCTTAGATTTTACCTTTCCGAGTGGCAGCTTATGACAAGAGTGTATCAAAAATGACATTCTTTGATCCAAGTCGAAAAAATGAATTTGAATTCATATCAGGAACAAAAATGCGTACCCTAGCAAGAACAGGCGAACTTCCACCAGATGGATTTATGGTGCCCAAAGCATGGAAAATCCTATCTGAATTTTATCAATCTACAATCAAAAAGTAATTAGATAGCAGCTTAGAAAGTCGAAGAACAAAACAAACAGCTATTGTAAAACGTTTTACATTTTACCACACCTTACGATACAAACAAAATCAAAATGAAAATTTGTATGTGCACTCGTATTTACATAAATGCATTCTTATTTGTTTTATTAGTTTTACCCATAATCCACCCAATCCACCCATCGTCAAATAAAGTTTTTATTCCACCCTTTGCCTTCTGCTAAACGTTTTCCAACAATCAATACATTCTTTATACGTCGTCGCTCAGGAGGCGACCGATTTCATAGATTTCTTTTCCTCACCTCACAATCTCATCCAATCGGGTATTTTATACATTTTTCAAACAAACTTAAAGGTGGCGTAAGAATAATCTATTTGACGAAATCTTAAACTTTTGCTTTTAAAGTTGTTGTGAGAACGAAACAATTCCCAAATGTATTCCATTTGATTTTGCAATTATTTATTTCTGGTGCAAAGTAAGTTACAATTTAATAGTTTTTATGTTATGCTCTTTAAGTTATATTTGAATGTATGTATACATATTTTTGTTCATTTATCCACTATTGAGAGTATTTTACAAAAATAAACATATTTTATTTTATTAAATCTGAGTTTTATTCCGAAAGGATGATAATATTATTGCGAAGTTTTCTTTCAATAAATTTCCAAAATTTGAAAACAGCATTTAGGCCCAGCTATGGAATGGTATTAATCCCCAAATGCGAACTGATTTGTTTAAAATAGACAAACACATGTCCGCTAAAGTTATAATAAAACATACGGCTGGACTCTTTAATGGACCTTATCTACAAAATATAATGTACGCCCCCACACTTATAAATGTTCCGTTCAGTGCACAAATTGATTAACTCCACTTTTTGAAAAATCTTAAATTTTAGTGTCAAAGCACTTGGGATAGTCATAACTTTTTATATTTATAATAGCTTTCCTGAATAGTAAAGATTAACTCTATTAAACGACAAATTTTTTTTGGCCATTGAATAATAAGTAATTTATTTCAGAAGCCATTTTGATTAACTCCTTACTCTAATGTAAATCGTTTCAATAACACGATTCAAATGCACTGGCAAGCGTTGAATGATAACTGTAAATTTTTTGTTGAATGATAATGCATTTAGTGCCGTCTTACCAGAATTAAAGTAAAATAAATTAGTCAGTCACAGCCTAATTGCGGCAGGATCAAGTACTTGTGAAGTGAAATTAATTATTTTAAAAATAAAATGTAATCGGGTTTATTTTAACTTCTACTGTATACTTTACCAATATTACACGGACTACATATTTTGGCCTTTTCACAACAATACTCCTAGATCGTATTTAGGTTTGAATTATTATAAAGAAATAAATACTATACCGTTATAATCAAGGTGAGTGAGACTAATAACAATGTGGATATGGAAAACAGTGAATCATGTGATGATTCTTTAATACGATTTATCAACTTAAAGTCTTGCTCAAGAAGACGTTTATTGTTTTCCTCGGATTCATCTGATTGTAACAGTACAAATATCTCAACAAACACAATGATTGGGAGGAAAAGAAGTCGCAATCCTGATAATTGAGCACGAAATTTACAAAAGCATAAAAGAACAAAAGGTTTTGCATACAGGAATAGAGAAGGAAATTTAATACCTGCAAAAACATTTATCGATATAATATGCAGATGCCATCAAAAGTGCAACCAAAAAATTCTTTCGGATGAGAGGGAGGCTGTCATGAAGGCATTTTATAGTTTACATAGTCAACTTCACCAAAATAATTTCTTAAGAGGTTGTATTAAAGTTAAAAAAATAAAAAGAAGGCGTCCCACGAAATATAATTACTGACCTGGCATACTTTCCTAAAGCTAAAACCAACAACGACATATACAAAACACTATTTTCCGAGATAGCCGAAAACTATAAGCGATTAGGATGGACTATTCTATTCACCGATGGCTCGAAAACAACTGACGGAACGTCTTTTGCTGTTACAGACGGAAATGGATCTGTTATCTCCAAAGGACTTCTGCCCTCATTTTCATCAATCTTCTCAGTCGAAGCTTTCGCCATCCTTAAGGCAATTGAGATGACTCGTAACAAAAAAACCGTAATATTCACAGATAGCTTATCCTCAATTACCGCTATAAAGAACACGAACAACTCTTGTAACACCATCGAAACCATCCGTGATAAACTTATAGCGAAGAGGGGTAACGTTAAACTCGCTTGGATTCCAGGGCACGTTGGGATTAAAGGGAACGAATACGCAGACGCAATTGCAAAATCGGCTTTAATGGAACCGCTCACCACTTTTTACACCTATAACAGAAAAGACCTGAAAAATCACATCACCTCAAATTGGAAATATAGGAAAAAAATTTGCTGGACTGAGTATCAACATCTATACAAAGAATTCAACCCGTCTGCCGAGAAAGTTTTCTTCCCAGGGAATGTATCTATAAAAATGTTGAAAATCTTTATAAGACTTAGAATGGGCCACACCAACATCACCCATAAACATATTTTTACGAAGCAATCACCACCCCTCTGCCATCTATGTGAAGAAAAACCTATCCTAACAGTAAACCATCTCTTGGACTGCCAACAAGTAAATATAATCTGTCACCAAATCTCTAACCTAAACCTCAAAGGCCTTTTAAGTACGACAAACGAAGAAAATGTAAAAAATGTATATAAATTGATGATAGCCATTAAGTTAGTTAATAATATTTAGAACTTATCTAGCCGAAAGCCCTAGCAGCTAGTGCTTTATTTTGTAATTTTATTAATATTTAATTTACTTATGTATTAATAATTTGTAATAATAATAATAATAATAAAACTAAAAAACGAAGATCACATTCTTTTACATATTACTTTCGAAGAGACAGACATGATATTCCCGTTTGCAAAAAAAATATTTTAGGGACACTTATCAGGTGAGTGACGAGCGGATATACAAATGTTGTTCTAAAGAACAAGTTATGTCTTTTGTTGATCAGCGCAAAGGCCGTGTTGCAAGCAATAAAATAGATAACACAAATGTTATCAAACATATAAAGTCATTTCCAGCCTACAGTAGTCACTACACCAGAGCTCATAATCCAAGACGACAATATTTAAATCCAGACTTAAATATTGTTATAACCACTTAAATGTGAGCAGCGACATCTAGCAGAAAATGTCGAAGACCAGAAGATTTCGATACTGGAATAACAAAGTCTCGACTGGAGAGTGGAATCGAATTTTCTAGCAAATTGGAAATTGTATGGGACGCTGGATGGCGAGGATTGTTCTCGAAGTATGTCATTCGAGTATAAATACCAGCATCCCAAAGGTATGCAAATCAGTTCTAAAGTGTAATTTGAAGTGTTAATTAGGAGAAGTGATTAAGTGGTTTAAGTAGAAGATAAGAAAAGTATAAGTGGTTGAGAAATTGAATTGTACTGAGAGAAAGAATTAAATAGTGAATTGTAACTGTACTGAATAAAGGGATTTGTATTGAAAAGAATAAGTTCTATTATTTGTACCCACACAACATTTTACATTGGTGTCAGAAGTGGGATAGGACTTATTGTGTGTAAAAAAAAAAGAAAAAAAAAGTGTTTTCTGACTATTTGAAAAAGCTAGGATGGGTCGAAAACTATTACAATTGACCCTCGTCCAACTCAAATCCGAGTTGAACAAGAGAAGCCTCAGCGCCAGTGGAGGAAAAAGTGACCTGGTGCCCCGACTTCAGGAGGCTTTGAACAACGAGGGACATGATCCTGATGCATATTCCTTTGATGTTGACGAGGATGAACAGACAAGTACCGGCAATGACATGGCTGCGATGATGCAACTCCTCTTACTAAAAATGGAAGAACAGACGAACATTCTCCAGAACAGTCTGGAACAAAAAATGGACGAACAGAAGAATAGTCTCGAACAAAAAATGGACGAACAAAAGAAAAATCTAGACGAGCAGAAGAGCAGCATTGAACAAAAATTCAACGAACAAACCAACAATCTGCACGATCTTCAACAGAAAATGGATGAACAAAAGAATAATCTGGAAGAACAAAAGAACATTCTCCAGCAAAAATTCGAAGAAATCGATGACAAATTTGAAAGAATAGAGAAGAACGTTGATGACAAATTTGATAGAATAGAGAAGAACGTTGATGACAAATTTGATACAATAGAGAAGAATGTTGGCGAAAAATTCGAAGAAATGGACAGCAAAGTTCAGCAACTGGCAAAAGAGCTCGACACAGTGCGAAAACAGAAACTGCGAGAATGTTCTTTAAGCGGTCCAAGGAGAAAAGAGTTGAAACCTCCCTCATTCGATGGCCAGACCTCATGGTCTACTTATAAGAAGCAGTTTGAAATGGCTGCCTGTGCAAACGACTGGGACAATGAGGAAAAGTGCTTTGCCCTAGCGATGGCCTTACGTGGTTCTGCGGCAGAATTGTTACGAACAATCGATATCGAAAAGAATAGAGACTATATGGTTTTAGTGCATGCTATCGAGAAACGGTTTGGGGATAGCCACATGCGGGAAGTTTACAAGGTTCAATTGCAAGGCCGTATGCAGCAATGAGGAGAAACACTGCAACAGCTTCAAGCAGACGTGAGTAGACTGGCCAAGAAATAATCGACGAAATGGCAAAGGACGCATTCATCAGGGGAATTGCAGATTTGAAGCTACAATCAGCAGTAAGGATGGCCGGGAAAAGAACCTTTGCTGAAGCACTTGCCTTCGCTCTGGCGATGGAAGCATCCAATCAGGCTTCCAAAGGAATGCATTTCGTAAGGGAAATCGTATCTGGTGAATGCTCCTGCTCAAGACCAACTACCATGCAACGAAATATCCGGCGGGAGAGACGAAGGATGCGCTGCTGGAACTGCGATAAAGTAGGACATTTGCAAGGGCATTGTAAAGAACCGGTACGACGAGAAGGCTGCCTGCACTGGGGTTACAGGCAAATAGAAAGAAAAACCGGCAGAAACGGCTACCAAGAAACCGGTCAAATTTCCAGAAGCCATCAGTTAGGAAATGCTTACTTCGCGGGGCAGAAGTCTGTAGCAGGAGTCGACTCCAGGGTAATTATCCCAGTCTCACAGGTAAAACAATGCAACGAAAGCCTCCCAGCAGAAGTAGTCAGTGGTAAAGAAGCGAAACAACAGGCAACTATCCTAACGATCAGGACTGAGCCAATAGAGGGTTGGAGTATAGACGAAATCCGTTCCTCCCAACAGGCAGACAATGACATCGAACCAATATTGGCCTGGAAAGAACACGAGGAAAGACCAAGCTGGCAGCAGATATCAGATCGGAGCCAAACTCTGAAGGCATACTGGGCACAGTGGGACTCGCTTTTTGTGCAAGATGGATTGCTGAAGAGAAAATGGAAAAGTGCAGATGGGACAACATCTCGTATGCAGCTAATTGTGCCACGGTCCAGAGTCAACCAAGTGCTCCATGAAATACATGACGGAATCTCAGGAGGCCATTTGGGAATAAACAAGACGTTGGAAAAGGTAAGGGAACGTTTCTATTGGCTAAGCGCTAAACAAGATGTCGAGAATTGGTGCAAAAAGGGCATCAGGTGTGCGGCTACCAAGGGTCCAAAAGTAAAGCCACATGGACAAATGCAACAATACAATGTCGGAGCACCTTTCGAACGAATAGCCATCGACATCGCTGGGCCGTTTCCCGAAACCTTTAATGGAAACCGATATACTCTCGTAGTCATGGATTACTTCAGTAAGTGGCCGGAAGTGTTTGCCATCCCAAATCAAGAGGCTAAGACCGTAGCCGAACAGATAGTCAACAACTGGGTGAGCAGAAGGGCGAAACTTTGAATCAAAAGTCTTCCAGGAAATATGCCAATATTTGGGAATAAGAAAGACAAGGACAACGCCACTACACCCTCAATCTGATGGAATGGTCGAGCGATTCAATCGGACCTTGAATGAGCATCTATCTAAGGTTGTCAGCAACTGCCAGAGGGATTGGGATCGACACATACCCCTCTTCTTAATGGCCTACCGAAACGCGGTCCATAGCTCAACAGGGCACACACCATCCGAGATCTTATTTGGTCAAACAATTCGGTTGCCAAGTGAAGCAAAATTCGGATCCCCACCGACGGAGCTCAAAGAGGTGAACGAGTACGAGGTGAACATAAATTGCATGAAGACACCAGAGAAAAGATGAAGCTAGCAAGTAGCCGCATGAAAACTAGGTACGATATCAAGGCGAAATCTTCCGGTTTCAACGAAGGAGATCTGGTTTGGCTGTATAATCCTCAGCGTAAGAAAGGCAAGTCACCAAAATTGCAACAGGACTGGGAAGGTCCATACAAGGTGATAACCCGCATTAATGACGTTGTCTACCGGATCCAGCGTGGGGATCGAGGAAAATTGAAAGTGGTCCATTTGGATAGAATGTGTCATTTCAATGGGATGCTGAATGACGGAGTTGTTCGGGACGAACAACTGTAGGGAGGGAGCAATGTTATAACCACTTAAATGTGAGCAGCGACATCTAGCAGAAAATGTCGAAGACCAGAAGATTTCGATACTGGAATAACAAAGTCTCGACTGGAGAGTGGAATCGAATTTTCTAGCAAATTGGAAATTGTATGGGACGCTGGATGGCGAGGATTGTTCTCGAAGTATGTCATTCGAGTATAAATACCAGCATCCCAAAGGTATGCAAATCAGTTCTAAAGTGTAATTTGAAGTGTTAATTAGGAGAAGTGATTAAGTGGTTTAAGTAAAAGATAAGAAAAGTATAAGTGGTTGAGGAATTGAATTGTACTGAGAGAAAGAATTAAATAGTGAATTGTAACTGTATTGTTATTGTAATTGAATTGTAATTGTATTTGTATTGAAAAGAATAAGTTCTATTATTTGTACCCACACAACATTTTACAATATTAAGAAAATGTCCGAATTATACGTCACACAATGTGAAAATTAAAATGTAGTACCAGCGAAAGAAAAATATTACTATAATGTGTTCTCTACAAAATGTAATTTACATTTTAAACAACCATCAAAGGATATGTGTCAAACTTGTGACGTTTTGCAAATAAAATTTCAATCTGTAGACGGTGAGGTAATTAAGACGGCAAAAATTGTAAAGGAAACTCACTTAGAAGAGGCAGAACGGGCTCGCTGTCAAATGGCTGCCGATCAAATGGCAGCATCAGAAAAAAGTTCGTGTTTTCTTTCGACTTAGAAAAAGCTTTAGCCTTTCCTAAACTGACCACATTTATAGCTTATTATAAGCGAAATTTATATGTTTATAATTTCGGATGTCATGAATTCAGTAAAAATTAAAGCCACATGTTTGTTTGGCCAGTTACTGAAGGATCTCGTGGGTCTCAAGAAATTTCATTGTGTCTAGTAAAGTACATAAAAACTTATGCTGCAAACTTTGAAAAAATAATAACATATTCAGATTCGTGTACCGGGAAAAATAGTAATATTAAAACTGTCTGAAGTTTATTGAAACTTGTTCAAAGTACGGAAATAAGAGCTGAGTCAATTGAAATGAAATTTTTGGTAAGTGGACATAGCTATTTGCCTAATGACTCAGATTTTGCCGTTATTGAGTCACATGCGAAAAAAATTTAAAAAATTTTTTCACCAGATAATTGGTTCAATATAATCAAAACATGCAAAAAGAAAGCACAATTTAATCTAATCCAAATGACTCACCAATCTGTAGTAGGCCACAATGTATGTAACATGTAGATCAGCCTTTATTATATCCTAAAGGTAGAACTGTGACAAGGGAAAAAAGGAGAGACATGATGGACCTGCTAAAATTTACTCCACCTGTTAACCATGATTACTTTAAAAACTTGACAACAAAATCGAAATGACGAGTCCTTACATATAGCTGATGAAGAAGACATTATTTATACTGCTGATAAATTAATCACAAATAATATAATATAACAGCACTGTCAACACTTATGTTTGTGGAAAATTTGTAATAAAAATATATAATAACTAACTTTTTCTGTAATAAAAAACTTAAAAAATTAAATACTTAATTTAACTTTATTATTTGTTTCAGTTGCCAAATCGATTAACTCCACCAGTCACATAAAAATTGTAATATTACTGACGATTATAGCCACTTTCTTATTAATTTTATATACCATTAGATGAAAGCTATATCTGTATTTATGTATTCTACAATATATATTTGAATTTATATTATAAAGGGAATTTAAAAAAAAACAATTTACATTATTTCATCGAATTTCTCAACTTTTTGTTTTATGGAGTTAATCGATTTATGCACAGAGCGGCTCAAATATAAAGTCATATATTGACTCTGGCTTGACTGATTTTACATTCTATAATCAAGTAACGACAAGAATAGCTCAATCAAAATGTCTGTTTTTTTCTTGTTAAGTCTCTTAGTCTAGTTGTTTAAAGTCGGCAGAAACCCGCATATCTTTTTACTTACATATACAGCTGCCGTCAAAATTATAGTAGTGAAACTTGTGTAGTAAGAAAACGAATGAAAAAATACTTACTTTGTACAAACAAATATTATATTTTTTTCTAATCTATGTTTTTGAAAATATTATTTTAAAATCAAACTTACATCTAGAATTTAATATTAAGTACAATATTTTAGAATGTGTCCAAGCGTATTCAAAAACGGATGGTCAAAAAATAGTACTGCGCTGAATATCTATCTTAAAAAATACCTCAGTCATCGTCTTGCTTTCGCCGCGATAACATCGTTTGTCTGATTGCGTTCTTAGTCACTTTTTCCCTCGCGTTCCGTTACTTGGCGCTAACAAATCCCCTGTACTTTTCTTCGCGCATTCACAGTTCTTCATATTAGTAAAAAAAACAAGTTCATTGTGACAAACAACTATACAATGGCCTCTGGGCCACGTGTTCTCTCGGGCAATCGGTTTAGCGATCTTGATGTATATTTGCTATCAGAACCCAAACAACATACAAGAAAAAAAACTAGCTACATACACATTCTAAACTATAGGTTTGATAATGTGCTACCAAATCAAGCTTCACACAATAACCCAAAGTTTGTGATAATATCATCAGTAAACGCAGAAAAACCGCTTTCATCTTACAGCGTCTTCCTGTTTAAGAAAGCAATCGACAATATCAGTACTTCATATGACAATATCAGCCAACTCCGTGATGGGAACCTTTTGGTCCTAACTAAGTCCCAAATAATCGCTGACATATTTCTTAAACAAAAAACTTTGTCCAACATCTGTCCTGTCTCCGTTACACTTCATTCAAGCTTAAACTCCTCAAAAGGTACAGTCTACGCACCGTGCCTAATTAACGTGCCTGAAACTGAGATCATCCAAAAGATGAAAACACAAGGTTTGACCGATGTTTTCAAATTCAAAAAAAACTGTAGACGGCAATCAACGCGCCACTGGCCTCGTCCCCCTCACATTTGACCTCTTCCGGTCACCTACTTCAGTTAACATTGGTTGTTATAACGTTAAAGTTAACGAATATTATCCCAATCCAATGCGGTGCCAAAAATGTCAGTTAATAGGCCAAACCTTAAAAAGATGCAAGAGAAACCCTTCTTTCGTAACTTGCAATCATCCGCCCCACAACCCTGACAACTGCTCTCGTACTACATGCGCCAACTGCCAAGAAGATGATCCAGCTTCCTCTAGAACATGCAAACTGTACGTGCAGGCAAAGGAAGTCTTAAAAATCAAAACGATTAAGAAGTGCAGAATGGCTGCTGCCCAAAAGATTTTTCAAGAACAACATCCTACACCTGTTCTCCGCGAAACCTACTCTACAGTCACAAAAAACCTACCTCAACCAGTAAAAGCTCCGTCAAACATACATAACTGTGCATCCCATAATACATCTTTGGGAAATAACAACCTACAAACCTCAATTGCTGTCCCACCCCAGATGACACCATCAACAAACTATTACAAAACACCAAATTTAAAGACAACCAACCCACTACATCTACTTTCAAGCTTTCTGAATTCACACTTATAAAAACTCAAAAAATTTAAATATCAACTCGTAAAACCAAAATCAAACCAACCTTCCGAATAAAAAATCTCAAACAACTACAAAATCCACTGATTCTAATAATGCACGAAAATCTTCTTCAATAATGAACTCCTCTCTCAAGATTCTTCAATGGAATCTTAAAGGTTTTTTTAATAATTGCCATGAGCTGTAATTACTTATTAATGACCTTAAACCCTCTATAATATCGCTTCAAGAAACCCATATTGAACATAACCTTCAACCTACACCCCCTAAACAATATTCCCCCTTTTTTCACAATCTTGACTCGATCACTTCTTCAAAACAAGGCATTGGTCTTCTAATCCACAAATCCATCCCACATAAATTTCTCAACATAAACTCTAATATATTAGCAATAGCAGTCGAAATATCTCATGATACATACATCCCGAACAACCCTTCTCGTGTAATGACCTTGATGACATCCTAATCAAAGTTAATACACCTGTTATTCTATTTCAATTCATGGAGTCCCTCCTGGGGGTCGCCCTCCTACAACAAACGAGGTAAAACAGTTCGCACATCCGGTGCAATATCGACGCAAATGACATTTTTGTAAATGTTGAGAAATGGCGTTCAAAGTTTTACCTCTTCTATGAAACAACATAGTACAAGTAAAGGATCCTTTTTAGGATCCAACAAAAAATTAACTTTTGCGCGAAACTAATCGCGCACCATCAACTAAATGAAAAGCTCAATTACGTTATAATTATAATTTATTTCAATGTCGATTCATTCACGACTCAAACAGAAGTGCATACAATGATTCAGTAACTTAAAATCTAAACTCGTCGTGATTGAGTATGGTGACCTTGGTTCCCACGAAATTCATCGCACCATTGCACGCGCAAATATATAAATGCAGTATCAGCGTCTGATGGAAACTGACACCTATCCTATTTCCGCTGGTCTGGTGCGTGTGTTAACTGCCGCCCTTTCAAATATCTGCGTCCCGCAGATCCATGGTTGGATGTACTGAATAGCCTTGAATTGCGACTGGCCGATGCACTTCCTGTTTACAACACTGCGCCGGATATGAACTTTGCTCCTGGTGAAAAGGTGATGCTCGTAGATTTGGAATATTAACCTTGCCATAGATCTTTCTCCACAGCTGACAAATACCAACTACTAAACCTATGATGATAAGACCTTCTGTAATTATAGAAAAATTAAAATTTCCTTTTAAGGCTTTTATGAGCTTTATATTTTCGATGCTCATTTCATGTAGGTACTCTAAGTCCGGCTTCAATTCTTTACTTGTTACATTGGTAAGAACGGAGGGAAGTGGCTGTGCACTTTTGGCTGTAACGCTGGAGTATGTCCTGCCCCTGATGCTTACAGTTTCATTATACAGTTGAAGTACATAAGTCCCTTCTAAAGGAATTACAGTATTGTTGGCTAGAAGAGAACCATTAAAATTAGTTATGAAAATAGTATTCTCGCCAACTAGTTCGACGATTTCTGAATTTGTTTTCGTAAAATCGCAGGCTGCTGTGCCACCCTTTAGCACCCTTGGTAAACATGAGTCCTCGTCCAGCTTTCTAACAACACCTTCCTCACAAACGGAGGTATTCCCTATGTGTAGACAGTCGCCGTTAAGTCCGTAAGTTTCGTTTCGGTTAACTAGTAGTCTTGCGTAGTCCAGGTCGAGTCGTTTTCCGTCAGTAATTGTAGAGTAAGCGGCCAAAACATGAAAGATTGTTGGCCCAACCTTTGGGATAGCTAAGACATACAATAGCATTGTTCCATTACTGAAAACGGAAGGTTTTCCATATTCAACAGCCTCCACAACGTTTTGATATGGAAGGGTTTCCAGTTCGTTGATTATAGCATTTATTTCTCCTGAGTCTAAAACGTTGCTGTTAACTATCCCATTTTTGGCCAACTGACATGCCCTAATAATTTCGTTAACTATGTCCTTTAGTATAAGTATCTTGTTTAATAAGTCTTCCCTAAGTTTGTTGGTCTCTTCTCTTTGTATAGCGTTATTGTATCTGTCCACCACTTTATTCACCTTTTCTATGGCTTCGCGTGTCGTGTCAAATAGTTTATTGTTAATTTTGTATTGATGATTATTATTCTCGATAATGTCAGTCTGTGATTGGAGAATCTTGTCCCAGTCAGCTGCGTCAGGGGAACCCGCCAACCATTTCCAGGCGGATCCTATCCAATTTATGGACCTTGGCTTCCTCGTGCGTAAACTCCCTAGTTCTTTGTCGATTCTTTGTCTGGTTTAAGTGGTAGTCGAAAATTAGACGAGTGTCGTCATCTCGTATATGTTTTCTAAGAAGTTGGTCTGTTTCGTCTACGAGTGTGTCGTAATGTTGCAGGTCAATAACATGAATGAGTTTAAAGTACCCATTTATTAACCAGGCTTCTCCCTCTCGAATAGTAACCAATGGTGACTTGTACTGGAATACGTGCAATGCTTGCGCAGAAACCAAGATAACTAAACTGCAATTTCATTTATTAAAAAGTTTAATTATTACAAAAATATAAAAAGCGGTAGTTACACAAAAATTTTAAAAGTATCTTATCAATTAGGATTTGTAACATTTAAGTATGATTTATACTTTTACATGTATATTTATGGGTATAATTTTATTTTTAGTTTTTTTCATATTTTTCTTAATCTTTTTCCATTTCTACATTTTCATGTTCTTCAAATGTGCCTTGTGCACCTTTTTCCCACTTACCGTCGTTACCGTTACGCGATTGTTCCTAGCTACAATCTCTCTCTTATACAAGGGCTTATGTTTCCCTTTTATACGTTTGTCAGCAGTAAAGACTACCTCGCCCTCTCTATATTTTCTCGGGATAGTCCTTTTTAAATTAAGCCTAGCATTCCTCGCATCCATATTTCGCCTTATGACAGCCCTAAGGTCCTTATTGATTTTAGCTCGGATATTCAAGAGACTCTGATAATTAACCCTTTGAGACCTGTTAAAAAATATATCGGTGGGTTTCTTCTTTATTACCGAATGAACTGTATTGTTATAGCGATCAACGGCTACGTAGATCAGTTCCTTCACGCTGAGGTTTGGATATTCCACTCTAAGGCATCTGTAGATTTCTAGGATAGTCGAATGGACCCTCTCGATCTGTCCATTGACTTCACTCCTATAGGCGGGAGTCTGATAAGTTTTTATTCCTAAGTTTTTGATAAAATTAAGTACGATAGGACTTAAGAACCCTCTCTCGTTGTCAAAAACCAAAATGTTCGGAACTGTAAAATAGTGTAAGATCTTCAGCAATTTAGATCTGATATAAAGGGCAGATTTATCTTTTATATGGAAAAATTTGGAAAACTTCGAAAACTTATCTACAACAGTTAGGAATTTCTCATTTTGGATTTCCATGATATCCATGTGAAGAATTTCACAGTAGAATTCTTCAAGAATTTGTTCCCTGTTTTCCCTGGGACCTCTGTGCGCTCTCCTATGAACACGTTCAATGATAAGAAGTTTACGATCCTCGCATGCAACGTCTTCAACGACTCTCTGAGTAATTCTAATTTTGAATTTGCTAAAGTTTTCCAGATAAACACCCTGGAGTGTGTTGAGATGACATTCAGGAATCTTTATCCCGTTGATGACGTTTGGGTTTAAGAATTCCTTTAAGAATTGTAAAAGATTTTCTCGATTGAAACTTTTTGCCGATATGTAATGCCGATGGAAGCCAGGATGTGGCTCCTCGTGAGACTGAAGCTCGATACCAGGCTTGAAGATGAGCTGATTCTTAAAGACATTGATTGGAGCTTCTACATGCGGAATCAAATCTGAATTATCTTGCTCGGCACTGTGTGCAGTGCAAGTATCAGAATTATCATCCGAGACTTCGCAAAACCCTTCTTCAGCCGTGGATGTGTTTGAGCCATAGTCTCCCATAACTGAACTGGCCTGTACTTCGCTTGCAGTTTCAGTACTGTTTTCTGTTGCAGTCCTAGTATCATCTGATGCATCCGACAGATGATTTACTTCTGTTCTAAGACGTGAGAGAGCATCGGCCACAGAATTTGATTTACCTGGGGTGTAAATCAACTCGTATTTATACTCCTCTATCCTTGATTTCCACCGTTTGAGTTTGGCATTATAATTCCTATTACTAAGCGTAAAGGTAAGAGGCTGGTGGTCGGTGTATATTCTTATTTTTTTTGCACCGTAAAGGTAATTCCTTAAATTATCCAACGACCAGACAATGGCGAGCATCTCTTTCTCGTTGGTTGCGTAATTTTCTTCGGTTCGATTTAAAGACCGAGAAATGTACGCGATGGGTCTCTCCTTCCCATGCGCGCCTTGCGACAACACTGCTCCGATCGCGTAGTCCGAAGCGTCAGTTGTTAGATTGAATCCCTTTTCGAAGCCAGGAAATGCTAGGACTTCTGCAGAAGTAAGTAACTCCTTGAGAGTCTGGAAGGATCTCAGAGCCTCTTCGTTGAGAGTAATAGGGATGCTTCTTGACTGATTGGATCGGACCTGCGAAAAATCTCCTCTCGTGAGGTTCGTCAAAGGCTTCGCAATTTTTGCATAATCCCGTATAAACTTCCTGTAGTACGATGTTAATCCGAGGAAGCTCTTTAGCTCTTTAAGATTCTTTGGAGGCAGCATCCCGTCGATGGCCCTAACTTTTTTCTTATCAGGCAATATACCGTTCGGGGTAACTAAGTATCCCAAAAACTCAACAGTTGTGTCCATGAAATGAGTCTTTTCTAAATTGATCTTTAGTCCAGCCTCGTTAATTTTATGGAAAATGGTCTCTATGTCCCTCAGGTGATCCTCCTCGGTTTTGCTATATACTATGATGTCATCAATGTATACGTAGTAAATTTTCCCTATAAAATCCTTGAGGACATCATCTATCATCCTTTGAAAGATGGCGGGTGCGTTCTTAAGACCAAAAGGAAGCCTGAGATATTCATATTTCCCATTCATGGTTGAAAACGCGGTTTTGGGGATGTCTTTTTCGTCCATTAGAATTTGGTGGAATCCCGACGTTAAGTCGAGAGTCGTGAAGAGTTTAGCATCCCCGAGGCTGGCTAGTGTGCTATTAATGTCTGGTATGGGGTAGGTGTCAGGAATCGTGACGGCGTTAAGCCGTTTATAGTCGATTACCATTCTATACTGTTTGTCTCCATTTGGTTTCGGTTTTTTAGGGACCACCCAAATAGGAGAGTTATACGGGCTGCTGGAAGGACGAATGATATTCTCTGCCAAAAGCTCTTTCACCTGCCTGTCAACTTCTTCCCTCATACAAGCAGGGTACGGGTAGCTTTTGGCGTAAATAGGTTCATCTGTTGTTGTGCGGATTCTGGCCCGAATATTTGTTTTTACTTTGTCGTTACCGACGGGACCGAAGAGATTTCCGTATCTTTTGCATATTCTTTCTAATCGCATTGTTGCGGATTTCGAGGTATCGGCACGTACATTCAGGTTCAGGAGGTTATTGACCGTGTCGGAAGCACGGTTTTTCAGGGGAATTATTTTGTTTGTTTCGATGATTAGCTGGTGTTTTTCTCTATCGATGACCGCTCTTAGATCTTTGAGCGTGTCATCGCCAATTATGCCGTCAAACGATATTAGGTTGGGGAGAACAAAGAAGGTAACCTCAAGATTGCAACCTAGGAAGTGGAAAAATTTACCTGTTACTTTATTACTAATATTGATTCTACCGCCTGGACTATTTACAAAAAATGGTTGTTGTACGGGGGTTGGATTTGGGACTAAACCTGGCCGGATAAAATTTCTGTTCGCCCCGGTGTCCACTAAGAACATCAATACAGTCCCGTCCCGCGTAACATACTCTATGTATGGTACGCTGGAAACGAGGCTCCTTCCATAAAATTTTCCGTGGATGTCTGCTCTTTGGGAAGGTCCGCGGGTTCGGACTCATTCCGTTCCTCGGAACAGGAAGTTACATGGTACAACCGCTGTTGTTTGTTTGGATTGTAATTGTCGGAGCTCGGCTCTCTCTTGAAAGGATTGTGGTTGTTCATATAATTCATATTTCGCGAATGTATCGACCTATCTACTTCCATCTTAACTGGGGGTTTCGGTCCTGTTGGTCTTTGAGGGGGTCGTCGATCTCGGAATACTGAACTCCTGGCTGAAAAAGATTGTTGGCCGAAATCGGTTCTGGTTGAGTTAGATTTGCTGGGGTTCCGGTTAGGATAAGGATTTCTATTGAGGTTGTGATTCACGGGGGATGTTATTATGTTTGGAGCGTTCACATGCACCGAGCTGTTCCTAAGCGTTAAATTTTGCATCTCGAGGCATGCTGAGTAGGCCTCAGGCAACGTTTTCGGCTTTTGGATAATAAGGAGTCTTGAAAGATCCCCACTAAGACCCCTTATGAAAACGTCTAATGCGCGATTCCTATATGATTCAACCAAGGCGTTCATGGTTTCAGTGGAATATACCCCTGCTCTTACTTTACTAATTATTAAAGAAAACTGATGATTGACCGTAGCATAGAAGTCGTCAACTCGGGAGTTTCCCTGTTTAAGCTGATTGAGCTGATGCTCTAGGGTATGGATATCCCGTTTATCCGCATAATGCAGAGACAGGACTCTTTTTATTTCAGCCCACTCGGCATCGAATATATTATAGGAAATCAAAGCAGAGTCTGCTTTCCCCCTGACTTTTTGCCGAATGTGTTGAAGTATAGCTCTGTAAATGGGTTTGCCTCGTACTATTTCGTAATCCTTAAGCACCGTTTCGACGCTATGAACCCAGGACACATAGCGCACCGGGTCGCCGTCAAACGTCTGCAATTCTTTGACAGAATCCGGAAGTTTAGAAATGTCCCTAAGATCTTGTTCGCAGGAAGGGCCACGTAGAGGTTCAACTTGATGTTCTCGCTCAATGGGCATAGGAGGATTACGTTGTTCTATCCGTACTAGTCTATCCATGATAGTAGTAAGGCAATCGTTAAAGGATGCTACTTCCCCACGAGGATTCGCCTGTTCTAGATTTGCTATACGGTTTTCAAAGGCCCTAATCTGTTCTATTACTGTGTTAACAGCTCCAGTGAGCTGCGTAACCGAGGTTCTTAGTTCATCCATTATTTTTATTTAATTTTTTAAATGAGAGAAGAGATTGAGAGGAACAATATAAAAATTTGTTTGATCTTGCAACGGAACAGTAAGACTTGGGATTAGTTATATTCGCTTAAATTTCCGATAGTTTATTTGTTAAAACTTTTCCTCTTTTCATGTATTTATTTCACTAAAATTTTTTCGTATATTCGAAACTGTTAAACTTTTACTCTTTTTTTTATATTTTAAGAACAATTCTATTCTTTGGTTTAATACATAATTTGTTTCTGTTTTTCTGTTTAATTTGTTTATTTTTGCCTACAGAATGTCCGCTAAACTCTCTTATTTAAATTTTCGGGGTAGTCACCCTAGTTCGAAAGGCCCGTTGAATCCTTTTTGGTCGTTAATGCGGCTAATTTCGCAGCGACCTACTAGGGAACGAGTAGCTTTACCACCAGTGTTAATTATATCAAATAATTTTTAAGTGAGCCGACCCCTTTTTTCCGAGAGTAAGCTCTTGGACATTAAAAAGTTATCAAATGCTAACACATACATAGTTATTAATTTTTAATTAATATACGGATTTCTCTTAACTAACTTATATTCTATCTTACAAAATCTGCACATGAATCGGCATGGCTGTTTGCATCCTCATCAGGTTCTTCCTTCTAAAAATTATTTGCCTTCCACTCCTTTCGAACTCACGTATTCACTTGGAAAATCGTTTTTTCCATTTACAGATACAAGGAACTTCACTTTTGATTTCCCATTATTTTCACTTGGGATATTTTACTAAGGTTTATTTTTACTTTAATTTTTCCTTTAATTTTTAAAAGGACACAATAATCAGGTCCCTGCTCGGGCGCCAGTAAAGGATCCTTTTTAGGATCCAACAAAAAATTAACTTTTGCGCGAAACTAATCGCGCACCATCAACTAAATGAAAAGCTCAATTACGTTATAATTATAATTTATTTCAATGTCGATTCATTCACGACTCAAACAGAAGTGCATACAATGATTCAGTAACTTAAAATCTAAACTCGTCGTGATTGAATATGGTGACCTTGGTTCCCACGAAATTCATCGCAACATTGCACGCGCAAATATATAAATGCAGTGTCAGTTTCCATCAGATTTCCATCCTATTTCCGCTGGGCTGGTGCGTGTGTTAACTTACACTATAAAATACAGGCAATATTGTCTTCTTGAGTACTAAAAATATTTTATTAATATGCGAACAAGATTTCAAAATATTGCAAAATGTTTGTGTGGGTACAAATAATAGAACTTATTCTTTTCAATACAAATCCCTTTATTCAGTACAGTTACAATTCACTATTTAATTGTTTCTCTCAGTACAATCCAATTTCTCAACCACTTATACTTTTCTTATCTTTTACTTAAACCACTTAATCACTTCTCCTAATTAACACTTCAAATTACACTTTAGAACTGATTTGCATACCTTTGGGATGCTGGTATTTATACTCGAATGACATACTTCGAGAACAATCCTCGCCATCCAGCGTCCCATACAATTTCCAATTTGCTAGAAAATTCGATTCCACTCTCCAGTCGAGACTTTGTTATTCAAGTATCGAAATCTTCTGGTCTTCGAGTATCGACATTTTCTGCTCTGTGAATCTAGATGTCGCTGCTCACACATTTAAGTGGATATCACATTGCTCCCTCCCTACATTTGTTCGTCCCGAACAACTTCGTCATTCAGCATCCCGTTGAAATGACACATTCTATCCAAATGTACCACTTTCAATTTTCCTCGATCCCCACGCTGGATCCGGTAGACAACGTCATTAATGCGGGTTATCACCTTGTATGGACCTTCCCAGTCCTGTTGCAATTTGGGTGACTTGCCTTTCTTACGCTGAGGATTATACAGCCAGACCAGATCTCCTTCGTTGAAACCGGAAGATTTCGCCTTGATATCGTACCTAGTCTTCATGCGGCTGCTTGCTAGCTTCATCCTTTCTCTGGTGTCTTCATGCAATTTACGAATCCTGCTGCGCAAGTCATTCACGTACTCGTTCACCTCTTTGGGCTCTGTCGGTGGGGATCCGAATTTTGCTTCACTTGGCAACCGAATTGTTTGACCAAATAAGATCTCGGATGGTGTGTGCCCTGTTGAGCTATGGACCGCGTTTCGGTAGGTCATTAAGTAGAGGGGTATGTGTCGATCCCAATCCCGCTGGCAATTGCTGACAACCTTAGATAGATGCCCATTCAAGGTCCGATTGAATCGCTCGACCATTCCATCAGATTGAGGGTGTAGTGGCGTTGTCCTTGTCTTTCTTATTCCCAAATATTGGCATATTTCCTGGAAGACTTTTGATTCAAAGTTTCGCCCTTCTGCTCACCCAGTTGTTGACTATCTGTTCGGCTACGGTCTTAGCCTCTTGATTTGGGATGGCAAACACTTCCGGCCACTTACTGAAGTAATCCATGACTACGAGGGTATATCGGTTTCCATTAAAGGTTTCGGGAAACGGCCCAGCGATGTCGATGGCTATTCGTTCGAAAGGTGCTCCGACATTGTATTGTTGCATTTGTCCATGTGGCTTTACTTTTGGACCCTTGGTAGCCGCACATCTTATGCACTTTTTGCACCAATTCTCGACATCTTGTTTAGCGCTTAGCCAATAGAAACGTTCCCTTACCTTTTCCAACGTCTTGTTTATTTCCAAATGGCCTCCTGAGATTCCGTCATGTATTTCATGGAGTACTTGGCTGACTCTGGACCGTGGCACTATTAGCTGCATACGAGATGTTGTCCCATCTGTCCCATCAATCCCATCAATCCATCTTGCACAAAAAGCGAGTCCCACTGTGACCAGTATGCCTTCAGAGTTTGGCTCCGATCTGATATCTGCTGCCAGCTTGGTCTTTCCTCGTGTTCTTTCCAGGCCAATATTGGTTCGATGTCTGCCTGTTGGGAGGAACGGATTTCGTCTATACTCCAACCCTCTATTGGCTCAGTCCTGATCATTTGGATAGTTGCCTGTTCTTTTGCTTCTTTACGATTGCAGTGTTCGCATTTTACTCCGCACGGTCGACGAGAGAGAGCATCAGCATTTGAGTGGAGTGTTCCCTTGCGGTGTTGCACTTCAAAATCGTAGCCCTGCAACTGCTCGATCCATCTTGCAACTTGGCCTTCAGGGTTCTTAAATTGGAGTAGCCATTTCAGAGCTGCGTGGTCTGTCCGGAGAATGAACTTTTGTCCATAGAGGTACTTATGGAAATGCTTCGTAGCCAGAATTAAAGCCAGAAGCTCGCGCCGGGTTACACAGTAGTTCCGTTCAGGTCTGGAGAGTACTTTACTGTAATATGCGACCACTTTCTCTTGACCATCATGAACCTGGGAAATCACAGCTCCGACCCCAACATTGCTAGCGTCTGCGTCCACGATGAACATTTTTCCGGGCGTGGGGTAATCCAAGATGGGGGCATTGCACAGCTGTCGCTTCAGTTCTTGAAATGCTTTTTCGCATTCTCCAGACCACCTGAACTGTCGGCTTTTTTCTGTAAGTTGATGCAGGCTCTTTGCAATGCCAGCAAAATCCTTTACGAACCTTCTGTAATACGTGGCGAGTCCCAAGAAGCTTCTCAGTTGGTGTTTATCTTTAGGAGAAGGCAAACTTTTCACGGCTTCGATTTTGTCAGGATCCGTTCTTACTCCTTCCGCTGATATAATATGACCCAGATATTTTACTTCCGGACGAAACAAGGCGCACTTTCCCGGGTTGAGCTTTAAATGAGCACTTCGTAGCCTCTCAAACACTTCTTATAGATTTTCGCGGTGCTCCTCGTACGTCTTACCTATGACGATAACGTCGTCCAAATATACTAGACAGGTTTTCCAGGTGAGTCCTTGCAATGTTCGTTCCATTAGTCGCTCGAAGGTAGCCGGAGCGTTGCACAGTCCAAACGGCATCACTGCAAACTGCCAAAGACCGCTTCCTGTAGTGAAGGCAGTTTTCTCACGATCCGTACGATTTATCTCTACCTGCCAGTAACCGCTCTTCAAGTCAAGTGTTGAAAACCATTTCGCTCCAGAAAGCATATCCAAAGTGTCATCGATTCTCGGAAGTGGGTAGCTGTCCTTTTTAGTGACATCATTGAGACGTTGGTAGTCTACACAAAATCTCGTGCTGCCATCTTTCTTCTTCACGAGGACCACTGGAGATGCCCAGGGACTTTGCGATTCTTCAATCACTTCCTCAGCTTTCATCTTCGACATCATTTCGGCAACTTCTGTTTGCTTTGCCAATGGAAGACGCCTTGCAGGTTGACGGATTGGTTGAGCGTCTCCGGTGTCAATGTGGTGTTGAACAATATGCGTACGTCCATATTCTCCGTCTTGTGTAGCAAATATATCAGCGTACTCACCGATTAGTTTTTCTGCCAGGATTCGCTGATTTTCGTCCAGATTACAGAGGCTGAGAATTTTGTTCTTGATTTTTATGCTCTGAACTGTTGTGACCGGTGTTGCACCCTTTTTTCCGTTGTGGTCGATATAGCCTCAACAGGTACGCATTTTCCCACTATCTCCCCCTTTTTCACCTTTACACTGAATGTCTTTGGATTTAGAATCCTTACATGGTCCCTGTTGTTCTTTGGCTCCACTAAGGTCTTTCCCACCATGAAGTCTCTTTTCTTTTCTGGCTCCATCAAATAGAATCGGTGGCTACCAAGACCACCTTCCACTTTTGCCCACAAAATTGCTTCTGACGAAGGCTCTAGACTCTGATTGTTCCAGATGACGACATTTGAGACTGAGGTATTGGCGTTTCCGTATATCATTGGTATCTCCATGTTTCCGTATTTCAGGGTTTGTGCCCCCAAGTCGACTACAAGTCAATGTTCTCTCATGAAGTCTGTACCAATGATGCACTCGTCGCATATGTCACCTACCAGAAACGCGTGAGTGAATGTTATTCCGGCCAATTGGATTCTTATGCGGACTTCACCATATACCTTAATCGTTGCTCCTGTAGCTGTTCGCAAGCTGCAACTGCTAGTGTTATGCAGCCAAGACTTCTGCACAAGATTCCCCCTGATGATTGAGGCCGTGGCACCGGTGTCTATTGTTGCCATCCATTTTTCTTTTCCACTGACTACTTCTACTAGAAGGCTTTTGCTGCATCGTTTTGCCAGCGAGACCTGGATGATGGTCCTGGGGCCGTCGACTCCTGCTACCAACTTCTGCCCCGCGAAGTTGGTGCTTAAGCATTTCCCGACTGATGGCTTAGGGAAGGTTGACCGGCTTCTTGATAGCTGTTTCTGCGGGCTTCTTCCTCTATTTGCTTGTCACCACAGTGAGGGCAGTCTTTTCGCCGCACCGGTTCTTTACACTGCCTTTGAAGGTGTCCTATTTTATTGCAATTCCAGCAGCGCATTATTCGTCTATCCCGTCGAGTATCTCGTTCCTCGGCACTAATTCTTGTGCAGGAGCATTCGACAGATGATACTTCCCTGACGAAATGTGTTCCCCTGGAAGCCTGATTGGCTGCTTCCATCGCCAGAGTGAAGGCAAGTGCTTCAGCCAGGGTTCTTTTCCCGGCCATCCTTACTGCTGACTGTAGCTTCGAATCTGCAATTCCCCTAATAAGTGCATCTTTTGCCATTTCGTCGATAATTACCTGGCCTGCGGTGGGGTATGACAGATGTGCCAGTCTACTCACGTCTGCTTGGAGCTGCTGAAGTGTTTCTCCTCGTTGCTGCGTTCGGCTTTGCATTTGGAACTTGTAGACCTCCTGCATGTGGCTATCCCCAAACCGTTTCTCGATAGCCTGTACTAAAGTCACATAATCTTTATGCTTTCCGATGTCTACTGTTTGCAACAATTCTGCTGCAGCATTTCAAACTGCTTCTTATAAGTAGACCATGAGGTCTGGCCATCGAATGAGGGAGGCTTCAACTCTTTTCTCCTTGGACCGCTTAAAGAACATTCTCGCAGTTTCTGTTTTCGCACTGTGTCGAGCTCTTTTGCCAGTTGCTCAACTTTGCTGTCCATTTGTTCCAATTTTTCGCCGACATTCTTCTCTATTCTTTCAAATTTGTTATCGATTTCTTCGAACTTTTGGTGTAGAACGTTATTTTGTTCTTCCAGTTTTTGTTCTAGACTATTCTTTTGTTCGTCGAATTTTTGTTCAATTCTGCTCTTCTGCTCGTCTAGATTTTTCTTTTGTTCATCCAGCTTTTGTTCGAGGCTATTCTTTTGTTCATCCATTTTCTGTTGAAGACCGTCCAAATTTTTCTTCTGTTCGTCCATTTTTTGTTCGAGACTGTTCTTCTGTGCGTCCATTTTTAACAAGAGGAGTTGCATCATCGCAGACATATCACTGCCGGTACTTGTCAGTTCATCCTCGTCAACATCAAAGGAATATGCATCAGGATCATGTCCCTCGTTGTTCAAAGCCTCCTGAAGTCGGAACACCAGGTCACTTTTGCCGCCACTGGCGCTGAGGCTTCTCTTGTTCAACTCGGATTTGAGTTGGACGAGGGTCAACTGCAATAGTTTTCGACCCATTCTAGCTTTTTCAAATAGTCAGAAAACACTTTTTTTTTACACACAATAAGTCCTATCCCACCTCCGACACCAATGTAAAATGTTTGTGTGGGTACAAATGATAGAACTTATTCTTTTCAATAGAAATCGCTTTATTCAGTACAGTTACAATTCACTATTTAATTGTTTCTCTCAGTACAATCCAATTTCTCAACCGCTTATACTTTTCTTATCTTTTACTTAAACCACTTAATAACTTCTCCTAATTAACACTTCAAATTTCACTTTAGAACTAACTTGCATACCTTCGGGATGCTGGTATTTATACTCGAATAACATATTTCGAGAACAATCCTCGCCATCCAGCGTCCCATACAATTTCCAATTTGCTAGAATATTCGATTCCACTCTCCAGTCATCAATGGTCGAGACTTTGTTATTCAAGTATCGAAATCTTCTGGTCTTCGAGTATCGACATCTTCTGCTCTATAAATCTACATGTCTCTGCTCACATTTAAGTGGTTATCACAATATTATTTCAAGTACTTTCCAAAAAAAACAATCAAGTGACAACAAACATCTAAAACCATGGATGGCTAACAAACTTCTTATCAAGATTAGAAAAAAGAATAAACTGTGCCTAAAATGTAAAAAACATCCAAACAATAAAAAACTTAAAAAACATTTTGATACTTTTTGCAAAACAGTGAAAAAAAAATCGAAAACACACGCAACAATTTCTACAGAGAAAAGTTCGGTTGACAGCATTTTAGGAAGGGAAAAAAATTGTGCAAAAATTGATACAATTGAATTAGAGGGAGTAACAGAGTCAGATTCTGGCAATATTTCAAATATATTTAATGAATATTTTACGGAAATTTCTGAAAAATTGAAACCAACTGTCGAAACGAGAACAGATTGTAGTTGCGGCTTTACTACAGAAGTACTATCTGACGATATTCAACTCAACAGTTTTGTGTCTGATGCTATAACTCCAAGAGAAGTTCATAATGCTATCATGTCTTTGAAAAATAAACCTTCTTGCACAAGTGATATTGTGTCTAGTGGTTTATTAAAAAATATTGCCTGGTATATTACTGATATCGTAACCTCCTTATTCAATAGAAGTGTTGAAATGGGTTGTTTTCCCGACCACATGAAATGTGCAGAAGTTATCCCACTTTTTAGAAAAGCTAATAGGCAAAATGTGTCGAATTATAGGCCTATATCACTTCTTTCGACATTTTCAAAAATTTTTGAAAAGTTAATGACGGGTCGGTTTGTCTTATTCTTGGAGAAGTACAATTTCTTTTGTAACAATCAGTTTGATTTTCGAGCAGGTTTGTCAACAGAGGATGCCATCCTTAAGGTGTGTAGTCGACTTTATGGGAGTTTAAATAACAACAAATTAACTATGGGTCTATTTATTGACATGACTAAAGCTTTCGATCTGGTGAACCATGACCTTCTGCTAACTAAACTTTATAAGGCTGGTTTTCGTGGTAAAATTTTCAAATGGCTCAATTCTTATTTAAAAAATAGAAAACAAAAAGTAAACTTAAATTGAATCTTCAGTGAACTGAGACTTTTAAAAAAACGGTGTACCACATTGATCTGTACTTGGCCCCTTATTTCTCCTAGTTTACATAAATTCGTTTTTTAAACTAAAACTAAATGGTACTTCAACTGCTTTTGCGGACGACATAGCTTTAACATATGAAGCACAAACAATTTTTGAAAACATTATAATGATTAGTGAAGATCTTGAAATATTATTGCAGATCGTGGTTTTCTTATCATAAATTAATCATAAGCGAAAAAACTAAACTGATGTGTTTTAAAGTGTCTGAAAATATTATACACGACTTTAATCTATGGTTTCACGCACACGACTGCAAACATGTTCCACTACCTTTTCATACTTGTGGTAGAAATAATTTTATGGACAATTTGCATTGCACTGAAAGCTGCTTCAAAATTGAATCAGTTCAACAGTTCAAGTATCTAGGGACAATAATTGAATTCAATCTAAATTGGAAAGACCATATACAAATGACTAATGTCTATTTATTGTTAGTCATACGTAAATTGTATTTGTTAAAGCCTTTTTGTTTTCAAAAAATACTTACGATGATTTATTATGGTCTTGCTAACTCAAGGTTGCAATACAGCATAACAAGCTGGGGAGGTTCGTATGCTAACACTTTTGGATCCTTATTAATTGCACAGAAGCACTTAGTACGAATAATCTCAAATAAAAATCGTTTAGCGAAAAGTTGGCCCATATTTAAAGAATTGCGAATATTACCAATGAGACATTTATATGCTTTTAAAGTATTAAGAGAATTCTTTAAACAAAGTGGGAATATACCTAATAGAAATTATCAAATGTACAACCTACGTATAAACAATATGAGTTTGGTAAATGTGCCATTCGCACATAGAACACATTTCTCACATTTTTATACATATACAGCTCCAAATATATTTAATAAATTGCCCTTACATATAAGAGCAACGTACTATTTTTCAAATTTCACTAAGAAAATTCAAGACTGGTTATTCACATTAAATTATGAATTTATCGAATCCCTTCTATAGTTTGATTTAGATGTATATCCAAAACTATAATGTATATAATTAAGGAATTGTTAAGCTTTTATATTTATATTTTATATTTTATATTTTAATTTTTTCTTTTCTCTATGCGCTTGCAAATCTAATTTCTTTTTATTTTTCTTTTATTATTTTTGCAATCTATAATTTAAACATTGTCACCCCACATTCGCGTATGAATTGTAATTTTAAATTTAATGTGTCATTCACCACTAACCTCAGATTGCAGAATGACCACTTATATTATATTTACTGCCTTGTTAATAATATTAAGTAAAATGTAGGAAGTGTATTAATAAAATGAAATGAAAAATTAATGAAAAAATGAAATGAAATATGCTTATAACATAACATAAAAAATACCTGTTTTTTTTACCTCAAATTAATATTTAATTGCGTGACCTTTATTAGAGATAACTGCAGCACAACATCTTGGCATGGAGTTTACCAAGTTTTGACACCTTTCCAACGATATCGAAATTCAAGACTGTTGCACAACTGCCCAAAGGTCATTGTTGTTAGTTGGTCGACAAGTAGCAACACCCTTCTTAACGTCACACCAAAGATTCTCAAGCGGGTTAAGGTCTGGGGATTGTGCAGGCCATTCCAATACATTGAACCGGTGCGCAAGAAACCACTGCTTAGCAAGTTTGCTAGTGTGCTTTGGGTCATTTTCTTGTTGAAAGACCCATATCAATGGCATTTCCTCCTCAACATACGGCAGCATGACTTCCTCCAAGATTTGCACGTATAGATGTTGATATATGATTTATTGTATCCGGTAGATGGAAACAACACAATAAAAAGAAAAACATGCCCAGACCATGATGCTAGATCCTCCATGTTTTATGGTTTTTGTCGTATACTGAGGATTAAATTCTTGGAGGCCTTCTGATCTTCTGGCTTTGTATGGACCTTTTCCCCATACAAAACGATTTTGGACTCGTCTGACCACAACATTTTTCTCCACTTCTCTGCTGGCCAATTTAAGTGGACCTTCGCGAATTGCATTCTTTTGGCCATATGTTTTTTTGTCAGCAAGGGTACCTTCCGCGGACTGTGGGCTATCAGAACGTGATCTCGCAATGTCTACGCACAGTTCCAACACTAGCATCCACTCTAAATTTGTCTCTAATCTCCGTAGCTGGAGTAAAGGGATTGATCAGTTTTGACGACATTACCGTCTTACGGCCACGTGTTTCCGGCCTGGGAGAGTAGTTAATTGCATTTCTAATTGTTGTCGGTGAACAGCCAATTAGTTTCTGGATTTCTAAATAGGTTTTACCTCCGGCAATTAACTTTTTTATATCTTCGCGCCTTTCAGGTGTGCAATGCTTACCTCTACCCATTGTTGACGAAAATCTAAAGAATTTTTTAATAAATGTTATGAAAAATTCATTAAAGAACACGATTCTAACCTTTGCAGAACTTTCCAATGCTAAAATACGAGGGGCGTTCAATATATTCTCGGTATCGATATGAAGGAAAATGCGAATTCAATTTAAATTGTTTTTATTTTTCAATATAATCTCCCTTAACATCAATGCATTTGTTACATCTTGAGATAAGCTTTTTTAAACCCTCAAACAAATAAATTTCCTCTTTCTCTGCAAAATACCCATTTATTGCCGACTTGAGTTCTTCATCATCCGAAAATCTTTTTCCACGAAGACATTTTTTCAAATCCGGACACAGGAAATAATCACTAGGGGCAAGGTCTGGACTATAGGGTGGGTGTTGGATTTCTTCGAAACCACAATCTCGCGCAGCAGCCTTGGAAACTCGCGCCGTGTGAACAGGAGCGTTGTCATAAAGAAGCAACACACCCGCTGCGAGTTTACCCCGTCTTTTCTTTTTAATTTCCTCCCGCAAATTATGCAAAGTGGAAGCGTAGGATGTGGCGTTGATGGTTTCACCTTTTTTTTTGTACTCAATGAGCAAGATTCCCTTTGAATCCCAAAAAACTGTGGCCATGAGTTTCCCGGCAGACGGAGTGACTTTGAACTTCTTCGGGGGGTCTGTTCCTTTTTTATGCCACTGCATGGACTCTTGTTTGCTTTCAGGGTCATAGTGGTGGACCCATGTTTCGTCCCCAGTAACAATTCGATCCATAACACCGTCCGCGTTCTCACTACACATCTCCAAAAGCTCTCTACAGCATGCGATTCTCACTTTTTTCTGAGGCGCTGTGAGCATTCGTGGCACCCACCTTGCACTGACCTTTGAAAGGTTAAGATGGTCATGAAGAATGGTGTGAATGGTACCAATTGAAAGCTTGGTGATCTCTGCCATCATTTTCACCTTTATTCGGGCATCCTCAAGAACAAGTTTTTCGACTTCTTTGATGCTTTCTCCCGTAAAAGCAGTAGCCGGGGCGCCGGAGCGGGGGTAGTCTTCAATGCTCTCTCTGCCTCTCTTGAACTCACTTGACCACTTTTGCACAGTTGATAATGAAGGTGCGGAACCCTGGTAAACAGCCACCATCTCTTCATGAATAGTTTTTTGACTTTTTCCTTGTTTAGTGAGAAATTTAATTACAGCGCGATGCTCAATTTTCACCATCATCGTCTCAGTTGCCATTATGATTCTGTTGAACTAGAGATAAAACGCGAATTAATAATCACATTTATATGAAATTTTACATGAATGCACTAAAATAATAGTATTACTCGATAAATAGATCAATTTATATATACAACCACAGCTTCACCCCGATACCGAGAATATGTTGAACGTATGAGAATATTTTAATTTGAAACCAATCACTCGAAGCACTACTATCATTTTGACTGGACGAAATCCACAACTTTCATTAATAACAGGACAAATTTGCGCAACAAAACAAAGACTATGCAGACATAGCCGTACAAAAATTGTTCTGCTCTCATTATATAACCGTTTTTTTACAGTAAAGGTCATAAAAAACAGTCAAAACAGACAAATAAACAACTTAAAAATTATGTTTTGACTTCCACTACTATTATTTTGACTGCAACTGTATGTATGTCGTTACTGTTTAAGTTGGACCTTTAACTTATGCGTGCCTTTTAAGTCAAGGTCTTCCTTTACTGCGTTGAATCAAAGACTTTCGGACCAAGAGGTTATTATCAATTCGCTCTATATGACCTAGCCCTCCCAGGTAGCTGTTGTGCACTAGCTCAAAGTTATAGTTGTCTGATTCGTCAGCTCCCTTTCACAGCTAAACCCATTTTAGCCTGTCCTGTACCAATGCTTGAAAACGTATAAATGGCACCTCGCTGCATTCTGTCACTGATGTTTATATCAATAGCTTTGTGAAAATCTCACAGAATTTTATTTATGGAGCAGTGCGGATTCTCCATGAACAATCTGAAAATATTAAGATAAAAAGCTGGGAAGTATCGGTTTGAGCTTCTTGGGTTTTTCTAACGTTTGCTGCAGTTGGAATATTTATACAATTGTGGACTTAACTCATATCGGACTAGTCATATCAGTTCAGGCGTTTACACAATATGACAGAGGTGGCCTTGTACGCTGTGTTAAACAGACTAATGTCTCTAAAGTTAAATCAGATAAGAGGGTCGTCGAGCAGCCCATGAACTCCATGGACTGGAGATCCTTTCATCTAACCACATTTTCCAAATGAGTTGCTGTATGGTTCTCGCTTCTTGAATTGCCATGTAATCCACTTTCTTCTGCATCCTGATTTGACTTTAGTGTTGATATCACTATTTTTATTTTTAATTCTAAGAAGCCGATGTTGCTCTCTTCTCCTTTACTCATGCTCTTGTCTTCCTTGCAGCACACCCTTGTGTACCTATTGTTTCTCTGCATGCGCTCGCCGGTCCTCTTCATCAAACCAGGGGTTTTTTTTACGGTGGTGGGGTGAAAGCTAAAGACACAGTGTCTTTAATGACTTGCTGACAATGTCCCAACTAATGTTCTGCGTTTGATGCTGGTAGTTTAGGACTTATTAAAACGTTTTCGGAGAATCTATCAGAAAATACTCTAGCAGACGTTTGTAGAGATTCAACATCAAATTTCTTTATAATACTTCTTCGGTGTTCTGACATCCAGGACATTCACATTCCAACCTTGACTACAACATGGCACTTGTCTGAATCAATTTTGGCTTCCCGAGACGTTCGGACATGGAGAATACAAGAAATGTGTCTTCCGTCGACTGCAAGTGATCAATCTGGTCAATTTAGGTGACTGTCAGGTCTCTTTGGCGGTGTGGAAAACGTCTGCTAAATATGATGACATTTTGCCCCACCTGACGATATTAACGTAGTGCTTAGAGCTACGTGAGCGCACATTATGCTTATGTTGGCGAATTTAGCCTTGATCTGATAACAAATATACTTACAAAATCTTTCTTTTGCCGGCTCATCGAATTGCGCTTCATAGGCTATTTTCGAAAACGTCATTTGATCGTCAAATTCATCGTCAAATTGATCGTCATTTGCAATACTTAAGGGTTGCGAACATCAAACTGCAAACGTCATTTGGTATCGTTGATCTGTGTCATCTACATGATTTTTTTCTTGCAAGAGCATTTGACGTTTTCGAACAGAGCAAAATGGAACCCTTAACAAAATTTATTGAAAAATTGAGAAAATTAGCCGATTTTATGAACTTACTGTTCACGAGACTGAGATTCCCCTGAATATTCGGATTCACTAATTTTTTTTCCAATTTTTTTAATACACAGCGCAGATTTGTGGTTGCTTTTTTGCAGCGCAGTTGACGTTTATGAACATCTGCCCTGCAAACACTGCATTATCGAACATGCTGCAAATGTAGTGTGATTTATGATGTTGTTTTCGAACAAATTACTTTCGCAGCTTGCGTTTAAGAACATTTTGCAAAAGCAATAGTCTGATATTTTGAGTGCATAGTCGTTATCCGTTTTTCGTTTGCTGGAGTCGTCAACAATAAGTATTTCGTATGCTTGAAACTCCAACGTCACTATTTTGTATTGTGACAATCTGACATCCCCCTTGACTCCGTATTGAGAGCGTCAAAACATCTGTATTTTGATTTGTCTGGATTATGCGTTCACACAGCAGGTCTCAGTTTTCACTTACATTTGCGCAGTTATACTTATAATGGGATACCCAAAATGTTGTTGGTAATTTACCTTGGTGATTTCCCCCCTCATTTTTCAAGCTGGGTTTCTGACCAGCTATGGTAAAGGTTGCGATTGCAGCCATTTACGTCTAATTTTTTTTAAAGCATTTCGTCGTTGTTCTGGTATCTAGGATATCCGTAAAAGTTCCTTGTCGCAAAGTAGATAGTGGCCGCTCGAAATGTTCAGACATCTGTATTACCGCACTATCGGCTTGGGTCAATTTGGTTTATTGTTTCATGATTAAGTAGCTGCCAAGTTCCTTTATGAATATTGAGATGAGGAAACCGTTTTATAGCCATAGTGATATTAAGACGCTCAGTTAAGTCAATTAGCCTAAATCCGTTTTCAGATATGTTGACATGTAGACTTTGCTTTCCGATTGTATCATATTGCGAAGAAAAACCTCTTTTCTTATTTTGGCTTTTTGTTTTGTAGGAACATAGCACTACTCCGTGTATGTTCTTATAACTAGGATTTTTCAGTCATCCTTATGAGCACCAAGTAAAGAGGAAGTGCTTCGCGGCATCGTCAAAGGGACCCGCTACGACATGGATAGACAGTCTGCAGTGTTACCTAGTGAGGGACATCGGGATAATCGTTGGGGATGTAAGAGCATATTAAGCAAGATATTTGACGCGGATTGTTACAAAGGGTTAGGTCCCGCCCAATTATCAAGGCTACGCTTTGACGAAATCTAATAGCAAACTGTTGTAGAGCAAATACTGGTCTTATCCTAAACACCGAAGATTCTTACGATTTGACCATATACAAGCTGCCGGTGATAGGTCTTGCTGAGTGGCTTAAAACGCGATACCGTGAGAGTCAGAGGCCGGCGGACTTCGGCCCGGGTCTGACTTTTTCCCGTTGGTTTTGACCCGAGTTGCCTAGAGTTGACTAGAGTTGCAACAAGTACTGGATCCCAGGACCCTAAGAACGGTCTCGACTCATACCAAGGGTAGAGCTTGTACCCTCAACACAAGTTCCGCTTTGGTATTACACTACTAATGTGGGTAAACGCGGTTCAGGGGTATCCTGGCATCCCGTGAACTTAAGGGGGTTCTCCCGTGCATTTTTTAAGCATTTTTTAGGAATTTTTTTTGGCTTCTAGTGAAAAGATAGAACTTTGAGTTTTTTGTCATTTATTTATTACTATTTCAAGAATAGGTATGTAAAACAAATTTCAAGTAAAAATCTTCATTCGAACGTAAGTTGTACTACTCCGAAGACACCCTCCTTGAAAAAAAGGATGCTCACTTCATCCACGACTCCAGCTGATTGGCTTATCAAAAAGAAAAAGAAAAAACAGCGTTTTAATCTATAAGTCTAAATGCATCGAATGAACTAGAATCATTTGAAAATATTGAAAATTCGGTTTTTGGCAGACTTCTGAAAAAAAAGTTTCAAATTTCATGATTTGTTTAGATTTTTGTTACGAAAAAAATAGAAATACTCGGAATTTTAAGATTATTCTAGGCATGATTCTGTGCATTTATATGTGTTGAGTCTATCCTATAAATTTCAAGTAAATCGATCAAACCGTTTTCGACATGTGATGGAGGAAAATTTGAAAAACACAGTTTTGAGAGGCGTTTAAAGTTTCAAGTACGGTTAAAACTATGAAAATCTTAACTTACCATCAATCTGCGATGCGAAGTTTGATAAAACAAGTGACCATAAAAATGTCTTATATACTTGTATAAACTTGTCTATACTTGTATAAGTGCACATTTGTATAGAAGGGTCTCAGGACCAGCCTCCTACTACTTAACTCAGCGCTCCGAACATCTGCTTCTTTTAACTGCTGTATATTTATAGCGACTTCAAATTTAAAAAAAATCACTTTACCAGCATATTCCACACATGTTAAGGAATCAATTTATGAAAAAAAAAATATTTTTTTCAACCCACCACACGGGGGAACCCCCTTATATTATTTCCTATCAGGTGTTCACGTAAAACACACAAAAGACGTTCTTTAACTATGCATTCATTTCGATGTCCCAAAAGCCCTTTGCTTACGTTATTCTGCCCTTTTCAACAAATTCACACCCAAATAAACGCTGCTTCTCTGTAGCAGTCACCGTTATATACGAGTATGTCAAAGTTTTTCATTTTTCTTTTATCCGGCCCGTTCCATCGCACAATCTGTTTATAGCAGTCTAAGTTCTCTGCAAGTGGTTTCGTGTACAGATCTGAAAGCCGTTGTTCTTTTTTCATGTTGCTGAATCCTTAATAGTAAATTCGTTCTTAACCGACGCCATTGGTTCCTCCCAAACAGTAGGGTTTTTACGTGGCTGGTTAGTTTACCTCCTCAATATGAAGATCCAGGCTCTTTGGACACATTGGGCAATATGGGCCAGATATTGTAGAACCAGGACATAAGAGCTACCGTTGACATATTAGGAATTCCTATTGGTCATAGCTCCATATACATTGAAGTACGAGTATGTGTACCTCATTTAAAGAAATTGCCATTCTGACTGAAAACGGCACCGTTAATTTAATCTCGCGAAATCTTCCGCTGTACGCTTTCTTTAGTCATTTCTGACAGCGCATTTTAGAATTGTTATAAATCGATCACAAGTTTGGCATCTCCAGTCCTTTTTGGACGAGACCGGTACCCAGAGGCTACCAAGAGCAGGTAAAATAAGCACAATTAATGTGTAGTCATGGTTACAGCACTGGGCATCCCCAGATTGAAACCAGACCCTATCGGGTCAACCTTTCCCCAATTTATTTGAAAAAAAAAACCTGCCCCATCCGATTTGTACTGAAATTTATATGGGAAATATTTGTGCAGTGACGTGTTTTCACTTTTCAGTTTCCTTTATCTAATCATTTTCCACACAAATAAAACAAAAACGTTCATTAAAGACTTTTACATTTTCTCCTTTATTGATGAATCAATACAACTGATAACGAATAACTAATAACTGAATAACAATAATAATAATAATGGTAATAATAAAAGTATTAATAATAATAATAATTACAAATAATTAAAATACAATTAAAATTTATATCAAATTACAAAAATATTTAAGTTTAGAACTCTTCTAATACGATGCAACGGAAATACTGATAACCGAAAAGAAATTACCTTGTATTCCCAAAACCAAAAACCTAGTAAAATTGATTTTATTTATAACAGAAAAAAAAAATTAGAAAGGAAAACACTGTACATAGAGGAGTAGTTAAAGGTGTGTAAATTAAATTTATATATATATATTAGGCATATATGGAATATTATATATCAAGTAATATCAAAGTAATTACAAAGAATAAATTAATTTGTTTTTTTTCGTTCCTCAAAAGGTTATTAATAAAATTTTCATGTTGGCATAAATAGTGCGCGAAGATATTCTATGATTTTATGTCGAAGCTGAACAAGGACGCTGCCTTACGTAGGGAATGGGGAGGATAAGAGAAAGACTATGAATACGGTAAGATGGTTGTGTGTAATTTGTGTGTAATCTGTTTACATGCTTGTTTGATTTCATTTGGTTTAGTTTGGTTTTTATTTTTCTTTCAAAGTTAATAATTTCAATTTTGGTTAAGACTTTTAGCGTTACAGTTACATAAAGTCGTACATTAATAACGTTTAACATTTAAAGCGATTACGGTTTATCACGAAAGAATTCTTAATTATTATATAATGCGATTTTTTTCATTTCATATATGTATATATATATATATTTTTTTTTTTTTAATTTTTGAAATGGCATCGTTGAAATAATGGTACGTTTATCGAATCGAATTTTGGAGTGTAATTGTTAGCGCTAGTGAATGCGTGTGTATGCTGTGTGGTTTTGTGTGTTGTGTTTATGTAAATGTGTGCTGCTCTGTTGTAATCTCTTATGATATTGTACATAATTTCTTAAGATCATTCTCATTATCATCGATTTCCACAGCGTTTCCATTTGGTATAGTTTTGCCTTCGATATTTGGTAGGTATGGTTCGTAAGCTAAGCCGCGACGCTCGTAAAATAATAAATATGCTGAACTAGGATCTATATTTGGTCGTTTGGGGATCTCTCGACAGGAGCTATCATTGTAGCAATACCATGAGCCATTTGGATTCGAAGCGTAAGAAATATAATGACCGCCACTTAGCATTCCAGAATGTGACTGAAAATTAAAGAAAATAAAACATAAATGAGTGGTCATAGCCAATATAGTATTGCTTAAGAATTATTATATGTATTATCATGAACCTGAGCTTGTTTTATCTTCTTGTGGTGGTATATTAGCAGATATAAGCATGTGCAAACTCTTTGTATGTGAGCTTAAAAGATGCAACAGTTAGCATTTTATAATTTTTCCCGGAAAAGTGGCACTCTAGGTGTACCCGCAAATAGATTTATGTTGATGGGAGTAAATGACGTCACATTTTCTTGCAGTCTTGAGACAGAAATTGCTTCACAAATCGGTACGGTCGCAAAACCAGAAGCAAAGAAAGATGAAGGAGCATCAGCGGCAGCGATAGCACAGTGGGAGAAGAGATGCTTGGTCAGATTTAATAGTCGCCATCGGAGCAGCTGAACTACCAATTGTACATGGAATTAAGATTGCAAAAGGTGTGTGGCATAAACTCAGAAGTTAATTCGCATCGACGGGGCCAGTTAAGAGGGCGAGATTGTTGAAGCGCTTTGTTGCTCACCGGTTGCAAGCAGAACGAAGTAGACATCTATACTTCGTTGACAGTGATGAGGAACAATCGCAGCTGGCTGACACGAAAAGCACCAAAGATATCTTGGAAGTATGGCACCTGAACAGTGAGGATCTATTAGAAGTCTTCAGGAAAGGGCGTGTGACCGGTAGTAATATAAAAAGTCAAGAGCTGCATCCATGCAACACATCCTTGCGTGAAAAGATGACATCGTTACCGTTTCCCAAGGAGTCAGAACGATGTACATGCATTCTCGAAATAATACATTCTGATGTTCAGGGGCTTGCCAGGGTGGAGTCCATAGGACGAGCGCGTTACTTCGTGACCTTTATAGGTGACCACAGCCGATGGTGTGAGGTAACGTTCCTGCAAAACAAGAGCGACGTTCTTACAGCCTTCAAGAATCGAGTTGAATTACAGACAGGTAGTAAGGTTAAGTGCTTGATGTCTGACAGCGGGAGCGAATATTATGGAGGAGATTTCAACGTCTACCTTAAGGAAAATGGGATAACTTGGCGACTTAATGTTGCTCATACTCCAGAGCAAAATGGCGCTGCAGAACGCAAAAATCGCACACTCATAGAGATGGCCAGGTGTCTAATGATTCAGTCTGGGCTGACGGGGTGATTTTGGGCTGAGGCGGTGGCTGGATCGAATTATATACGGAATCGTTGTCCGACCGTGAGTCTAAGTTTTCATACTACATTCGAAGCGCGGAGAGGAGTGGTTCCGGATTTGAGACACTTAAGAAAATTTGGAGCCGAAACACATGTCTTGAATAAAAATCCAACAAAAGGAAAGTTCGAACCAAGGTCTCGTAAAGGCGTGATGGTAGGGTACTCGGATGAGGTAAAAGGTTACCAGATCTGGATCCCAGAAATCGGAAAGATCGTCGTAGTGCGGGATGTAAATTTCTTGGAGAACGACAAAGCAACGCCCAATAAGTATCAGTTCAGAGGTAGCGAGCAATTTATTGACAACGAAAATGAAGCATCGGGACCTCAAGAGAAAGAGCGGCTACAAGGGAAGGGAGTCACTGTGTATAGTGAACTGACAAACGTTCTGGAGCAGGGGAGCGAGATTGCGGGTAGTCAAGTGACAGGCGTCGAGTCATCAAATGAAGGGAAGCGCGAACCAGCAACCATCACCATAAAAGATATAGGAAAACCCCGAAGAAAACACACGAGTCCTAGGAAGATCTACGACACCCAAACTGCATCCCGGCTGGAAGGTAATTTGGAACCTGATGAAATAAGAGTCTCGAGAATGTGAGACAGAACAATGAACCTGATGGGATTAACGAGAATGATATCTTCGAAAATGAGAGGTAGAACGATGGTTAACACGTGTTTCATGATGCAGTGGACGAACTGAAAGCGATGGAAGAAGTTGTGAATTTCGCTGAACTGTCGTTGAACGACGCCATGACAAGTGAGGAGGCTGCTGAATGGCTGGAGGCGATCACGGAAGAGGTTCGAAGTCTGATAAAGAGCAATACATGGAAAATATTTGACCGACCCTATGGTCGTCCAGTAGTAACCAGCAAAATCGTCGTGAAGAACAAGATGAAGCCTGACGGCAATAATGTTTGAAATAACGGCAATAATAATGAAATAATGTTTGCTTGCTGCAGAAAGCCTTGTCATGCAATGGCATGAGAGGTTCAAATTGGACGAAAGGGAATTCACCATCTTAATCGCTTACGTCGGCGACATTCTTTTTGTGTCGAGTAGTCAAGCACGACTGACCAACCTACTAACTGCGATGTCGGAGGAGTTTGAAATAAAGGATCTTGACCAGGCTCGCTATTGCCTCGGCATTGAGATTGAGCAGAGAGATGGAGAGATTCGACTCACGCAAGAAGAACACTGTCGTGATCTATTAAAGAAATTTGGGATGAGTGACTCAAAGCCAGTTGGTACACCAGCTGAATGCAAGGCAAATTTGTACGATACGAAGCTCGATCAAAGAAGCCCAACGGGAAAGCCATATCGTCAACTCATTGGATCACTGATGTATCTAACGGTGGCCACGCGACCGGATTTGGCGTTTGTTGTGAATAGACTGGCTGAGTTCAACGAAAGTCAGCAACAATGAAACACCTAGCTTGTCCACAGATGCCACCAAACAAACGCAGAATACATATACAAAGGTTTTGCACAAGAGAGTAAGAGGCGCTCGTAAGCCCTGCGAGCAAAGAAAAAGACAGCACGGGAAGCGCACGATAGGTGACATTGAGAGGTGCTAAGCAGAATTGTTGTTCGGAAGTTTTACGAAAGGATAAAAAGGATATTTATAGGATTCAAAGCCGGAACAAACGCCTGCCTAGACAGCCAATGAAACCAATATATAAGCAGGCCGCCTAATGGCTTCCCCTGTCAGGCAAAATGGTTCATTCAATGCAGACGATTGCGACTACCAACTTCGATTACCCGACTTAATCATATGGTAAGCCATATCTAAACTTGAAAAAAAAAACAACCCTGCTGGAGCTAATGGTATATCCGTTGAGCTATTTTAAACACATGATGAGTATTTAAAACGGGGACTGCATCATCTCATCTGAACAATTTGACCGGATATAAGCATCCTCGATGAATGGAATGTCAGTATTCACAAAAAACAGAAAGCTTTAAACTGTGCTAACTTATACATGCTTATGGTATTATGGATATTGCTTTTGTATGCAATGAAATGTGAACGCAGGAAGTCTTTTCTTAACTAACTGATGAGTTGCTTTAAGCCGGGGAAGCTCCCTCAAGATCATAGAAAAAACTCAGGAGCTACAAATCGATACCCATCACCTATTAATTTAAAGATCTCGTAGAAGCGTAGATAGAGACGACCAATACACAGGTACATATGTCTTGGCCACTTTTGTAAAACTTGTTCGTCTATGCAAAATGAAAATTAAGTATGCATGCTGCTCTCTTGAAGTTGATATTGTAATAGTTGTAGCTTAGCAGATTCTGTGGTGTCGCTCGCTGTCATGCGACTTTTTAAACATCATTCTCGAATTGACTGTAAAAAAATGCACGAGTCAACTATAGACTTTTGTATGTATAAGACTTTTAGTAAATTGTTTACAGTAATTTATCGCTTTTGGAATGAACCACGCAGAAGTTCGGAACTCAACACATCAGCCCAAACATCTACTTTCTGATACAAGAACAGCCGGCGCAATAACCCGGAAATTATAATATTGCTATCCAGAAAAGGAGCAAATGATTAGATTGCTCGCAAAGGTGAAGACAATTAGGTTTCTAACAAAGGCGTTGTAGTCCATTCTAATTAAATTTAAGGCTGGAGCTTAAGAGATTATTGGCCGAATACTTCAAAATTGTTTACGATCGATAGATTTACTAGATAGCCCCAAAGTTGGGCTATTGAGCTCTTAAAAGGACTTCTTGCGACCTAATCTAGAAAATTCATAAGTTAGGGATATTAAAGGCGGCTTCTTACACTTCTATATATTAAATCTTCGAATATTATTAATAAACAACTTTGACTCACAACTAAGGTTTCTTTATGAAAAAAGGCCTTTAATGATCTACTCAAAAGACCTTGAAATAGTTGCACTACAATTATCGTGGTCGGAATTGAAAAACCTCATATAAATCACTAAGCAAAAAACTCTCGAATATTGTATTATGCATTGGTATAACAGTTTTTATTTCAGCAGCATTATATATTTTAGATGCCCACCTACATTTGCTTCAACTGCATTTAAGTTAAACAGGTTGGTTGAATGAGAATCAAATCGATGCACTTAAATTGGGAGAATGGAGGCTCTTGATTCGAAAGGGTATAATTTTCTGGGTTTATGTGTTAAGATGGAACAGGAATTTTAGGCCTATGCTTTACCTTTCAAGGGAATTTTTTGACTTAATCTATCCGACATCAAATCCTACATTATGCATTAGATGTACTCTTTAAAAATTATAATTTCCACAAAAACATTTGAACCTTTATCTATTTATCCTACACAAAATTTACAAAATTAATAAATAAGAGGTATGAAAGCAAAGTCAAGGGGCTAAATTGAATAAAAGGTAACCAAGACTGGACGTCACATATTGTGGCCGCCAGTATGGGAAGAGTGCCCAAAACTCAAAATTTTAAATGAAAACTGTTATTTTTTTTTTCCGTTATTATAGGTTCTCTTACTTCATTTAGCAAGTAAAGGGTTTTCCAATAGGGACTTGACAACTTTGAATTTAATTTGTGAACGCACTCTTTCACTAATCATCAAACTGTCACTGTCAATTTATTCAGAAAACTCAACATTTTCATCATGGTAAAGTATACGATTGATCAACGTCTGCAAATTATAAAAATTTTCTACCGAAATTCGGAGTCGGTGACTGCAACTTTAAGAGCGTTAACTCCAATTTTCGGTCGTAATTCTCACCCTAGTAGACAGGCAATAACAAGTTTAGTGTAAAAATTTGAATCTACATATTCGTTGTGTGATGATGCCGTGTCAGTGAGACAACGGGTTGGTCGAAATGTCGAAAATATCGCTGCCATTCAGGCGTCCGTAGCAAACGATCCAAATCAGTCAATTCCACGGCGTTCTCAAGAATTGGGCATCGCTCAGACCACATTATGGCGTATTTTGCGTAAGGATCTTGGTTTACACCCATACAAGATTAAGCTGACTCAAGAATTGAAGCCGATGGATCATACGTACGTTCTCTAATTGGGTTCTAGAGAAGATGCGCCAAGATGATGAATTTCATCGCAAAATCATCTTCAGTGAAGAAGCTCATTTTTGGCTCAATGGGTTCGTCAATTAGCAAAATATGCATTATTGGTCGGGTGAAAATCAACATGTGCTTCATGAATCACCACTTCATCCACAAAAAATAACTATTTGGTGCGGTTTGCATGCCGGCGGCGTTATTGGGCCATATTTTTTCGTCGACGATAACGATCGTCACGTTACTGTGAATGGTCGATTATTTTTGGCCCGAATTGGAAGATATGGACTTGGACCACATGTGGTTTCAACAGGATGGTGCCACAAGCCACACTACAATCGATTTATTGAAGAGTAAGTATGTTGAGCGTGTTATCTCAAGACATGGGCCAGTTGATTGGCCGCCTCGTTCGTGTGATTTAACGCCGCTTGAATATTTTCTGTGGGACTACGTTAAGTCATTGGTTTATGCCAACACGCCGACGACGTTGGAAGAGCTCAGAGCCAACATTGAACACGAAATAGCGGCCGTTTCGGCCGAAATGTTTGCCCGAGTCGTTGAAAATTGGGTCCAACGAATCGATCGCTGCAAACGTGCCCGCGGTGGCCATATGAACGAAGTCGAGTTCCATTCATAAATGTTTTGATTGTACTTCAAGCCGATAATAAAGTTTTTGAAATATCTCAAATGGTTTCCGTTTTATTTAAAAAAAAAAATTGTGAAGTTCTTATTGGAAAACCCTATATTACCAAATTATCAAAAGCCAATTAAAATCGAATTGGCTTAAGCATGGAAAGCATCATGAGAGACTTTCATATCAAATGAAAAGTTATGAAGGCTAGGCGAAAATCGTGAATTCACAACCACGCTATTAAGAAAGGCGGTAGGCCGTTCGAGCTCATTTGACGATAGCAGCGAAAACTCGAAACGCAGAAAAACTGCAGATATTCGCTCCGAACTCAATGCCGATGTTTCGGCATATGCAGCGCAAATGAATTTAAGGACTGAAGTTAAAAAAGCCATGAAAGTTTCAACATATGCCAAGGACTACATGGATTTAAGCTCTAGATCTTCTGCAAAAAGTAGTGAAAATTTCATCCCGTGAAGCACTTTCAATTATAATTGCAGCTAAACTGAGTATAAATCAGTATAATATAATCAGGAATTACACCAAAGATATTTTTCGATCTTATAAATTGGTATAAGAAGAAAAACGGAACTCGTATCCTAAAGATCTTCACGCCACAGAATCTAAAGCCGAAATACCTCTGCAATCATTTTAGAAAAGTACAAGCTATCCTGTTCAGTGAGAAAAATTTCTGTCCGAATCTGTTCTGCTCTGTGTTCAATGAGGCTGTTCCAATCTGTTTGCAACAGAAAATCTTGCACCTACTTTCGAAGTAGAACACAAATCTGTGCTGTTCTGTTCTAGTTTTTCCTCACTGAACAAAGCTAATTTTACTTATGCGACGTTACATCCAAAGAATTCAATGATCTCAAAAGCATTTGTAGAGACCTATCAAAACCAATTATGTTTCATTTGGTATGTCTGTATTACATGCCTGGATAAGACTGTTTGAGTAATTGCTGTACTTTAGCTAGAAATTACTAACACTTACTTGGCGCCTATCAAAAAATAAAAAAATAAAGAAGAATATTCGAGAACAATTAAAGAACCAACTTTCACTAATTATAGACAATGTGGCTCGAAAATTTTTCCAAAACCACATTGTTTCTTTGCATATAAGAAATATCGATCCAGAACTCATTAGAAGAATTTACATAATCCTACAAATCATTTCAAGCGGATATAAGATAAATTCAGAAAAACTTGAATAGTATTGTTTTGAGACGGTTTGCTTGTATGTGAAGCTATATCCTTGGATACCTACAACAACAACCAACTCTTCACAAGATACTTATTCATGGATCTGTTATAGTTCAAGAGATCTTATTATAAGACTTATAAGACAATAAAACAATAAAGACCTAAAATCTTACAGGCAATTTTTTACCAGAAAAACGACAAGAATTGACAACATCACTGATATTATGAATCGTCAATTGATTTCGTCGTCAATTAATTCTAAAATTCCAAAAAAATGTTTGATAGTGAAGTCGTTAATATGTTTGAAGTTCAAATATAAAATATAAAATATCTCACACATTTTTCTTTCATTTTAATACATAAAACAATATTTTATTAGTTTTGAGCATGTTTGCCTTACTTTAGCCCCAGTGTGCGTCAGTCAACTGGTCGAATGGAAATGCTTCTTTTCCGCTAGTGTTCGAAACCGTTGGAAAATGATTAAGGAGGATTGCAGACAAATATATGGACATGGACAAATATGGATATGGACAAATATAATACCATCTAGTTTGCGAATGATTGCAAGATTATAATTTACAATATTGTTTCAAGCTATGCCGTGGATACGAAGGCCATGAAGAACTACCACCTTGGTCAAAATGGAATAACCACCGTGTGGCGTTCCCATTGTTCTGTTCTTTTTGTTAAGTTGGTAAATCTATTGTTGACATTCCCTCTAAATCTTAACGTCATAGCTTGACATTTAAAAAAGTTACGTAGCCAAGAGTACATCTATCTCTGTGTGTGTTGGCGAGTTTTTACAATTTTAGAAATGGATTTAAATTTGCAACAACGAACTTGTATTAAATTTTGCGTAAAAAATTGTGGATTTAATGGTGCGCGAACGTTGGAAATGTTGGAAAAGTGTTTCGGAAACGATTCTCTAAAGAAAATGGTCGTTTCAGACCATCGACATCGAAAACCGACGAAAACATTGATGGAGTAAAAGAAATGTTAGTCAATAACCGCAAATTAACCATGGATCCGTCCAAGACATTTTAGTTAATGATTTGGGTTTCCGTAGTTTTTTCGTATTTTCGACGAAGAGGTCAAACTCTGGTTTTTTACTCAAATGATATATTCATTTGAATTTATAAATAAATGATAATAATCAATCTATTTCCAATAAATAATTATGATTATTAAAATGAAAAATATAAAGAGTTTTATACCAATTTCTCTGACAAAATGTATGTGCGGAAACTTATGGGCGGCAGTGTATATACAATGAACAAATGTTTTCATGTATTTTAAAAAAGTTGCCTAAAATTTACGACTTTAAGTAGAAAGCAATTATTTTATATTTTTAATTTATCTATTACTAATCGATTAATATTTTCTGCAACAAAGAAAAAAGTAAACGTACTGCAAAATAACAGAAATTAATAAACCTGCAAATTTTTATACTTGTCCAATTTTGCACGTTTTACTCTCAGCGAGTATAAAAATCGTTTTTTTCAATAAGAGCGGCTCCCACATTCTAATATATTTTTTTTATATGTAATTTCAGAAGAAGCAATTAACACCGTTACATTTGTAGAGAAATGATTGTTAAGAGCTTTATATTTAAATGGATTTATATTTAAGAGGATTATAATTAAAATGAAGAAAATTGGTAAAAAGGTTGTCGAAAGAGTGTTTCTTTATATTAAAAAGTGATGCATCATCACGGGGAATTTCAAAAACATTAAAGATTTCAAAAACGTCAGTGCTTAATATTAAGCAAAGTAAGAATATCGAAGTTCCCGATATAAAAAAAAAACGACGAAAACGATTACTCTCTGACCTGGATGCAAGGAGGATGAAAAGAGAATTGGTAAGTTGCGGGGCCAAATCACTAAAGCAGGCAGCACAAAACATAGAAAAGCCAATTAGTGAATGGACTGCACGTCGGGCTCTCAAAAAAATTGGATTAACTGCGAAGGAGAAACTCAAGAAACCTCTACTTTCTGCGAAAAATTTTAAAGCCAGGTTAAATTTTGCCAAAAGTCACAAAAACTGGACCATTGACCAATGGTAAAAAGTAATTTGGTCTGATGAGACAAAGGTCAATCGAATAGGAACAGATGGCAGATGGTATTAGTGGTCACGGCTTGGAGAGCCACTTCAACAACATCAGTTCATAGGACAGTGAAACATGGTGGAGGTTCGGTGATGGCTTAGGGGTGTTTGTCTTGGAGCTCCCTTTAGTAAATATCGAAGGAATAATGAATAAAGAAAAATATCTTCACATTTTACAAAATAATTTACCAACATTTTTAGCAACAACTGGCTACAGTGAGTCTGAAATCATTTTTCAACCAGATGGGGACCCCAAACATACCTTTGAAATTTTCAAGGAATAGCTCGGAAATTAGGAATTTCAGACGATGGCATGGCCAGCAAAAAGCCGCAACCTTAATCCAATTGAGAATCTTTCGTCAATTGTGAAGCGACGGTTGGGGTAGTTCGATATTCATCCATCCAACACTAATGAGCTTTGGCATCGAATTAAGCTGGAATGGAGTCGGATTCCCGAGCAATTTTTTAACAATTTGGTCGAAAATATGCCAAGGGTTGTTTACAAGTAATAAAAAACAAAGGCTTATGGACTAAATATTGAATCACAAACCTTACCGCGAAACGTGCGAAATAGTTCAAGTCCAAAAATTCAATATTTTTATATTTTTTAATGTATGATATAATATCTCTTTTTAATTTAATTGAAGAAAACAAATATTCAGTTAATACACCAAATAAAAATATAGTGAAAACATTTGTCCACTTTTGCTCGTCACTGTAATACAATACTTTCGATCTGTTATTCTTTATAACACTTATTTCGTAGTAATCAGACAGCAGAAAAATCAATTCAATGCCTTTATCAATAAATAAAAAGGTAAGTCAAACCGTTTGTTAGGATAGGTGCGCTTTACTTCAAGAAAAAGTCACATTAACTTTTGTATCCAAACCTTTTCATGGAGATAAAATAATTCTTCAAACTTTCTTACCCATGACAGTGAAAACTTTTTTATTTCATGATAAGGTAACTCTTAGTTGGGGACGTCTTTTGTATAATCATACCCTAGTGGACTACTAGCAACCTACCTCGGACTTATCAAGACTGCTTTGAAATGTATATTCTGTGTACAATATTAAAAAAAATGTATACTCACCACTACAGCATACAATTTATACTTTAAATCGAATGGATCGACATTCTCTTTCAGCTTGTGATGATGGAAATCTTCGAATTCACCATCTATAACCGGAGTTTTGGTAAGGCTCGATGATATCAACCGTCGTCGTCTTTCGATTCTGGCTTTAGCTAATTTTTTCTCTGTTCCTAATGGATTATCTAAACTACTACTAGGGTTTCTTAGGACTACATCTTCTGTTATCACATCATTGACATATTCTGCTTTTTCGTTAGCAGAACGATTGCTACTATCCTCACCAATTGCTTGAACTGAAGTAAATTTATTTTCATTCTCGAACTCATTGCTTGATTCACTACTACCTTTTCGACTATTTGATGACTCTTCATTCTCTATATCGTCATCGTCAGCAAAGGCATACTGATCGAGTGCACTATTTTTTAAATCTAGTAATTCTTTGTGTCGTAGAATTGTTTCTTGGGGTACTGAAGCCAAATAGGGTGTTGGATCGAATTCATCGAATGGAAAATGAACGACCTTTTGGGATTTCACCCATTTGCCGTGTACACAATTGAATCGTTTTAAGTGAATTATCTATTAAAATAAATAACAAAGAATAATTGTAGAATAGTATTTGTTAAAAAAAAAAAAAAAAACTCACTAGTATTGGTGGCAGCTTCCATATTTGTAACTTTTTTGTTGCTGGTTTTTTACCCTTACAGTGACTACAGTGATACCACTGTTCTAGTTTCTCTTCGGAGGTAAACGCTTCTAAGCAATGATTTAAATCGACTGGTTCGGTTCGTTCCTTACGACAGATTGCAAGAGACTCATGGTCAGTCCACAACTGTAGGAATTTTTGAATATATTTTGTAATTCTTAAAGAGAAAGTATAGTTACCCTTTCTCTCGTGCTCTGATAGCGCAAATGAAGTGCGGTGGGATCCCAATCGATTGCAATATTAACTTGATCAAGTTTTAATATGACATTTGAAAAGTCTACAGATTTCTTTGGTTCCAAGTTTGGCATAGATGAAAACTTTGTCGTCAATTTCGGAGTAGAGGCGTTACCTTTAATAATAATAATTCGTGAATAATTCTTTATTCATGTGGATTCTCCATTGATTAAGATAAATTTTTCATACTTACTTGTAGTCGCACTCGATGGAATTAAAGTGCCACGAAGTAATAAGTCATCATTGCACGGGATCTCGCAACCTCTGCAAAAGTTTGTCCATGGACAAAGTGCGCAGGTCAATCCATCGCTTGTCACAGCTCTTAGAGTGAAGGGGAAATCATAACCGAGGCTGTCGTCACTGAGAACATTTTTATAAAAAGTTATTACAACGTGCATATTTCTGAATAGTGACGAATGTTGACATCCACAATGATCATTACAATTAAAAATTTGATATACACCCATAAAATTTAGCACCAAAAAGATTGTTTATATTCATATTATAAGAGAATGAGCAGACAAATCGGGAATTCGCAAAGAAATACAGACACTGCATCTGAGGAAATAGTTTTCGGAATCGAAAAAACTGAAGCAAATTACACAATTTGATAATTCTAAATATATTCTTTATTCAACAAAAACGACATTTTGTACGTGTTGGAACGGGGACCGATGTATCATAGATTGTTATCTGTACAACTACTAAGTGATTTTGGAAATAAGCGAGGAAGCTAAGACATGAGAGCACAGACGAAAAGTGATAACTAGTATAATTGTAGAACTAATTCCAAGACGCAGAATGATAAGAATGGATAACTTCACCTTATAGAAAAATTACCAAAAACAGGATCAAGCAGACAAGGCTTATTGGTTAATGACCATACCCAATTCGGACTGGAGTGCTATCGAAGTAAGTAAGCAAGGCTACACATCAAGGATTACGTACAGCGACAGCACTAATTTTAATTTGTATAAATCTAATATAATATATCTTCTAAGAAGAACTAATGTTTCGCAGAGTTCCTTGACTCTATAAGTTTTATAAGCTTGAACCAAAAGTGAGTGGTTCAAAAAGTCTCTTGTTGAAAAGCACGATTTGTTAAATATTTATATATATGTACTAGGTGACCTCCTTAACCGCCAGAATGCGCTGCTGCTACAAAAAATGTTATGGTGCCTTGAAGTCCGTTCATATTTAGGCAGACATGCCAAATTTCAGTGTGATACTGTCTTTAGTTTTGTTTTGACAGCTGATTGTTCTTGACGTGTTTGGCATCATGTTGAGTATGGACAAAAACGATTTTCGTTCTCTCATAAAACATTATTTTTTGAGAGGCAAAACGGCGAAGAAAACAAAAGAAAAGTTGGATAAATATTATGGGGCTAATGCTCCGTCAGATTACACCGTCAAATATTGGTTTCGAGAGTTTCGTGGTGGCCGCAAATGGAGTTGGCTGACTGGAAAGTGAAGGTGCGCGAGCTAGCAGATACCACAAACATTAGTACTGAGTGCACACGCCATATTTTGGGCAATATTCTGTATATGAAAAAGTTATCCTGCCGCTGGGTGCCGCGCATGCTCACTCCTGACCAAAAACACAAACGCGAGAGCACTTCGAAAAAGTGTTTGGACTTGCTGATGCAGAATCGGGCGGACTTTTGGCGTCGATTGGTAACTGTTGATGAAACTTGGATCCACTATTACACACCAGAGAACAGAATGAATGCCTGGCAATGGACTGAAGCCGGCACGAGTGCTCCGCAGCGGCCGAGGGAGGTTCGATGTGTCAACAGCGAGTATTACTGTGCATTATTGGAGCGATTGAAGGCCGAAATCGCTGGAAAACGGCCTCACATGAAGCGAAAATAAATTTTGTTTTTGCGAGACAATGCGCCGGCGCACAAGAGCATCGCAACCACGGCTAAAATCAATGACTTACGGCTCCAATTGCTGTCCCATCCACCGTATTCGCCCGATTTGGCTCCCTCGGACTATTATCTCATCCCAAACCTCAAAAGATGGCTCATCAATAAAAAATTCAGCTCACGAGAGGAAATCATCGACGCCACGGAGGAGTATTTTGCATACCTTTCGGACGGGATCAAGAAGTTGGAAAATTGCTGGAATAAGTGTATCAAGCTAAAAGGGGACTATATTGAATAAAATAAAAAACCTTTAAAAAAAAAAAATTTTCATTCCCAAGGAGGTTACTTTTCACCCCACCTAGTATATACAATCATTTCCCATCAAGATGCTATCACCATGGTTACGCATACAATAAAAGAAAACGTGTACGGCTTTAATAGACAACAAAAATATGACCAATAAAAATAATGAAAATAAGCTTGCGGCTTGCACTAACTATTGAAAGGAAAGACATGAAATGGTTATGAAAACTACGCGATTTTTATAATGTAATTTAGAGCTATGTCCAGCCACATTTTAATAGTCTAAACAAGGTCCTGAGGGTGAAACTGATGAGTATTCATATCGAAACCGGCATTAGCGTTGAAAATTTGAAACGTGGGAATGACACTCTCGATTCCATTGATTAAAAAAGTTATAAAACAAGAGAAATCATCTTCTATTAGGTTAGCTTTCATGCTCAGTTTTATATATTACTCGTATATATATTTTTCGATAAAGAAAATATAAACGCTTTGCTGCATTTTCGGCGCTATCGAATACGTCTCTACTCTGTTCATTTTGACGCATGTTGTCATTAATAGAAGTGCATATATATGTACAGTAACTCACATGTTTGATCAAATGTTTGTAAGAAAGCAAACTCACGGCTTTTTTTCGGCATCATGGAACAGTTATCTTAAGGAATATGCATCATTTTTGAAGCAAACTTTCTCATTTTAGTGTTATGCATTAAAAATGATTAGCCAGCAATTTTTTTTTTTGTATTGGTATAAAATTGATTTGATCAGCTTTGTGAGTTGGGCATTTGAAATTTTAAAAGCATGGTAATTATGAATTTTTTTCAAATTTAAGATGAAAACTCTTGATTTCTAATTAAATGTGAAGCCGGCAAAACCTACACGTACTGTTTATTTTTATTTTTTTTTTTCATAATTTAGCAGTCGTTTTTACTTGGCGTTAAGAAAACACCACCATTCGCTATGGAGCCAATTTGCAGGAGTGTTTTGGCCGATATCAAAAAATTGTTGTTGCATAGCCAAATATTAGCGAAACTGGGAAGTTGGAACAGTAAGTAATTACAAAAAAGAATTCCAACTAGATATCGTAAAAGGTATGAAGTCTGAACCAAAGCCATTGATTTCAACTGTTTCCAAGAGAAAAGTTATTCGAGCAATAACAACAGGACAAGAAAAAAAAAGTTGTTTTCATGTAAAAGTCTCTCTTGCAAAACGGTGACGTGGTTGTTAGCACAGAAACTGCGCAAAGGATTCTAAGGAAAGCTGGCTTAAAAGGTCGGGCTAAAGTAGATAAGCCATTGCCAGCGCGTCACAGGAAACTTCGCTGAATTTTCGCCAACAAATATAAGGCATTCACCGATGAAGACTGGGAAAAAGTTATATTCTCCGACACAACAAAGACCAGGCGACCGTCTCAGAAGCCATGTGATGAAAGGGATGGTGAAATTTGGCAGAGGAAGTCTGATGCTCTGGGGCTGTATGACTACTCAAGGAGTTGAACTCTGTCAGAGGAATGTTGGAAGAATGACTGCACAAGACTACATTGGTATTCTAGACAAAAGTTTAAAACAAGACAAGGCATTTATTGCTATAAAAAAAAAAATGTTAAAAATAAATATTAAATTTAATTTATAAAACAAAAATACAAACAAAAATAAAATTTTCATGTAGTTTCCCAATTTTTGTATACAGAATTACTTCTTCGAAATTGAACAAGCCCCCCGAAACCAAATCCTGGCTACGGGCCTGTCGTGAACATAGTGGTTACTGATGGAAAGATACAATTTTTCATTTTTTTTATTAATTACCTACCACCTTGATCAAATTTATTCAGAAAATTAAAAATACAAGTTTATTCATCTAAATCTATACTGCCCCCTTCAAAGTAATCCCCATCGATTCCAACACACTTCCAATCCTCGAAACATTTTTTATATTCGGTTTTCGGTATGTCCACCTTTGCTTCCTGCGATTTTTCCATTAATTTCTTCGGCTGCTGAAACGCGTTCCTCGTAGTAGTTTTTTTAACTCGATTGAACAGAAAGAAGTCAAGGGAGCCAAATCAGGTGAATTCGGTGGCTGTTCGATTTGTATTTGTTGCATTTTTCGTCAAAAAATTACGAATAATGATGGCACTGTGCGAGTTTTCTGCCCACAATTCTGGTCTCTTTCGGCGAATTTCTTCACGCAAACGTCTCATAACGCCCAAATAATACTCTTTGTTTACTGTCTGGCCTTCTGGTAAAAATTCATGATGCACCACACCGTTGTAATCCATGAAAACCGTGAGCAGTGCCTTCTTTTTTGTCTGAAAACGACGTGTTTTTTTTTGGTCTCGGCTCATTTAGTGAACGCCATTCACTTGTCTGATGTCTGGATTATCACTTGCCTGATGTCTGGATTATGCGTACTCATAACCCACGTCTCGTCTCTAGTAATGATCCTTTTGATGAATGTGGGATCGGATTCAGCCTCGCAAATCATCTCTTTTGCGACGTCAACACGGTCTGTTTTGCATGAAATTGAGGTCTTTTGGCACCAACTTTGCTGCTACACGACGGAAACTCAAATCATTACTCAAAATGTCTTGGACGGATACATAGGCAATGTTCAAGTCCTCCGCTATCTCTCTGATGGTTAATTTGCGGTTATTGACCAACATTTCTTTCACTCCATCAATGCTTTCGTCGGTTTTCGATGTCGATGGTCTGCCACTGCGTTCATCATCTTCGATTGTTTCACGACCACTTCTGAACCGCTCTTGCCACTGGTAAACGATCGTTTTCTTTAGAGAATCGTTACCAAAACACTTTTCCAACATTTCCAACGTTCGCGCACCATTAAAGCCGTTTTTTACGCAAAATTTAATAGAAGTTCGTTGTTGCAAATTTAAATCCATTTCTAAAATTGTAAAAAATCGCCAACACACACAGAGATAGATGTACTCTTGGTTACGTAACTTTTGCAAATGTCAAGCTATGACGCTAAGATTTAGAGGAAATGTCAATAACAGATTTACCAACTTAACAAAAAACAGAACTCAAATCGGAACAATGGGAGCGCCATTCCGGGAACTTTTGATCAAGGTGGTATATTATACTAATATTCTTTCATACCTATTTTAATGACCATATGAATTTAGACCCTTTGTTTGTATTTGTCGTGCAAAATTTGAACTGGTATTTATGTTTACTTATGTGTTTAATTAAATAAACGGCCCAAGCATTTGAATTTCAATTGATATTGTTGTAGTTTGAAAAATAATTCATTTTTCATATCATCGAAGGTGGTACCTATTTTAATGACATGTGTATGGACAATTCATGAATAATGGCATTCAATTTAACTCTTGTGATGGTCCGCTTTTTGGTTTGCTGTTATAATACAGTATTTAATTAGCTTAACACATGCTGAATTTTCATTCTATTTTCGAAGATCAGGGATTAAGAGAAGCTGAAGTAGATCATTGGTGAAAATTAAAGAAATGTGCTGGAGACAGAACTGAAACCTATGCGTTTATTCTGGAAAACTGTAAGATGCAGGCAAAAACTTAATTTGGTGGATTTTTGGTAACATTATGGCGCACCGAAATAATAAAAATGAAAAAAAAATATTAGCCCACTTTTCCGAGATAAATGCTTGAAGACCAGTATATCGAAAATGAAAGCATGGATGGTAATAGTGTTTAAATATGAATTTACCATTAATCAATTAGCTATCAAACGAGCCCAGCTTGGTTGCACTAGAAGTTATAACTAAATAATTGTTGGTACCTACTTCTCTGAAGGAATTCTTTTTATAAAACACCTTATAACTCTGTGGGTATTGAAGATACACTGCCCTTCCCATACGATTTTTCCATAACATGAATCAATGAATCAGATCCCAAAATATCTGTATTCCCAACCGGACCACCCTGTATATGTAATACGAGCAAACGACTGCCCTTCTCTATCTGCCCGAATAGTCTTAAAGATCTATAAAAAAAAGCTTGCCAGCGAAAAGGAATACCTATTTAAACAAAGAGCGATATAGAAATTGGATCATCGGATTTGTATAGTCTATATGTTACAATTTCCCAAGTGGGGAATTAGATCTTCCTCTTTTAATATTCTAAGCGTACACATGGCTCTCTGCTAAGTATACAGGGGGGCAGATAATAATTTTCTGAATAGCGGACAATGGTTGCGTAAGAAGAGGTTTCATGTCCTTTTGTGTACTCGATCAAAAAAAAATCCAGTTGAGTCCTAAAACGTAGTGGCCATGATTTGTCGGGCTGATGGCGTTACTTTAAATTTATTCGAGTATCTGCACTTTTCAGGGTTATAATAATGTACCCATGTTGCATCTCCAGTAAATCAGTCCAAAATGCTCGACAAATCTTCACCCCAGGATTCTAAAAATACATTACAACACTCGAGTCGCGATGCTAGATTTTCTTCTACATTACCATGTCTATAACCATTATATAACCATTATATTTCAGTTAGGATTATTAGAAAATTAATGATTACAATTACACACAACTTTGTAGGTACAAGATACAAATCCCTCGTAAATAAGTATAACTCCCCCAACATAAAGCACATAAATGGTTTGAAAGATAATACACGCCACCGAAAAAAAACCGATTCACTGTTGATAACTAAACTAAATGAAATAAAGAAGGAAATGTAGAGAATTAGTACTGTCTAACTGCTTAACCTTGAATAAACTGCCATCTATGTGATGCTGCATCCGGAAAACTTCCCTGATTTTTGTTGAACAAATTCTTACAAGTATTGTAAAGAACAGCCAATTCAATGTGACCCGCAGATTGTTGCAGACTTTTAATAATCGAAGATTGCAGATGTTTCCATACAGAATTCGAATTGCGGAAGAGTTAAAGACAAGATATCCTCAACAACGTATATCAAAAGCAGTTTGTTCACAAAAAAATGGCAAGCCAAGAAAGTGATTAAATGTGTTAACTAACAAATAAAATTGCCACCTCTGGCATAAAGAGAACCAGAAATTGACTTATCCGCAGCAATAGCACTTCCTTACTTATTGGACATCTTTCTTTGAAGACGATGTCGGCAATAGTTTAAGCGTAAATGCGGGAAGATATTGGACTACATTTGAACAGTTTTTGATGCCAGGGACTGCTGACAGGATGGAGCTACTGCGCACAGCACTCGAGTCACAATAAGTAAGGGACATCTTTGGTGACCGAATTACTTTTAAAAATTCAACATTTATTGCCTTCTCTAGCATAAGCACGCGCTTGCGCTTGCGTTAGACATAAGCAAAGCGTCTTAAGCTTGAGACTTGTTAACGATAATCTGCATGATTGGCTAATAAGACAGAAAAGCTTATGGCTGGAAACACGATTTTGAGTAAACACCTTTTTTGTCTAAAATGAAGGTTTTCCATTATTTTAATCTTTTTTTCTTGGCATAGGGTAATGTTGTCAATTAAGGTGGAGTGAAAAGTAACCTCCTTGTAACCGCCAGAATGCGCTGCTACTGCAAAAAAGGTTATGGTGCCTTGAAGTTCGTTCATATTTAGGCAGACATGCCAAATTTCAGTGCGATACTGTCTTTAGTTTTGTTTTGACAGCTGATTGTTGCAGGCTCTCCGATGCGGTTACAGAGGACAATGTCAAAAAAACATATGAAATGGTGTTGGCTGACCGGAAAGTGAAGGTTCGCGAGCTAGCAGATACCACAAAGATTAGTACTGAGCGCACATGCTATATTTTGGGCAATATTCTGCATATGAAAAAGTTATCCTGCCGCTGGGTGCCGCGCATCTCACTCCTGACCAAAAACACGTTGCTTAACGTCAACTGTTCTAACAAATTGGAACCAATCACGTGGGCGATGAATTTTTACTGTTGTCCTTCTTTTCTTTTTCTTAATTAGGGCATGATCAACATCACACTCCATATGCGTATGCCCGGATATAAGAAATTGATGATCAATTATTTCTACAGGGCTTTCCATTTGCATAAACGTTTCCATCATAGTCGGTACAAATGAATTTTTGTTTTGACCCGGACAATTATCACTGTAGAAAATAACATGATTTATATCCGGTGGTATGTTTAAAAGGCAATGAAAAAGACAAGAAGCAATTTCATTTCCTCCGCGATTGGCCTGTGGCATGGCCACATATAGCTACAGAATTTGACCTTTTTTAGTTTTTGATTGTTTTTTTACTTTGTGTTAATGAATTCATATGATTTTTGTTTCTTAATAAACTGATAGTATGAACATTCAAATTCGATATCTATTTCATATATAACATTTATAAATTTCTAGTAAATAATTGATATTTTTCATTTTTGTAAGTGCCCCATTATAAAGTTGAGTCAATGTATGTGAGATTTTATCTTTACATTTTCTGCGGCACGGTTCTAATGCACGCACTTTCTTCTCTGGTTTGATCTTCCCATTTGTATTTACACACATTTTTCCTGCATTTTTGCTCTCCTTTGTATATGTTTTTAATTGATATGCACTAGGTCTTTTTTCTGGAAGCAATACATTTTTTTCCAACTGACTTCCAGCAATTCTAGAGTTTAAAGAATAGTCGGACGTACTACTTTTATTTTCAATGTTAGATAACACCTAATTGATATCACCAATAGAATCACTGTCATTAAATTCCAATTCAAAATCATCTGTGGCTTCGAAATCCGCTAATATCGGCAAATATTTGGCTGCATTAAGTTCACAACCTTTTGGTTCAGTAATACTCATTAGTAATAAGATATTCAGAAACGCGGAACTTTTTAATAAATAGAGCACTCCGGTCAAATAGCATAAGTGAACTGCATAAAAAGACACAAAAAAAAACGCATTATCGTGCACTCTTAAATTATAACTGTTAACTGAAGATCACACAAAAAAACGCTCTAATGTCGACATAAGTTACTGCTATATACTTTCAAAGTACTTCTGTCAAAAATAATCTAAAGAGGACATAAGATATTCTGTTATAATTTTGTTGGTACTTCACAAACTTTGATAATTAACTTATGTTCATTTAAGTCTCAGAAAAAATAAAACTACACTTCTACAAAATATCTTAAGTAGACATAGTTTTTTTTTTTTTGTGTAACAGAAAATAGATCAAACACTTGTACGGAAATTTAATAATGTCTGGAACTAATTTCTTATGTTAAACGAAATAGCAACTTTGTTGGTACTTATGAAAACATTTCAACTTAAGTGGTTTTGTTAAAAGCTTCTGTATCTAATTTTGTCTTAAGTGTTTTTTTTAAGCCGATATAACTTTTTTTGTGGCCGAAATTATGAAACCGTTATTAACAGGTTCCCTGTCCAATGTATCACATGGTCTAATACGTTCATGTATCTAATGTGAGCAAATCTACAACCAAATTCAAATGGATTTATTTAATGAACGTTACATGCTATTTCTGTTTTTAGTATGGGATGTGGTAGGACATACACTTGCGGTCATAAAAACCGCACCACCTAATGAGTTCTCAAAAAATGCCTAATTACATCAGATCGTAAGGGTTTTTCCCATACTAATGAAGGGTATTCCCCATAGCGGAGTTCGGCCTCGTATTCCGTGCAAAAGAAAATCAGTTTGAATTGAGTTGATCGAAGATGGGCTTGGCTATCGTGATACTGCGGTTAAAATAGGATGCTGTCATTCAACTATCGTACGACTGGTGAAGAAAATAGAAAATTTGGAACCACTAGAAAGGAAAAAAGGCTCGAGACGAAAACGTAAAACAACCCAGAAGACGGACAATGTATTACAACGAATTAGCATGAAAGATCGCTTTAAAAGTGCTGTCCGTATAAGAGCAGAGCTGAGTGAATTTCATCAAGTTGATCTAAGCGCTGAAACCATACGTCGACGGCTACAGGAGATAGGTTTATATGGAAGACGACCAGCGAAAAAACCTCTCCAAACCACAAAAATGAAAAAAGCTCGCTTGACGTGGGTAAAAAAGTGCAGGATGATTGGCGATGTGTGATATGGGCCGATGAAAGTAAATTTAATTTGTTGTGTGCTAACAATTTGCCATACGTACGACGGTCAGCAGGTTAAAGGTTCAAGGACGAGTGCATAGTCAAAACAGTGAAGTTTCCTCAAAGCCAGATGGTTTTAGGATGTTTTTCTTTTTTACGTTTTGAGCCCTTTGCACTTTGTTAATAGAACTATGAACGCTCAAAAGTATGGAGAAGTAGTAAGGGAGTTTTTGGTACCAGCAATTTAACAGCATCATTCGTATACTGACAAGTGCATTTTCAAGATGATTCTGCACCTTGCCACCGCGTCAAATCCGTAAGTAAAGTGGTATAGATGTCTACTTTATAAATAATAAACAGACAAGTAACTAGAGTCTTTCAATAATTTTCAGATCAAGACAACGTTTGATGACCTCGGAATTACCAGATTAGACTGGCCAGCTAATTCGCCCGATTTATACGCAATCGACCACTTGTGGCATGTGATGAAACGTAAGGTGGCTGAACATAAACCAGAGAGTAAAATAAAAGCTAAATGAAGTTCTGGGACATGTATGGAATACTGAAATTTCAAGGGATATTACTGAACTTCTAGTAAACTCGATGCCTTCTACAATAAAAGCGGTTATAACCGCCAAAGGAGGAGCAACTCAGTATTGATAATTTTTTGGTAAAAGTGGCATATCTAAACATCTTATATACACATACATAAAAAATGTATCGTTTGATTTTGTTAACCAATGAATGTATTAAAATATTTTAAAAAAATAAGAAAATTAACTGGTTTTTCTTTCTTTGTTAATATCTTTTTTCAAACATTCAATAAACATATGGAAATTAGATAGAAATACTTATAAACGTCTGCGGAGAACTCAACAAAAATTTCATTTCATTATAAAAATTATTATCGTAGTTATTAACAATTTTTCAATCATGACCGAAAGTGTATAATTAAATTAAGAATTTATAAAAAAAATCCAATTTTTTTCTCCGAAATATAAAAAAAAAAACAAAATTTTCTTTTTGTTAAATATTTATTTATAATATTTTGTAACAGTTAGTGTGTTTGGTTGAAATGATGTGGACAGTAAATTTTACATTTTTTACACTCTGTATCAACTTGTTTGGTTCTAGCTGGATTCTCTGCAGCATTCCTTAATTTTCGATAGCACACAACTTTTTCCATCTTTTCTTGGTATTTCCGAAAACTTATGATCTCTTGGGTTGTGAAGCTGATACGGGGTGGCCGAAGTAGATGGGTTAATAACATTCACAGGACAGTTAGGGTGTGCTTTTGACGTAACTTCACCGAGCCAATATTGAATAATTGACTCCTGAACTTGAAGAACTGTCAATGGCTTATTGGCACATTCGTTATATACAATGCGTGTGTTGACAATCGCAACTTGAAAAATGAAATCAAGAGCAATTTTTTTGTACCAGGTTAGGCTTTTTCACAGAGGAGAATAATAGCTGCTAAGCTAACTGTCACAAATCCATTCAATTGCCTGGCAATAACTTCACCTTTTTTTGTTCTCCTAAAACTTCATTTGGTAAGTTTTTCTTATTTTTTCTGAGAGTCCCACATAAATCGGTATTATGATCTTTTAAATATTTTGCTAATGCAATGCCAGTGTAATAGTTGTTAGCAATAATGAGGCGCCCTTCATTTAGCAGCGGTGAACACAGTTTTGCTACAACAAAACCTGGTTTATCTAAGCTTTCAAAAGCAGCTGTTGTTCCAGCATGCACATCGTATGACCACGTGTAACTATTTGTAGAGCACATTTTATAATTTTCTAAGCCATATTTATGTGACTTTCCAGGATTATATGTTCTTATACGAAGTTGACCTTGATGATTTATCATTGACTCGTCTACAACAATAGTATCGCCCGGTATATACAACTGACGGAATTTGTATAAAATTTAGCCAACAAGTGGCTGTATTTTGTACATTATATTTGGATTATCAGGATAGTGGAAAATCTGTTGTACGATATGGATATTTTGTGAAAAAGTGGGTCATAATATAAAGGGTCCAGTTTCCAATAATGTTCTATTGTGGGCTTTTTATTAACACCCATTAACAATATAAAAGCAACAAATTTGTTTAGCTCTTGCCTGTCAACATCAATCCAACGTGCCATCCTGTTGTGTCTCGATAAACGCTGGCTCTTCAATATTTGAGCATAATTATTTGTTTTGGATACCATGATGTCGAATATGTCGTCTGATACAAAGTATTCATAAATTTTTATGGTGCTAATAGCTTGAATATCTTGCACACCAGAATTGCCAGTAAATGGTTCTCTATCAATAGGCAGAATATCGTTTAACCAAAGATCTTGTTCATTTGGAGGTTCAACTTCTCGTTGGGCATCTAACATTTGAGATTGATTTGTCACTTTACTAAAAATTGGATCAATATTTTCTAATATTACCTGATTGATCACTTTGATCGCTTTCATGAGGAGAATATAATCCGTTTTCATCGTCACTTTCTTCTAACATTCTCAATACCTCTTGATCTGAATATAGACGAATCATTTTTAGTTGCCAACATAATAACACTAACTAAATGCGTTGACACTGAGTTTTCGACTTACTTATATGTTGCGAAAAGAACCTAAGAACCGTTATTTCAATTTCTGAACAAGTAATTGTCACGTTGGCAGACGAAATTCAAGAGAGCGAGACATTCTCAATCATAGATGGTACCATTAATAATACGAGGGTTGTCTGAAAAGTTTCCGACCGCAACGTAAAGATACGGCACTCGTCAATAAAAGCTAGTAAATGCTACTTGTGCATCTTTTGACAGTCATTTTGGACGCGCAGTTTTTAGTTGACAGTCGTTTGGGTGAGTGAGAAAAAATTGAGTATCGAGCTGTTATTAAATTCTTGTTTTTATTTTGCCTATACGCCTACGCAAATCGAAAATGAGTTCGACTCTGTGTATGGGGACTCTGCACCATCATTTACCACAGTGAAATTTTGGGCAGCTGAATTTAAATGTGGTCGTAAGAGCTTGGGAGATAATGAACGGTCGGGACGTCCAAAAACTGCCACCACTGACGATAACATTGCTAAAGTTCACCAAATGGTGTTTGACGACCGCCGAATTAAAGTGAGGGAGATAGTAGAGGTTACGAAAATGTCCAAAGAACGTGTTTGTTACATATTAAATCAACTTTTAGGCATTAGAAAGCTGTAAGCACGTTGGGTGCCGCCTTTGCTTACGTTAGACCAAAAACGTGTTCGAATGAACATTTCCAACGCAGTTTAGGCGCAATGAATCCGAGTTTTGGTGCCGATTAATTACTGTAGATGAAATTTGGATACACCATTATACGCCCGAAACAAAAATTCAGCCAAAACAGTGGCCTGCAAAGGGCGAGCCGGCTCCAAAAAAAGCAAAAATTGTTTTTTCGGCTGGGAAAGTGATGGCGACTGTTTTTTGGGATAGTAAAGGAGTTATCTTAATCGATTATCTTCAAAAATGAAAAACCATTACAGGAGCATACTACGCATTATTACTTGCCCAGCTGAAGGCAGAAATTGCGGAAAAACGGCCACATTTGCAGAAAAAGAAAATCCTGTTTCACCAAGACAACGCGGCGTGTCACACCTCACCGATTGCCATGGCGAAAATCTATGAATTACGGTTTGAACTGCTTGACCGACCATCCGCCTTAGTCAACAGATCTAGCCCCAAGTTCTTTTTGTTCCCTCATCTAAAAACTGCTCTCGGAGGACAAAGATTCTCGTCAAATGAGGAGGCAATCACTTTCGTGAACAATTATTTTGCAGAGAAAAACGCCAAGTACTATTTGGACGGGTTAAAGAGATGGGAGCATGGCTGGGAGAAGCGTGTAGAGTTACAAGGAGAATATGTAGAAAAATAAAAAAAACATTTTGAGAAAAAAAGTCTTGTATTATTGTTCGGTCGGAAACTTTTCAGACAACCCTCGTATGTATGGCACAGGGAACCTGTTAAACGAAAAACATACCTCCAGACTCAAGATTTACTTTGTAGATATATCGCAACCTCAAATTAAGCTTTTCTGTAATATTGCCACAGATAGGTTGAATATGGGTCCATTCATTATAGAGGAAAAGGATAAATATTATTATTCATCGATAGACAAGCCCTTGTTTAAACAATTCAGTGAAACAAAAGCTGTCGCCCTAAGCCTAAGAAAATATAGGTTTTCACAAGTCTTTAGAGCCCAATTAATTGAAAAATAGAATTGATGTCTTAAATAATAGAAAAACAATTTTTTTTTAATTACCAATCAGCTGCATGATTTGATTGATCTGGTGTTGGTGGTAGCGGACTTAGCAGCCGATTAACTTGCACCCATACAGCACAGTACAAGTCTTTATTAGTTCCAGTCTCACAGCACGGTATCAACAATGGTACTCCAAATAAACTCGGTCGAGTTTTGTGATATGACAAAAAATATGTATCTTGTCGTGTGATTTTCCTATGTACAGCTATCAAAAATTTGCCAACCTTATAATGTTGTGATGGTACTCGTGAGAATATTCCAGGTTTAGTCGGATTCCCGGCATCATAATTCAATGAATTGCTGTCCTCTTCATCACAACTATCACTGTTCGAGGCACGACATGGACAATCACTCTTCGTCGTTTGACTAATATCGATATCAGTTATATCTGCTGGAGATTTACCCGTACTACTGGCTTCATCTGAACTATTATTATACGAAGATGTATTTTCATTTAGCAATTTTGCAGCTGATATTCTCTTTCGCTGGCAGTTATTTTTGACAAATGTATTCTCCGGACTAGTGCCTAACTCAGGCGAATGCTGAAATAATTTCAATTGGTATTTTAGATTTTATTTCAAAACAGCCAAATTGTTGGCAAATGTGCAATTAATGTTAACTGGGGTATGAGTGGAAATGAGTGGGAATGAGTGGTGGACTATTAAACGAATAATAATTACGAGTAATAACTACGTCAAGGATTTAGAAAAAAAAAAAAATTACTTTTTAAATAAATAATAACACTCAACAACTTGTGCAAAATCTACATAAATACAGCACCAAACAAAGCATTTTTTTTTTTTAATTTTGATTCAACAAAATATTTTAAATATTTTTTTTTTAACTAAACCAAATAGAATAATTATCTTGACAAACTCTGCTATGGCAGGGTATATAATACGAATACGAATAAAATAATAAAACGCATTTCAAAAGCTAAAACAAATTAATAACAAACTATTATGTACGAATAATACGAGTATTTAATAAACGATTATATTGCTCCAAATTCCAAAATGACTACGAATTATTGTTTTGATTTCATTTACAATATTTTGGTTGGTAATTAGTTTAAGTTCAAAATTAAATAGCCAACAAAAAAAAATTATAAACAAAATCATGTATTAATACATTATTAAAGAATTTGTTTAGAAAAAAAAGGAAATTTAGAAAATAAAACCAAATTATATTAAACCAAAACCAATGGCGTATTTTTTTTAACAAAGCTGTATTTAATATTTAGAATGCGTACAACACAACATTTCGTTTCGTTTTTGTTTTGCTTTCTTTTGTATTGTTCTTACGATTTTGGTTGTACCTGAAATTGACAACAACTATTTTACTCAAATGTAAGCTAATCATTTTCTGATTGTGTCGAAATGTACATTTATTTTTTCGATTGTCCCACAACTAAAACTTGAGAATATGTTTTGTCTCCAATAATTTTGTTTCACGTCTAGGCCTCTTCTAAAACGCAGTACAACTGTACTCCTTAAATAGATTATAAACACTTAGTATCAAATATAGAAAACCAATATTAAGCTATTAAAATTGCACACAAATTCTGGGAGCAAAAAAAAAAAACAACCAAAGCAGAAATCAGAAAATGGCTTTACAGGAAAAATGTTCCTAAATCTTGTTCCACAAACAATTAAGAAGACACACCAAGGATATAAAAAGATGACTCGCAGTCTGTGACAAAGATGCGGAGAGAATATTTCATGAAACAATACAATTTTCACTATGACGTGATAGCTGAACATTTGATTTTATCGTAAAAACCTTTTGCAAAAATAAAGTCGACATTTGAATATTTGTGTGATTTATATGAAATTGTAGGTGTGGATAGGAGACCAAATGAGCAAACAATTACACGAACTTTGCACAGATTTGAAGAGACCCATACTCTTTTGGATACCGAGAAGCGTCCGCATCCAAGTTAAGTGCGTACTCCTAGAAAAGTTGGAGTCGGACGTCGCCATGTTCATCAGCATCGAATTTGATAAAGGAAAAGTCGTTACGGTCAATTCCAATCTCTACCGAATTTTTTATGTACCCGTATGAACCGAATTGGTTGGAATGGACTTGAGTGACATTTGATTCCACCAAGGCGGCGCTATATGCCATACATTGAACTTAACAATCAATTTTTTGAAGAGAAAATTCGGAAATCGCATAATTTACCGAAATTGACCTGTGTGTTGGTCTGCAAGATCGTGTGATCCATCGTCTTATGACTTCCTTCTTTGGGGTTTTCTGAAGGATCGAGTCAATGCTCCCCGAACGTCCGAAGAATTAATAAAACAAATATTCGGGCCGGTATCTAAAATGTGCCAAAATGTAATCAAAAACTTCAATCGTTGTTTGATTGTCTGCATAGCAGATGTGGCTGCACGCATGCCCGAAGTTTTGTTTCATGTATAATTCTATTGCATCAAATTTTCAAAATAAATAAACGATACAGTTCATGTGTTATTTTCTTATTTAATATGTACGTATTCACGTTTCATAATACACCCTTTATATAAAGATAACTTTAGTCATATCTCGTTTTGGCATTCCAGTCAAGTGCTGCTCGGTTAATGTCTTTTGCCTTTAAAAAAGACTTTTGATGTCCAAAAAAAAAGTTCAAGACACACGATGTGGTGTCATGTGACTGTTTTAACATTTCTTTTGAAAGAATTGTGCCACACTACTATCCCAAGAAAAGAAATAACATTTTTCAGAAGTCGATGCAACTATTTAAGTACGCTTTCGATAAAAAATAATACACCAAACAAAACAGCAACAAACGAAGAAAACACAAGAAATATGAAGAAGAAGTTGAGATATAGGAACTTGCCAACATCGCAAACAATGAGTTCAAATGTGTCATAGAGTCGACAGAACGTCAACACCAAAACATCACATAACAGCTTAAGAAATCTGTTTCCAAAATCTTAGAGTATAAAATGGAGAATAGGAAAAAGCGATCTACGAGGGCGTTCAATATATTCTCGGTATCGATATGAAGGAAAATGCGAATTCAATTGAAATTGTTTTTATTTTTCAATATAATCTCCCCTAACATCAATGCATTTGTTACATCTTGAGATAAGCTTTTTTAAACCCTCAAAAAAATAAATTTTCTCTTTCTCTGCAAAATACCCATTTATTGCCGACTTGAGTTCTTCATCATCCGAAAATCTTTTCCACGAAGACATTCTTTCAAATCCGAAAACAGGAAATAATCACTAGGGGCAAGGTCTGGACTATAGGGTGGGTGTTGGATTTCTTCGAAACCACAATCTCGCGCAGCAGCCTTGGAAACTCGCGCCGTGTGAACAGGAGCCTTGTCATGAAGAAGCAACACACCCGCTGCGAGTTTACCCCGTCTTTTCTTTTTAATTTCCTCCCGCAAATTATGCAAAGTGGAAGCGTAGGATGTGGCGTTGATGGTGTCACCTTTTTTTTCGTACTCAATGAGCAAGATTCCCCTTTGAGTCCCTTTGAGCTTCCCGGCAGACGGAGTGACTTTGAACTTCTTCGGAGGGTCTGTTCCTTTTTTATGCCACTGCATGGACTCTTGTTTGCTATCAGGGTCATAGTGGTGGACCCATGTTTCGTCCCCAGTAACAATTCGATCCATAACACCGTCCGCGTTCTCACTACACATCTCCAAAAGCTCTCTACAGCATGCGATTCTCACTTTTTTCTGAGGCGCTGTGAGCATTCGTGGCACCCACCTTGCACTGACCTTTGAAAGGTTAAGATGGTCATGAAGAATGGTGTGAATGGTACCAATTGAAAGCTTGGTGATCTCTGCCATCATTTTCACCTTTATTCGGGCATCCTCAAGAACAAGTTTTTCGACTTCTTTGATGCTTTCTCCCGTACAAGCAGTAGCCGGGGTCGTCTTCAATGCTCTCTCTGCCTCTCTTGAACTCACTTGACCACTTTTGCACAGTTGATAATGAAGGTGCGGAACCCTGGTAAACAGCCACCATCTTTCATGAATAGTTTTTTGACTTTTTCCTTGCTTAGTGAGAAATTTAATTACAGCGCGATGCTCAATTTTCACCATCATCGTCTCAGTTGCCATTATGATTCTGTTTAACTAGAGATAAAACGCGAATTAATAATCACATTTATATGAAATTTTACATGAATGCACTAAAATAATAGTATTACTTGATAAATAAGTCAATTTATATATACAACCACAGCTTCACCACGATACCGAGAATATGTTGAACGCCCCTCGTACTATTCGATGCGAAATATCAATCGCGATATCAAAGCGTTGTAGCAGCAATTAGTGAAGTCTGTGAAAGCGCAACGGAAGTCATAAGTAAGTATAATGACTCCTAAACATCACCGCTGCTGAAAACAGCTTAGTACCGTTAACGGAAATGGGAATCAGCAGCCGATAAAAAAGGGCACAGCCAGAAACCTCAAGAAAAGAAAAATGTTCTAAAAGACCAGCAAAACGAAAATAAGAGCAACGAAACCTGGTCGAAAATTGTAAAGAGTAAAGAACACAAGGCGGCAGAGGTAGCGAAGTAAAATGGAAAGAAAGGCGACCTGAATGCAACCCAATGATATCCAAAATCAAGATGATATTGTGATTGCAAAAATTCTTACACAAATAGATACATCCAATAATTTGAGAGCAAACTGTGATCTTACCGAGCTCATAAAAATCATAAAACAAGATCAGGATGACAGCAAAGTATAACAGCGCTATTCTGCTATACGCCGGGGGACTGTTTATGTCAAATACGAGTTTTCCGATTCTGCCATCCGTTCGAAGTGAAACATTCCCTTGTCGGTAACGCAGGTCGCTATTCCACTATACGCATGAATCGAATGTCCTCATAAAAATGATTAGAATCTCTTGTTTCCGAGTCAAAATTGAAATAAAGTGCTGAACTATCCATATTTGTTTTTGTTTCCACACAAAATACACAGTTGAAATGACACTTAAATTTCCAAACGGGTGACGTTTAAATCTTCGAAACTTTGAAATAGAAAACGGTAAGGCGGTTCACCCGCCGTATAGCAGAATACCGATTCGAAGTGTAAGTGAATCGAATAGGTGAAGGGAACATTCGATCCGCACGTATAGCAGAATAGGGGTGTAAATGTCTCTCAGAACTCCCAAATTGATATAAAAAAAGAAGACATGACCAAAAAATTCCAAATGGGAAGCAACGGTTATGTGGCGTGACCTAGATGAAGCGACAAGGCAGGAGGAGGTGCGGCTGCCCATTAAGGACCAACTCTCAATAGCAGCAAACGTTACGAAAGATGTCATCAAGTCCACGAGTGTGAACCGCAAACCGTCCATAAACAACCATGCGACTAGAAGATGTCGTTATTAACTTCAACAAAAGTGAAGCCTCATAAATTCTGCTTAGAGGAAAAAGCAAATACAGTGCTTATGTGTGAGCAATTAAAAACATTTCACAAAATATGTAAATAACTCTGCAAAAAAAAATCCAGCAGCTTGAATCTGTGAAAACCACCTAGTACAGCGTAAAAAACATACAAAGGCTCTTAAAATAAGAGCATTTATTGCTTCAGCTGCTCCAGCAGATGGATGGACTTCTCTTTAGTGCACCAGTGGCAATAGTACCAGAGGCTTCAGCACCTGGGCTAAAAAAAATGAGGTGGTAGCATTTGTCAGCGTTAAACTCGTAATTTTTAACTAGGACAACAAGAGACCCTAATAGCGTCAGTCTTTGACTTACAAACTACCTATCTAGCCATAGAGAGTATTTAGAGTTTCGAGAGCAAGTACCGTTATTTTTTTACAGTAATTTATGAAGTAGCACCTCTACTTGTAAAAATAATTCAGTTTAAGCTAAACTTTTAAAGTATCATGTCAACATGGAGTGGGGTGATAACGAGAATAGAATTGCAGTAATTTCATTGTACAAATACGGACTGAATGCGAAGTCAATTTTAAAAACCTTGCTGCCGCTACAAATCAGCCTAGTTTTACTACTATCACGGTACACGAAGAAAGAGAACCGAAAAATTTTGTTTACCGATGAAAATATTTTTACTGTTGAAGAGCAATTCAACAAACTAAATAATAATGTTTATGAGCATAAATCGAATAAAGCTTCACAAATGATTGCCAGAGTTCAGAGAGGTCACCATCGTACGTACGATCACCATCGTACCGGCGTACGTAATGGTTTGGTGGTGTGCCTCTTATAATGGGGTTACTGAGCTGCACTTTTGTGAAAAGGGCATAAAAACATCTGCTAAGTGTACCAGAATACCGGGCCCCCGCCCAATTATCAAGGCTTCGCCCTTTAATGACGTTGTCTAATAATGAACGGGGGCAGAGCAAAGTACTGGTCTTATCGTAAACATCTTCAGATGACGCTACCGAAGGTTGCTACGATTTGATCAGTCACAAGCTGCCGGTCATAGGTCTTGTTGGCGGCTGGACCACCGGTAGTCCCTACCAGGACTTAAATCACGGTACCATGGGAGTCAGGAGCCCCCCGGATCTCGGTCCGGGCCTGACTTGTTAGAGGTAGGCCCCCTTGTGGGAGCGTCATGGTGGCTGTGGTTTAAACCCAAAATCGCGGGAAAGAGTCTTCCTATGGTTTTCCTTTGGTTTTCCTTGGTTGACTCAGGCCCTTATTGCGGTTGTCGATTGTTGATCGACAATCGATAATAGTCGATTGTCGATCGTCGATTTTTGATTTCGGTATAGCTAGTGTCGATTGTGATCGACTATTGTCGATTTGACGGCTGTTTTTAGTCGATCGAAATTTTCTGATCGTTGGTGCATACTATTTGCAGAAAGACGCTACTAAGGAGCTGTTGGCAGTAAAAAAAGAAAAGCTGGCAGTTTATAAAAGCGAAGTCAAAAGTAATCAGAAGGACAGAGCTATTAAATTAGAATTAAAACAGCAAATATTAGAGCTGCAGAGAGAATTTAAGTGATTCTTGAATATTTATGTAAAACATCTTTCGTATTTGTGAATTTATTTTATTTTATTTTTTTTACCTGAAGTTTTGTTTGTTGGTTTTTTTAAGAAGTGAGTTATTTTGTTATTTAGAGACGTTAGCAACATGTGTGATAAAAGCAATGAATTTAAAGATTTTTGTTTAACTTTTCAACTTTTTTATTTAAAAATTACATCTGCATTGACCTTAGAATGTTGTTCCTGATTTAAACTTCAATATTTCCATTATTTCGTCGGGCTATTTCCAAGCATTCGTTCGCACTTTCTTCGTCAGAAGAACCACAGCTCTATTGAACTCTTTTTAATAATTTATTTCAAAATAAAATTCACGAAAAGCAGCAGGAACAATAATTTTTACACAATCAACTGTCAAAATGTATAATATTCACAATATGCACGTTCGTAGTTCACAATAATACAAATTTCTATCGATTGAGTTACACAATACGAAAGATGAAATAAATCGATACAATCGACTTTTGTCGAGTCGATTAACAATCGACAACCGCAATCGGGGCCTCAATGTGGAGTTGCAATAAGTGCTGGGTGCTGCGACCCTAAGAGCAGTAAGAGGTTTTAGGTCGGCCTCGACTCATACCAAGGGTGGAACTTGTGCCGGCAACACAGTTCCGAATTGGTATCATACAGTGAAACTTATTGGTGAGCGCTGGCAAGGCGTATCCTTGCTCCCATGGATGTATGGGCATCCCGTAAGTTTAAGCCCACATGGCAGGTACTTACGTTAAAAACATGAGACATCTGTATCAGAATACCGTTTTAGAGACCATGGTCAAACCATTAAACGATGCTCTTTTCCAAAATAATCCGTGGTCATTTCAGCAGGACTCTGCCCCTGGTCACAATGTCAAGACCACTCAAAAATGGTTAAAAGAAAATGTAACGGACTTTATTAAGACGGAAGATTGGCATTCATCTAGCCCAGATTTGAACCCCGTGGATTATAAATTGTGAAGAGTCTGGCGAGTATGAGTCGCTGAAGGCGAATTTTTAAATGTAAAGGGTTCATGCCGCCATTGATCGTTGGCCAGCTGTGTTAATGTTATTGCCAAAGGCGATCATTTTGAATGAAAATTTATACATTTTGTTTCTTATATTACACACAGCATATAATAAAAAAAAATTAAAAATATTAATTTTCAATTTATTGCATTTCAAGTTGTTTCAATATTTATGGTTATACTAGGCATATACTCGTACTAATAGTAATCATCGTCGCATAATTTTCGATATTACGAAGCCAAGATATAAATACTGGGGTGGAAAAGTAATGTAAAGGTATAGGGATGATGCTCAATTACTGGATAAGAAGCATGAGGGAAAGTTACGCCAGTTTATACGTAAAAGTGAAGTCTTACAAACCTTGCAATTAACCTATGAGGAAGCCCATGCAAAATTGTAATGAACACCGGGATGACCAAACATTATGCATATCTGTTTCCTAGAAATAACAGTGCCAACCTATTGTACGTTAGAATATGAAATGCAGAATAAAAACCATTCGTCAAAAGAGAAGTTATGGCCGCAGAGAGCTCAATAAAAACGAGACTCGCAGAGTGGACACAATCCGTAGCTTCGTGGTAAAGAAAGCAATTCTGAGAAAATTCTGAGACGGCACAGTAATGCTTCGCTGATTCCTTCCAAAATGATGGATTATCACTGCGGCTTCAGTTGCGTCCGCCAAATAGCAATCATTAGACTTAAAACTGAATAAGATAATGAACTTTGAATATTTTTAAGATGGGTGATTTTTTAAGCGTTTGGTTTTTTATTTTCGAAAAAAACACAGGCAAATTGCAAAGTGTATACAGTTTTTATTTGAGTTGATAAATCAATGTTTTCCATTTACCTACTTTTTAAAGATTATTTCTAAAAGGAGGGATAATTGCTCACCGAACTCATTTCTCATTTGGTCCATCGATTCGCATGCTGTGTGACATGTAGCGCTGTCTTGCTGGAATCAAATGTCGACCAGGTTTAGCTCGTGCATTTTGGGCAAAAGAAAAGTTCCAAATCATTTAACGATAGCGGGCGTTATTGACGATAACGTCGTTCTCATGGTCATCTTTGAAAAAAAAAATACGGACTAATAACCAATAAATTGCACCAAATAGCTCATTTTTTCGGGTGTATTGGCAGCTCTTGTAATGCCTGACGTTGCTCATCGGACCCAATATGGCAGTTTTGTTTATTAACATACCCATTCAACCAGAAATGAGCTTCGTCGCTGAAGACAATTTTTCGATAAAAAAGCGGATCTTCCTCCAGTTTTTCTAAGGCCCACTCATCGAAAATTCGACGCCCTGGCAGGTTGTTCGGCTTCAGTTCTTGCACGAGCTGTATATTGTAAGGTTTTAGGCCAAGATCCTTGCGTAAAATCTTCCACTTAGTCGAGTAACACAATCCTAATTGCTGCGAACGGCGACGAATAGACAAATCACAGTCTTCATTAACACTGGCGGATACAGCAGCAATATTGTCCTCTGTATGCACTCTACGCATACGGGTAGGTACCTTGATGTCCAATAGTGTGAAATTGATGCGAAATTTGGTCATTTGAAATTTGAATTGCTTGCTCAGTAGGTCGATTGTGACAACCGTAAGACATTTTTCACACAGCCGTATTTTGATAATAAAATTCAATAAAATTTCCATGATGAAATGACAATACTACCTGAACATGTTTGACTTCGACACATATGACGAATCACGCGTGAGCTGTCAAAAATAGAACACTACAAAACCAAACAACAAAAAAATCACCCTTTATAAGTCAATAAGTGTTTGAGTGGTAGTTGTTAGGAAAACGTTTTGTTCGCCATGTGAGTTGGTCTCCATTTTATTTGTTTTCTTGATAAAATCATAAGCCCTATTACTTCCTAAAAAAAGTCTTATAAAATCTATAGGTCCTATTTATATGTATATGTACATATATCGTATTGTATTTATGAAATAAGACAAGTGGCGAACTTGAGCTCCTACAGGCTAAGAGTGGGCATATTTGTTTTACCTGTCCTATTGCTCGAAAAGAACTAGAGCTGCTGATAAGGGCTGCGTTTTTGTATTATCTGAACAATAGGAGTGATAGAATATAGATGAATATGAACACCCAAAACACCATTAAACAAAATCGGTGCACATGAGTTTCGTATGACCACCAAAACGAAAGCTGTGATATGACGACGGTTGTCATTGTGCGCAAATATTTTTAAGAGAAGCATTCTAAGCAACAATGTAAAGCACGATAACTCTTCACGAGACACAAGATATACAAGATATACAAGTAAAAAGAAAAGAAAAGAAAATGAGAAGTTATAGAAATTATATATAGAAAAAAAAAGAGTGGGAGTTAAGTTAAAGAAATTCTTCAAATTATAAGAAGAACAATGACCGAGAAACGCGATAAAAAATATGTAAACGTTGAGGCGAGAACCACATTTGAATCTGAGAAAATGAATTATTCATTTCTGTACATGTAGACGACAATGAATCATCAAGAATGATAATAAGCAAAGCTTCACCTCTCTAATGGAAGAATATATAAATTGATCTAAGCAAGGATCAAAACCAGCATTGACAGGTTTTTCATCTAAACAGGTAAACCAGTTTCCAACAAAAGGTTTCATTTCAGTCCGCTATTTTATTAGTAAGAACTTCGCTTTCAATAACAATAGAATGAACAAGACATTGGAATTGTTAAAATTCACTACAAAGAAGCAATTGTTAAATCGATCTAGAAATTTGAAGAACCGAAATCGTGCCCGAAAATCCAGGTTTGCCAATTTTATGTCGATCTTATGATTTGAGCATAAAGACTTGGGTAACAAAGCATATAAGGCTCAAGATAAGAACTTAAGCTTGCCGACCGTCACCATCGTTGATACAAAAACTTATCAAGAATTTAACCCAAAAATAATTTTGAGCGATGAACCAAATGTGTATGTTCAAATGTTCAAATCTTTGTTAAGAAGCAAAATTGCAGCGTTTAGGGTCTAAAAAATTCAATAGTGATTATAGAAAAGGCTCTCTATCCACAACGTGCGGGGGCGGTTTTTGGTAAGGGAGCATCATTGGACACTTTTTCTTAGAAAATTAAAGGGATGTGGCTGGTACCGTTAATGGATTGCGACCTTGAACCATTACACTGGAAAGCACGCATTTTGTTGACTAAGACATGACACTTGTTTTTGAGTTATTTTTGACGTCTGAATGTGAAATTGATCACAGTTTTTGTCTATCTCGTCACCTTTTTAAGCTACAGGATATCATCTTTTCGTTCTATGTAACATATAATACAAAATGTGCATACAGTAATAAATTACCAAACAAAATGTTGATAGAAAATAATTTTATTCATAAAAGTAGTAAACCTCTTTAACCAAATGGCAAGCATACATATCAAGGTAAAAATTTTCGTTCATAGCTTTTCCTGGAGTGTTCATTCTGTGGACAATCTCACCCGAAGCTCCAACAGTAGTCAGCTATCATATGTACATCTCATCTACCTTGGTAACGTGCCTCCATGATCCTTAGATCTTGGTGGAATCTCTCACCCTCCTCATTACTGACTGCACCTAGATTTTGCGGGAAGACAGCAAGATGGCTATGCAGAAAATGAACCTTGATGCTCATGTTGCAACCAAGCATTTTGAAGCTCTCTAAAATTTGCTGGACAATTTCTGTGCAATTCTCTGCTCGCGTATTCCCAAGAAAGTTTTTGACAACGTTTTTGAATGCCAATCAAGAATTCTTTTGTAGTTCTGTCATTGTCCCAATAAAATTTTAATGAGCTGCCGAATCTGTGGACCGTCAAACACACCGGCCTTTATCTTTTCAAAAGACAGGCGAAGAAATGCTGAAATGAGGTACTGGAAACAGTCTCCTTCAGTTGGCAAATCTTTAACAAACTGCTTTATGAGGCCCAGTTTTATATGCAGAGGTGAAAATATAATACTGTTTCTGTCAACAAGGAGCTGATTTAGAATGTTTGGATCACCAGGTTTGAGTTCAGATCTTGGCGGCCAATTCGACTGTAGTCAATGCTTCTTACGAGTTCTGCTGTCCCACATACACAACAAACAGGGATACTTGGTATATCCGCGTTGCTAGCCAAGAAGGAAGCATACCATTTTAAGGTCAACAGAAATGATCCATTTGTGCATGTAGTATTGAAACAAATCAATGATTCTCTTTATGTCTTCGTATTCTTCACGCAAACAAAACGAGTGGCCTATTGGGACTACACCAAATAAGCTTCCATTGTGAAGGACAACACACTTCAAGCTCCGCTTTGAGATATCAATAAATAGTCGCCATTCAGTTGCGTTATAGGCAAGAATTCCCAACTCCTCCATTAAACCATTTATGTTATGGCAATACACAAATTCACCGTCACTTCGTAAATATAGAAAGAAAAAATTTTCTTGATCGAAAGTACGATACTCTTTCTGATCACATCCCTTACGAATGGAGTCATCTTCCATTTCAAAATCTTCATCGTTGGTGTCACTTCGATCTAAACCATACTCGTGTTCTTGTAATAAAGAAGGTAGTTCTTTAAAAACTGGCAATGGGATTTCAGCTGAATGAGGTACTGGGTGTATGGCTGATGATAAACTAGGATACTCTAGTTTGCGTTTTTTTTTTCTTCTTATATCCGGACGTTTTCCCCATACAAAAGTAACAGTCACTTGAATGATTTTTGGGCTCTCGCCAAGTCATAGTTATACCAAATTGCAATTTATTTCGTGTTCCTTTTGTCCACATTCGTTTCCACATCTTGTGAAGTAATCAACCTTGATCACCAATTTTTATTTTAAAATATGCAAAATACGCTTCTCTGAGAAATGCGCTGATGGTTGTTCTTTGACTGGGAATGGTAAAACTGCCACAAATATAACAAAATGAATCAGGGCTATTTAAGCACTTGCGACGCGAAATAGCAGAGGCAGACATGATCCACAGGAAAGGTAATAAGTATATATGTAAACAAAAACTTACGAGTAACTCTTGTTACTCCCTGTATGCCGACGAGAACTCGGACTTCACTTTACTTATTCACTATAATAGATATTATAAATATACGAGTTTTGTAATCAGCGTACCTATTTAACTGTGAAACAGTTGAAAAATTTAACTCAACAGAAATTTTTTTTAAATTGTTCCTCAGTGTTATCAATGGATTCTTAGGCACGGAAACGAAACGTTTATTTCTAACAGATCGGTGCTACGCCTTTAATTAACGTCGTCTGACTTATTTCTTTGGAGCCATTCGAAAAGGAAGGTTTATGCCAACGCCACAGTCAATTGAATGACACAAAGCCAACATCCATGTGGTTTTGTATGAAATAGGAATGTGCGAAAATCTGAGAGGCACAATCTTTCAAAATGCTTTGACATTGACATTATTGAGGACCAAAAACAGCGAGTTGTAAACAATGTGTTTGCTGGTATAGTTGGTATAGTAATAGAAGCGACAAAAGTTAATGAACGTGGAACGAGCGCAAAACAAATGAAAGTTATTTTCTTCCATTTTAAGAGAACTTAGAAAAAGGGGAACTATCAAACCTTTTGTCCTCACTTTTCGGTATTTGTTATCAGACTTAAAAGTATAGTCTCGTAAATCACCATTTATGAACCCAGCTTGAGCAGCGCTACCACAGTATCTAAATTTAATTTGAATATTCGGTCGTCGAGTCGTACAATTTGTAAACATATAACATACTTGATTATTTGGAGCACATAATCGTTAACCCGTTCGAAGTTCATTTCCGGACCATGATCAATTAATGGATAACACCTCGAGCAAAACTTATTGAAATAATTATTTGGCAATAAACTGATTCGAAAAATGCAATATAACTGCCAACTGTCCTCCAGCAGACTGCGATTTGACGCCTTTTCATTATTTCCTTTGGAACTACGAAGTCACTTTTTCCTAAGAAGGTAATTAAGCAGTAAAACCTTAACTTCAAATTAGAGCCCCATCTTTACGTGGCGCAGTACTGCAAGAGACTAGAAGCAAATATCCAGTTAAGTAAATAATAAAGTGGTTGCATCATAATTGATGTTGAGAGCTTGAAAATGATTCTTACATATTCCTCAGTGTAAGACCCAGCCCGAAATATTTTTGCTACTGACATCGAATTACCTGACACCGATTTTAGTCATTATAGGGGTCCTAGTGCTTTAAAAAAAAAAAAAGGTACATTACACCGGCAGTCGTTGATCCTATCTTCTTAACAATTCTATTTTTATTCGATCGGATTTCTACCATTGGCTGTTTTCCAAAATTCAGTACTGCCTGCTTTTTGCATCAGCAACCATTCCGAAATGCAAACCCAAACTGGTGACAGAACGCAGTACGTTCCGAAATTTATTATGAATGCATATACTGTGCAAGGAAAAACAACCAGTGCATCATGAACTAGCACGATGCAAATGACAGTTGTTTATTTGGTTTATGCAATCTGAAATCTAATGGCGAATTCCGAGAAGTAAGTTCTCTTTTAAATAAATAACAGCATTCAGTTATATTATGATAATTATTTATATTCAAAAATCAATGGACAAAAAGCGAGATTTTACACTTAATTACAACGAGGCTGCAGTTTGAAAAGGAATTCAGCTCTAGCTGAGTTTTAGCTTTAAAATATATTTTGTGAATATTCGGATGTCATAAGCACCACAATCATTGAGCAAATGATTAATTATATGAATTCCAATCAATTTGTTACATATTGTTTTACGTTTAAAAAAATTAAACACTGCATCGCATCATCAAAATAGCATCGCATGCTTGCATGAGAGATGCGAGGTGCAGTCACAATGCGCATTTAGTTTGAATTTTGGAAAGCAGCCATTCCTACGAAGGAATGTTTACTCGTAAATGTTTATTCATATAACTTGTTTTCGGCTGAATCTATCAAAATATGTTTATTATTACGAAAATGGAGTGGGACAATCTTTCCTTTTATTTTTATTTTAATTTTTTGTATTTACTATTATTTTTTTTTTTCGTTTAAATGGCAAAATTTCGTGAGTATCTATATATTAAATACATTAATGTTATATAGCCATACCTTGAAGCACAACAGATTCTGGGGCATGCACATGGTGTTTCCAAAGCACCGCCTTACCTTCGATGATCTACTATTGTTAATTGTATTTGAAGTGTTGTCTACACCATCAATTTGTATCTCCTCATCCAATGAGGGTTGCCTTAAATGACTATTCGTTTGATGGCTGCCAATGTGATTAAGTTGAGAAGTTCCGAATGCTGCAGATGTCAGTGATGGTGTGATTTGTGGTTGAGTTTGTTGCACTTGTTGATGGAGCGGCTGTGGCTGTGGCTGTGACTGTGGCTGTGGCATTGGTGGTTGTTGAAGAATTTGTTGCTGTTGAATGTTTGTAATCGGTGCGACTTCAGGTCCAACTAGTAATGCTTTTTAGTATTTTATTTATGAAGAAAAATATAAAAAATTAGGTAATTCTAATCGTTCTGCATGACTAAATAAAATATTTGAAGTAAATAAAACCAAGCAAATAGTAACGTGAGCAGAAGAAGAACGAGAAGAAGAAACTAAAAACAAAGAAAAAAAATCAAGATATTAAGTACGTTAAGTTACCTACCTGAGCTTCGCTGAATATCCTTCAGACCTTTCTCAATGTTTACCCCAAGAGTTGAACTGGTTCTAGACCTCGTCTCATTGCAATCCTCTGGCAATTGGTAGACATATAATTCGGTGGCACTTGATGGCTTGATTTTCTGTTCGTCGTACAATATCTGACGAATTTGCGAATTTGATAGTTCACATACGAGCATAAAATATGGACTTAAGTGGCACAGTGTTGATAGCTTTTTCTTCAGGTCTATGTACTTAGAATCTGGATTTAATCTGAGTCCATATTTTACTGGAATAGCACCATCCAGTGGAAGAACTAATAAAAATCAAAGTCAACTATATCATAAATATCATATATTATATATATATATACATATATATAATACCTAATATCTCGAAATATAAATAATTTTCCACTGGAAGCGGTAGACTGAGCAAGCTAAATGGATCAAAACGAACCGATTCTCGACCACAACAAAGACAGCTGACTTTTGATTTAAGCTGACCGTAGAATAGGTCAATCACAATACTTTGATTTCTGGAATGATGTTGCGACCACGCTTCGTATGCAACTACTTTATCTGGTCGCCCATCTGAATCTTTTAACTCGCTGTAGGGCTTCTCCATTACCCGATTTAAGTCTTCATGCAAAGCGTCCAACATCCATTCTAGCAGCTCCTGTGAATCGTGTTGTCCACCACCAGCAAATCGTGGGGCATGTTTGTTCACACAAAATCGAAGTTTCAATGGTGCCACAGAACGTGTTGTTGCAGTCCAAATCTGGAATGTCCAAGAGGAATATGTGAGTGTAAATTGAAATTTGCAATCGTTTGTCATTTATAAGATTTTAATAGTGGATTCCATAGAGATTTGAGGCAGAAATTATTTACCTCATAACAAACTGTAACGACTTCTAACTTAACGTAAAACGATCAAACTACCAAACTAAGATCAAGATACCAAAATAACATAAGAGGAATACTCAACTTGAAGCGTTAGTTTAAAGAATTTCGCAGCTAACAGGAATATTTGAGTGACTCTTTGCTTGGGGATACCTCACATTTGATCAAGTGTATTCAGATCGGTTTCCTTGTTTCAAAGTGTCTTTGAACACAGTACAATGATTTTGTTCCCTTACTATCTAGTTTAGAGACAGTAAGACATTTGCCTAGAATAACTGTGTACTTTACTGCTTTACTGCTTTTGGGGGATCTGGCAATTTCATCGCTATTTGAGTTTCATTTGAGCTACACCCAGAAGTATCATCTTTGCATTTGCGATAATTGTTTTTTTTTTATATATAGAATTTACGCGTGCTCAAGCAATTAAAATGCGCGAAGGAAACATAGGGAGGAAGAAAAGAGAGATACCCGAGTACATTTGTCTTAAATGTTTGCAACTTATAATGACTAGGAAATACGGAGCTTGGCAGAGCGTTCTAATAACGAGCTGTATGGCTTAGGAACGAATCACGATATTTCAGAGTACGGTATAAAGGGACGGACTGACACTGGCGATTTTAATGGAGCACTGGTAGTGGAAATAGCGATAGAACAAAGTGAAAGAGGAGACATTACGTCGGTGTTCGAGGGTGTCAATTAATTTAGTGTTACTAGCACCATCGATGAGTTTTATCGCACGATTTTGAATCCTACCTAGTGGATGCAGGTATATTTTAGGCACACCTGACCAGATGTGAGCAATGTACTCAAATTTTGGACGGATACATACCGTATATATTGAGGCCAGAAGGGGAAAAATATTTCTTACATCGCTTGAGGAAAAATAGACATTTCGCATCATTTTTGGTGATATCGAATATATGGTAATTTCAACGTAAGTTGTTATTGACATATTGTACATACCAAGAATGGAAACTTTGTCGGTGTCGTCGATTCAAGTGTCATTCATAGATAATGGCTGGGTTCTTAAATTTCGCTTTAACGACAACAGCATTGTGTTTTGGAATCAGTAAATTCCACCCTGTTGATAGTTTGAAATATATAATGATGAAATAGGGATGGATGCGAAAAAGTAAGAAAGAAATAAAAGAAATAAGAAATTTAGAAAAGATCTACGTACTTAAAATTATTTATTTTCGAAATGTGTTAATATTGCAGTTTTAAATTGGTCGGCTACCATTATTTGCTTGACGATGACAGGTAATGAGTTCCAAAGTGTGGCAGTGTGGACAAGAAAGTGGCGAGACGTATTTAAATAATTACAAGTTGGCGTTATAAGGTTAAAGGTTCGGGTTGGTTGAGAGAACACAGCATCTTATTTCCCAGAAACTCTGGAATGAGCAACCATAGAACAAGTCTGTGGAAGCCGGATACATGATCGAATCTCCTCATTCCCTAGACTTATCTCACCATATCATTGAAGACAACAAGTAATTTGTGTTGAGATTGTGAATCTAGTTTGGAGTACACAGCTATGGCATAGCCAAAGATTGGTACAAGTAAGGTCTCAATCAGGCTAAGCTTCGTGTCCATAGGAGTAAGGCTGGCAAACAACCCAAGGTTACGAACCAAGATTAATGACAGTGGCCTGTGTCTACAAAAGTCTAAATAAATAGGTGGTAATAGTTCAGTGTCATACAATTTTTTTGAAATTAAAAATTAATTGGGTTTTGCTCCATCATTTTGCGCCCATAAATCTGAATTAAATCTTGCCGCGAGATCTTCCATAAGTCCATTTGGTCGAGATAAATATATCTGTGCGTCATCAGCATAAATATATATACGTGCATTGCAACAAACTTGTGGTAGGTCATTTATATATAAACAAAACAGGATCGGGCGCAGAATTAAACCATGAGGTACACCAGCGAGTATCATTTTCGGGCTCAACAAAAACCTTTTGAGATCGATTTGAAAGATAGCCCCTTACTAATCTCACCGCGTAGTCGCTAAAACCAAATTAGAGCTCAAGTTTCTTACATACGAGGGTTGTCTGTTTGTCTGAGGGTTGTTGTCTCCGACCAACGTAAAGATAGCGGCACTCGTCAATAAAAGCTAGTGAATGCTAGTTGTGCATTTTTTGACAGTTACTTACCGTTTTGGTCGCGCAGTTTTTAGTTGACATTCGTTTGAGTGAGTCGATGTGAGTATTTTTTATGAAAATGGAAAAAATTGAGTATCGAGCTGTTATGAAATTCTTGTTTTTAAAAGGCAATATGCCTACGCAAATCAAAAGCGAGTTGGACTCTGTGTATGGGGACTCTGCACCATCATTTACCACAGTGAAATTTTGGGCAGCTGAATTTGAACGAGTTTTGGTGCCGATTATTTACTGTAGATGAAACTTGGATATACCATTATACACCCGAAACAAAAATTCTGCCAAAACAGTGGACTGCAAAGGACGAGCCGGCTCCAAAAAAAGCAAAACTGTTTTTTCGACTGTTTTTTGGGATAGTGAAGGAGTTATCTTAAAACCATTACAGGAGCATACTACGCATCATTACTTGCCCAGCTGAAGGCAGAAATTACGGAAAAACGGCAACATTTGCAGAAAAAGAAAATCCTGTTTTACCAAGACAACGCGCCGTCTAACACCTCAGCGGTTGCCATGGCGAAAATCCATGGATTATGGTTTGAACTGCTTGACCATCCGCCTTATTCACCAGATCTAGCCCCAAGCGACTTCTTTTTGTTCCCTCATCTAAAAACTGCTCTCAGAGGACATAGATTTTCGTCAAATGAGGAGGCAATCACCTTCGTGAACAATTATTTTGCAGAGAAAAACGGCAAGTACTACTTGGACGGGTTAGAGAGATGGGAGCATTGCTGGGAGAAGTGTGTAGAGTTACAAGGAGACTATGTAGAAAAATAAAAAAAAATTGAGAAAAAAAGTCTTGTATCATTGTTCGATCGGAAACTTTTCAGACAACCCTCGTAGAATGTCGTGATTTAACGTGTCAAAGGGCTTTGAAAAGTGTAGTAAGCTGATGATGATGTATGAAGAGTGCTTTCTGGCTCTACAATACTCCTCCAAATTTTCGCAAGAACGCATCAGTTTCCATTTGGCATACACCTTTCTACGGGTTTTAATAGCACCGTGAACCTCGGAAGTGAACCATGGGCATTTTTTATTGCGAACTGCCACTGTTTTTATGGGAACATGCATATCGAAACAATCTCCACTTTTTCGTTGACATCATAAACGAGGTAACAAGAATCCCATGGAAGCAGACTCGCATCTAATAGCAGAGCATTGTTATTAATCGATGTAAAGTCTCTAAATTGAAAAGATCCCTGCAAGGGAGCACAAGAAAAGTCAATATTGTAGGTGCAAAAGAGAAGATCATGGTCTGATACACCCTCAAGGGATAGTTTATCAAAAAGTAAAACATTAGAAAGGTCAGAAACTATCGTCAAATCAAGAAGACTCGGCCGAGAGTCAGGCCCAAAACGTGTAGCGTAGGAGTTGATAACCACCAAACCGGTGGAAGCAATATTGTCTAATAACTGGCTAGACCTACTGTCTAATTTATACAGATGTGCATTAAAATCACCACAATAATATATTCATATGATGCTGAAAATTTTTGAATTATACAAAACAACTGATCAAAAGAACAGTTGCGATTAGGGCTATAAACAATATAAACAACACCAAAAACGCATTTTCTATTGGCATTCGAGATTTCAACAACAAGGTATTCAGTGCCGTTACCTACTGACTTTTCTAGTATTTTACAGCCCAAAGAAGCTTTGTAATAAATTGCGATCCCCCCACCAGTAGTGTCAGTAGCTCTGTTGTGATGAGTCAGGAAATACCCTGAAATTCCATATAAGTCATTATAGTAATCTCCACTATTATAGTCATCTTCACATACCTTGAACCCATCGTAGGCATCCCCCACACCTGATATTAGGCTATTATGAGCCATCAGAGCTTAAAATACCATAAACAAATAATAGTAGCATAATATTTTACTTTAGCACAGGGTAATCTATACAGAACAATACATAAACAGAAGAAAAGAAGAAAATACGAAAACATATAATTCCAAGCAAATAAAGAGGATATTGAAGTGGTAAGAAAAGGGGACAGATAAAGGGAAGAATGAAGGGTATCTTGTAAGTTACTTCCGGGCTTTTCATGAATCTATGTATTGTAGCGGATGAACAGGATGAGCTAAGCTACGTTTGTCTAAGGTTTACCTCAATTTTGTTCTTTGTAAGATCTACTAAGATCAACCCATCATCATTGGTTATAGGAGTTTCAAGCAATGAAAAAAATACTGGGAATTATATCTCGAATCACTCTGAGTGAAGAAAAACTCTCCGTCCTATTCGGACTCCCACCCCTGGAGAGCAAACATAGAAACCAAACACACCTGAGTTTCAAACCACCACAAAAAAAAAAAAAAAAAAAAACAATTTTCCTTTCTCCTCCTTCTATTTTTCCGCCCGCGCCCTGGCAACAGTAAAAGGGTATCAACCCCTTAGGCGCGCGTAAATTATAAAAAAAAATAAAAAAAAAAAAAATAAAAAAAAAAATGGTGATGGTGAAAAAATCTCTCCGTGTGGAGTGTCGATGCTCACCGATCATTTTACCAATCAGGATCTGAGCCTAGCATATATCATAAGCTTCTTAACAATTTCGTAAATCAAAAGCTAAAGCAACTGTTGTCCATTAGATATGCCCTGACATTGTATATGGTTTGTTATTTATAATACTATGTTTTGATTTGTATAATAATATGATTTGTTAATCCGCAGGAATATTTCTTGAGTATAAAATGAATGTAAAGTATATCTATACCATATCCTCGTCTCTTCCTGAACGAATTTGAATACCTATTAGCCTCTCACATATTCTTAGAATCAAAAGGAAATAAACTGATTGGCCTTACACTCTTTGGAGTAGTACGGGTGGTCTTTCTAAATACGAAGAAAACTTTTACTTTCACACAGAACCTTTAAGACTTTTACATACATATACAGCCTTGGCCAAATGTATTAGGCACCTTTCTCTTTTTGTCTTTGCTGTCAAATCACTTCCCGGAAGTAATTAGTTTAAATTTTATGGTTAACAGCGTCATTACAACCTCAACCTCATTACAGGTTGTAAACAATTGTTATTTTTTAAGAAAAGTCACCAATGCACTTTTATAATGCAATAGCGGGTTTATGCACTTTTTCGATGGAGGATCAGTGTGGGATCATTGCTCGAAATCGACAGACGAGTGACCAAGTTGCTTTCTACTGTTCATTATAGTGAAATTCGTTAATTTTTATTTTAAGATGCCAAAAACAAGTGAACTTAGTGTGGCTAAACGTATTAAAATACAGCTCTTATTTGAAGGCAAAAAACAGACTGAAGTTGCGAAAGAAGTGGATTGTTCACGTTGTGCCGTGCAAAATGCAATTAAGTGGTAAAGCGAGACTGGTTCGCACAAAAATCGCGAAAAATCCGGGAGAAAAAAGGTTACCACGCCTCGGGAGGACCGATTTTTAACACGATCTTCGCTCAAAAATCGCAAGAAAACGTCAACTGAGCTTGCTTCTGAGATATCGAAGGATCGAAAAAAAAATTTCTTCAAGAATTGTTAGAAGAAGACTTAGGAAAGTTGGACTTAAAGGATGCAAAGCAAGGCAGAAGCCGTGGCTCTCAGAAAAAAAAAGCAAAAGGCACGCTTAGAGTGGGTGAAAAAACATGTGCATTTCACTGAAGAAGATTGGTCCAATATACTGGGGTCAAATGAATCTAACTTCGAGGTACGTTTTATTTATGAATCACTTTGAATTTTTTATTTTTTTTATTTATGAATCAAAAATTTTAAGTAATTTTTATGTTCTCTAGACGAATTTATCATTTTTAAATACCTTGTTTTATTTTAAATGTTCGGATATTTGGCACCCCTGGTATCACTTTTTAAGACGAAGGATTGGAGAAGAGTATAATCCAGAATGCGTGGTACCTACTATTAAGCATGGTGGAGGCTGTGTGATGATCTGGGGATGCATGGCTACCAGCGGTGTGCGTGATATGCATGTGTGTGATGGTCGGATGAACTCTCGTAAGTACATAAATGTGTTGGAAAAGACATTTTCGGAGACACCAACATGCAAAATGTTAAATTTCAACAAGATAATGCACCCTGCCACAAATCAGCCCCAACTATGAGGTGGTTTGAGGAGAATAATATAGATATACTTAAGTGGCCAGCGCAATCCCCGGATCTAAACCAAATAGAACATCTATGGGGTATTCTGAAGCGAAGGATTCAGGAACACTCAATTTCATCAAAAGAAACACTCAAGAATATGTTAAAGCAAGAGTGGAGTCAAATTTCTTCTGAAGAGTGTCGCAAGCTAGTAAGCACTATGCCCAAAAGAGTCACTGCAGTCATAAAGGCCAAAGTATCTCCAATAAAACAATTTATTTATCATATTTGTTTCCTTTCATTTCATTAAACTTTTTGTTTTTTGAAGATATATAGAATTTTAAAGGGTGCCTAATACATTTGGCCAAGACTGTATACATACATTAACGATAGCCTCAGCCGACCCAGAAATTGCTGGATGTCCGCCAACTTAAGCTATCAGATGCTTTAGATCTCTCACTTCGTATTTTATTTAGGGGGCTCTGATGATTTTTATTAAGTGGTGAAGGGTGTCATTTACTCTTCCTTCTGTTTCACGCAAAACATAAAATAATTAATAATATTATCTTAACGTATCTTTTTTAGATTGGATTTGGATTTGTATGTGAACATATTAAAGCTTCATTAGTTAGTAAGATAATTTTATGTCTTAATGTGACTGCAATACTCGTAAATAAAACTAAATTTAAACTAAAACTTAACATCTAAGGCTTTGTAGTTATTTATAAGGAAATTCAAAAACAAAGCAAAGCAAATGCATCGCAAACTAAAAATACAAAAATAAAAACTAAGAGTACGTCTGAGCATTATTGATTCCAAGCAACCCATTTTCACTCTTTATACCTGTTTGAAATTTTGTACCCGCAAACTCTTACTACCTGTGAACAGGTACATATTTTCTTAGCAATAGTTCATAAATTTAAAGGGTAAATAAGAAACGACCGTTGGAATTTCCCAAGATCAAACAATGGACTTCTTGAAAAGCATATAAAAAGATGCGCCACTAGGATGAGGCCACATGCAAAATCTTTAAAAGAAAGGAAAAAATGAATAAAATGTTTACATTTTATGGTTTTAAAACATTTATGTATTACGTTTTTCTTCATTAATAATGAAGATATGACCTCTATAAGACGGTTTGGAATATACGAGTAATCATACAGTTTTTTTTTAAATAATCAAGAGAAATTTGGGCCCAGGCATCACAAATGGCTTCGATTAAAGTGTCCTTGTCTTCAAATTGTCTGCCGCCTTCATACACTTTACGAGATAACCATGCCCAAACATTTTCGATTATGTTTAAGTCCGGTGAATAGGGCGGCCATGGCAAAAGTTCCACGTCTTCTGATTGAATCCAACTTCTAATAACCCTGGAAGTGTGGATGGGGACATTGTCTTGTTGGAAAATTAAAGGCAGGGGTCCGAAAAAGTTTTTCATTTTTGGAAATGACCGTTCCAGCAAACATTTGTAGTTGTTTCCGTTCGTTGTTGTGGACAAAATCTCCAACTCGATTGTGCCATAGTAGGTAATAGCTTCCCACACCATTTACACATGATGTACAGCTGTGATGTCTTGCTAAAATAAGCTCTTCCTTTCTTAGATCATGGAAACAAAAGTTGTAACCATCGGGGCCGTCAAGGTTAAACTTACTTTCATCCGAAAAGACAACGCGTTTCCATTCCCTTCTCCAAGCGACATGTTCTCCTTCAAAATTCATTCGATACTCCTTGTGTACTTGCCTCAAAACAGGTTTCCTTTTAAGTTTTCTCCTCTACTTTTTCGGATTATCCTTCGGACCGTTGCTATGCTGGCTGTTGGACCTTATTTCGCTGGTTGAGTAGAATTTGAGGCACGCCGTAGAATTAACCGCTTTTCTAGCAATGTTGTTGCCTCTGTCGTGCGTTCTTTTTTCCCATAGTGTTGTGGATCCGCAAGATAACTGTTTATAACAGTCTTACTTCTATTAAGCCTCCTTGCAGTTTCTCGGCCTGAGAGTCCTAACTCATTGAAAGCAGCCCATTTTTTTATACTAAGTAAAAACAGTTCTTTTCAACGGTTTTTTAAATATTCTTAACAAAACTTTGAAAAAAATCGCTGATGTAAACTCCTGCAATGAAATATTCGCAATGGCCTCATCCTAGAGGCGCATCTTTTTATACGCTTTTTGAGTAGTTCATTGTTTGGTCTTGGGAAATTCCAACGGTCGTTTCTTATTTACCCTTTAATTTTATGACTTCCTGTTGAGAAAATATGTACCTTATCACAGGTAGTAAAAGTTTGCGGGTACAAAATTTCAAACAGGTATAAAAGGAGAAAATCGATTTCAAAATGTATGGCCTCATCCTAGTGATCGCCAGTGTATATAAGTATATAATAATGCATTCTTAATAAGTATATAATAACTTACCTCTTTTAGAAGTTCTCCATAGCGTGTTGCCAGTTGTCCTTTTGTGCCTAATTTATTCACAGTATTCATCTCGAAAAGATGCATGTTTTTCTTGAAATACTGCGTTAGAGGCTGGGTATTGAAGAGCACCTGAAGAGCTGCATTCATAAAACATGTATTGCCTAAGTTATGCAGACCTGTTGCTCCTGGCGCATGTACTGAATGGATAGAAGCCCGTGTTAAACGTCTATCTTGTTGCGAACCACCCTGGGATAATGAAAGCGAACCCAATTCCTCTGGCCAAGTCAAATCTTTATTTCGAACTTCAAGGAGTATTTGATCGTTATCTTTAATCAACAATTCTTTCAACGTCATATTTTCCTCCTCTAACAAACTAGGACTACTATCCATCGATGCGCTGGATATATGCCACAAACGAATGTCTTCCGATTTCCATCGTAAATGTTCACATAGAAATTCACCAATTTGCCTAATAGTAGCCAGCCGACTAAATGCAGCTGTATATGCCAAATATTTCTTTGGAGGTTGAAGTACATTTGAGGTTGTAGAGAGTGCTGCATATCCTCCCCCTGAAGCCACAACTCCATAGCCACCTAGTCGAACAGAAAGTCTAAGAACTATGAAATGATGAAGAAAATTTTGAAACTAAAACCTGAAACTGTACTCCAATTTGAGACAGTCGGTGCATTGATGGGCATTTGTTGATGCATAAGTATTCGCAAATTTAAGGGATATAATTCCAGCTCCACTTCATAAGAGTTTGGCGATTGGATAACTTGTCGCGGCAATGGAAGAATTTCGCCATACCACCGTGTCAATGCCTTCCACAATGACTTAGGAACCAACTCAAAATCATGATTTTGAACCAAAGGTGTGTCACGTTTTAAGTGACCACCCTCTCCAGTCAGAGTTCGAACATTTTTGTACGGATTAACGGTGATTAAATTCGTATTATCTATTGGACCGGGTCGAAGGCTTGAATGTCTTCCATCCGATATACCACTGCTTCTAGAGCCTTAAACAATCAAAGACACTATTTTAAAATTACGAGTTTAAGAGGTATTTGTATGTACACTGACCTAAACTAGACGAATCGGCGGTGGTAATAATATCACCTACTGATTCCGACGAATGTGAATTAAAGCTCTCATCGCAAACCATAGCTTCATCAACTCCAGATAAGGCTTGTCTTGCATTGGCACAATTGGCTGTCGATTTTTTGCAATAATAGCACGGTGTAGCCGAAAAGTTTTGAGTATACTGAGTCCACGAAACCCACCATTCCTTGGAGATAAGATACCAAAATTGTCCAACACTATAGCCGCGTTTCTCTTCTCGCGTAAGCCATCCTTTCACTACAAATACAATAGGATTACTAAGATCATAAATAGGTTGAAATTTTAAATTGTACCGATGTCGTATTCCATATGCTTGCACTGTGGTGATAGCCCAAAAACGATGTGACAAACTTCGAATGTCAAATCGAGGAATGACTGGACGAGATTTAAACTACTTTCGACAGTCCACATCATAAAGTCTTCTTGAGTAAGGCTGATGGTTTTCTCCATATTCAACCGACTGCTGCATGGAGCAAATTCCTAAATAGGAGACAAGTGAGACATTTAGTTAAATTTTTATTGAAAAAATACTTCCATTTGCTCTAATTTAGAACTGCAACAGAGAAAAGATTACAACAACAGCACAAACTTTGCGTTTTTATTTAGACCTATGACAAAAATGTTTTCTTTTGAATTGAAATGTACTACGATCACAAAAAAGACAATAAAAGCCATGGAGAAGAATTTGTATCCCAATGGTACAACCTCTTCAAGGAGAAGTAAGTTTAACCACTCAGTGACACCAAAATTAGGTGGTATAAAATCATCTAGCCTTGGCAAACGCAAAACACCATCTGGAAAATTGAAAAATTATCTCCGAACATAATTGTGACATTGTAACGACAGCAATGCACTTTTAAGACGACATCCTTAGTAAGCTATAATACATCTATTCATCTTCTGATAGTAAACCTAATGTCGGAGAATTGTTAAGCAAAAGTTACTTAAGAAGCAAAGCCATAATTGTATAAAAAATTGGAGAGGGGTTTCAACTAAGGCAAGCATGACCTCACTGTTCGCAAAACATTGACATTAATGCTGATCTTAGGCAACTACAATAAAATAGCCCGAGATGCACCCTGTTCTACTGTGTACCTAATAAACTTCATACCATTTTAAGCAACAACAACGAAAAGGATAAGTTAAGAAACTGACTATCATCGAAGAAAGGAATAAAGTGCAGTTCTTTGCATAGTACCTTTTTGTACACAAAATGGAAATGTAAGCCGCTTCTGTGGCTGCATCCAAAATTAATGAAGTATTTGGTTTGGATACCTACAGCTAAAGAACATTCTGGAATTGCTTTCAGATACTTCGAGGAGATGCTTCACTCGGCTTACAAAATTTCGAATTCCGCGCAGTTGTGGAAGAAGCAGGTCTGAAGACAACTGTCCAAATTTTATCTTCAATGCTTGGAGGGTCTTACAGCAAACAAAAGCAATCAATAAGGTGATAGCTGAGTACTTCCGAAACTAAATCTAGACAATATTTTACGATAGTTGCAAGCTTTCATTTGGAACATCAGTGGAAATCGAATTGTGCACATTTTGGGCAATCTATGATAACCGTCAGAGGTATGTATAATGCCACATCACAATGGGCCAATAGGCCTAAGTGGGTTGGTGTTTCCAATAGCCAGTCTTACCTATGTATAATGCCTGAAGGCAAACGCGACGCCAGAAGCAGAACATCATACTCGTAGATAGATTTAGTCTGTAAGTGAGAAGTAAACGAATTATAATAAAATTCAGAATTATAATAAAGTATAGGGTTCTTCCCAGTACTCTCACGAGAAAACCATGCAGAATATCAATCTGGTATCAATGAAATATATTCAGCCATCCTACAGAACTGTGTTAGACTACTGCTGTCAGCTTACTTTCAGACCAACTCCCTAATGTACAATTAAAGTTGAATTGAGAACAAATTTATCTATCTGATTTCATTCCATTTATTGAGATGCATTCTATAATATTAAAAGTACGCTGTAGTCATTTCAGTAACTGAACTCAGTTTTTTTGTGAAATTTTGAATTTGTGGAGTGCATTTTTGATTTCGTTTATTTTATTTATACATATTTTCATAGTTTCATTGACTTGATGATGGCCCACCACCAAAATTGTTGTACTGAGACATCAATCTATTGAAGAAGTTGCCAGTGAGACTGAGGACGAAGTTGGTAACGACCCAGTACAGGATGCTGATTTTTTACCTACAGTTACAGCAAGTGATTCGAGTGAAGAATCGGAGGCTGAGGTGGAGACCCCCAGTGTTCCTGATATTTCTCAAGCATGACGCTCGAGATTTTCTACACTTCCTGTTGTTGGGAACAAAGCAGTTGATGTGGATAACACTGAATGGATTTGCATATCAAACAGTTCTGAACCAAATACATCTGAACAAAGAGGACGCCAAAGTCAGCAGAATGTATTGACAGTAATTCCTGGACTTTAGCTGATGCTAAAAGTAACGTGGAAAATAAAAAATTACTAACTGCATGGAAATTATTCATTGACGAACCAATTTTACGTTATATAAAGCTTTGTACAGAAATTGAAGCCAGGCAGAAAACCAATAATGAGAACTGGAACTTGTCTTTTGGACAGTTAGAGAATTTCTTGAGATTACTCTATGCCAGAGGAGCTTATAATGCAAGTTCATTAAACTTACATCTTATGTGGTGAACACAATGGGGCCCGCCAATCTTTCATAAGACAATGACAAAAACCAGATTCAAGGAAATTTTAAAATATTTACGCTTTGACTTGAGGAACAGTAGATCATACAGACGGATAAATTTGCACTAGCATCCAAATTGTCGACTAAATTATACACCAGGAGAAACCCTCAGTGCTGATGAGCAACTATGGTGTACCCTTGTAAAACACGGTGTCCATTCATAAAATACATGGCAAACAAACCAGATAAGTTTGGTATCAAATATTGGTTACTGGTGGATGTATACTCGAAATACTTGTGTAATGGATTTCCGTATTTGGGTCGAGAAGTTTTTCGAATAAATCAGCAGTCACTACCCAAGTATGTAATTCTAAAATTAGCAGAACCTTTTTTGAATCAAAGATTACAATGGACAATTTTTTACGTCAAACAGATTAGGAGAAAAATCGAATGCCAAAAGAACTAGCCTGGTTGGAACCATACGAAAGGCTCGAACAGAAATTCCAAAGGAGTAAAAATCTATTCGCATCTACCGATATGAAACTTTTATATCAAAAAGCAGTAACAACACAACATTGACTGTTTACCAAGTAAAACCTGAAAAGAATGTTATGGTTCTAAGCACTTTACATCCAGATGTGACAATTCAAACTAGTGTAATAAAGTTATGTGTGGAAAATGTTTCAAAAGTCAAATGTCAACCTATGTAAAATAAATCTTTTAACAATAAAAAGTAATATTTCCAAGACTTGTTTACACCTCTTTTGATATTATTTCACTTATAATAATGCGTTTTCAATATAGCCGTCAAATTGGTTGTTCTGGTCTTTATAGTTGGACAAAAACTCTGGTCTTTCTAGTGTTAAGTTACTTCAAATGGACAAATTGTCCATAATAGAATTTTGAAAACATATCCATCTGTCAAGTCAAGTTTTCATTTGTTTTGTGTATGCCCACGCAAGTTGTGTTCTTTCAAATAATGAAGCTTTTGTAATTGCAAATAGCAATCAGTGGATTAGCTGTCAAATTTTAGTACGAAATTACACCCGAAATTATGGGTGCAGAATACAAATCGCTTGTGTTCGCACACTTTCGTTCCGATATTACGGCAGGTCTGAAACTAGTATCAATCCAAGTAGCTCAGGACTACATGTATCTATATACAGGATGTCCCCTAATTCGTCAACGATAATTTGGGAAATGATTCCTGGGTATATTCTATGAAAAAAATCGTTCTACAGTAAGGGTCTATCTCCAATGTTGACAGCATTTTTCGAGGATTTAGGAAAAGGCTTACTTTGGTGTACCCTGACCCATGTTAACGGAAATCGCTCTGTTAGTACTGATGGCAGAAACTTCGTGTAGGACTTTATTTTTAGAAGAAATACTAGCCTTTGTAACGGCGTTTAGATAAAGTTGATATCTTGTTTGAGTCTTTAGATATCCAGTTTATAGGCCACTTACATTTCGATTGCACATGCTAATTTTTAACTTTGAAGTCACTTTTCTCCAGAAATTGCCTAATTAACATAACGTTTTACAATTTTTTTCTTATAAAACCAACAATAATAAAAAAAAATGATACTTGGGAAAATATGCACAGGTAAAAAAAAGGAATTTTTGATTTTTTACCAACGTTTCTAACAACAGTTGACAATACTCGTCAGAGGGGTCAAGAATTACTAATTTTCCAATATTTCCTTGTTCCTTAAAAGTGCTCACAAAGAATTAGGTTTCAGATATGATGGCGTATTTGGAAAAGTTAAAAAAAATTTAATTCATCAGTTTAATTTTTCACGCCAAGTTGAAATACTCGTAGTTGCTTAGAATCGATATTTGAACTGTCTGCATTTACAAATCAAGAATACGCATTATTTACGTTTATGGGCTGTGCAATTGAGGTTCAACTAGTGCGCGACAAAAATATCATGAACTTTATCTAACCGAAGACTTTCTAGTAAAGGAGTATTTGGAAATACATATCGAAGGCTTCGAGAAACGGAATCAGTTTCAAATACACGACCGAATGCGGGAGCTCCACAAGTAAGAAGGATTTTGTCTGATGCAAGAATACTGGAAAATGTTACAATTAATCCATCAACCAGCATCAGACGCTTAGCTTTGCAATTCAATGTTGCCAGACATAAAATTATTAATGTACTGCATGCAGCAAATCTTTATCCGTGCCACTATACACATGTACAAGAACTGCTTCCTAATGATTTGGAAAAGAGATTTGAGTTTTCTAACTGGTTGCTGGAGCGGAGCTTGGATGACAACGAATTTATTAGCAGAATTCTTCGGATGGACGAATCGCAATTTACAAGAGATGGGATCCCAAATCTGCAGACAATCCACATACAAGGAGACATAAATCAGTTCAACACAAATTCAGCGTCAACTGAACACAAGTTAATCCGCCCCTTTAAACAACCACCTAAGCTGGAATCTACAAACTATCTGGAGTTTTTGCGAAATGATTTACCAGAACTATTGGAGGGCATTCCACTGATTCAACTAGCTTCATCATATTTTCAACAGGACGGTTCTGAAGGCCCAATATGGTCGTGAGGTTAAGAATTAACTAGATGAAGAGTACGGTAACCGTTGGATAGGAAGAAATGGACCAGTTTACTGGTCTGCAAGATCTCCTGACCTTACAGTATTGGATTTTTGTTTGTATGGGAAAGAATGAAAGAACTTGTTTGTTCAACCAAAATGTGTGTATTCCCGAAGCGTCATCAAAAGTGAGGCACCAGTTACCATCAATAAGCATTCGCAGTGAAATCCAAAAAACGGGCTCTAGCATGCATACAAGACTAAGTAAGACACTTTGAGTACCTGTTATAACTGTTTTAGTACACATATAAAATAAAAATTGTCTAAAACCACACAAAATCATTTTTATTCATATCCTTTAGAGCTTAATCTATGGGTTTTCTGCAAACTTGTTGATGATTTGTTTTGTTACTATTAATATCTTCAAAAGAAGAAAATAGTAAAACATTATGTTTATTATGCATTTTCTGGAGAAAAGTGACATCAAAGTTAAAAATTAGCATGGGCAATACAAATGAAACAGGCTTAGAAATTTAATATCTAAAGACTCAAACAAGATATCGACTTTGTTTGAACGCTGCTACAGTATTTCTTCTAAAAACAAAGTCCTACACGAAGTTACTGTCATCAGTACTAACAGAGAGATTTCCGTCAACATGGGTCAGGGTACACCAAAGTAAGCCTTTTCTTAAATCCTCGAAAAATGCTGTCAACATTGGAGATAGACTTTACTGTAGAACGATTTTTTTGATAGAATATACCCAGGAATCATTTCCCAAATTATCGTTGACGAATTAGGGGAGCTTCTTGGATTGATACTAGTTTCAGGCCTGCCGTAATATCGGAACTGGTTTAATATTATCCACTCCCGGGGACTTAAAATGATGAAATAACTTTGCTAGTATAGTTTTTCCTTTCGATAGAAACGTGATAAAACGGTGTATGCGCTTTGCTAACTTCAGTTTCATAATGCTTAAATCTTCTTTTCTTATCATTTCAAGATGTGGTTATCCCTAATAACAGCCTGTATTTCTGCAAAATTGTTACAGATACAATCCTGGATGTTTTTAGATTAAAAAAAAACAGTCAATAGTTATCCTCATCACAGCGCTGTAAATCATATCGAACAAGAACAATTCGTGTGTTACCTGAGTGTCAAAGTAAGCCTTTTCATAAATCCTCAAAAAATGGTGTCAACATTGGAGATAGACCCTTACTGTAGAACGATTTTTTTCTTAAAATATACCCAGGAATCATTTCCCAAATTATCATTGGCGAATTAGGCGACACCCTGTATAGTGTATGTAGAATGTAAATTATAAACACAAATGGAATGCAAAAATTACACGAGAAAGTTCTGGAAATGGAGGCCAAGCATATTTGGATATGTAGACAAAGGACCACTGACGGACCAAAGTCTCATGGGCAAAAAAATTAACAAACTTAATCACAATGGGAAAGAAACTCAGTAAAATGACAAGGCTAGCCTACCTGACAAAACTAATGAGGGGAAAATTCAGATATTATGTTACACCTATCAATGCTTAACACGATCACGTTTTAAAAACTCAACTTCACAAGGAATAACTACTCGTATGTGGGTTCAATAAAAAAATAATCAATATACAAACACCGGATTATGACGGTTTAGTGGGTAGGGCTACAACCTGCAAGACATGGATATGTCAACTGTCTTCATACCCAGAAAATCGACAATTTCTAACAACAACTGAGTTAAAATTTATACTCTTACACGATCGTACTAGCCAAACATTCATCACTGCAAGGACTTAACTTACTTCAACGTCCTTTTTTAAAGCGGCATTTGGTGGGACTTTTTTTCTTGCGAAAGATAGTAAATCGCTTATCACATCGTTTTTGTTAACGCTCTTATAATTGCCGACATTATGACTTTCTTTGGCAACGAATATTAGAATATCAATCATTTGGGTGGTCTCTTCATAGTTCAGTATTCCATCGCGATCAATATCGAAGATTTTAAAACAAACTACAAAAAAAAAAAACGGATTTGTTCTTATCTTCATTTAAACCTTATTCATATGGTACTTTACATTTACAACGTTCCACATTTGGTCCACGACATGCGGCACTTACTCCACAGCAGAGCTCCTTGAAATCAATATGACCATCCCGATTCTCATCGAAAGCACTAAACAACCCAGCCAATGCAGTCTTTGGTATGGGAGGACTAACCAAAGGTCCAAGTAGCTGCGGGTCTAATTGCCCCGATATAGAAGTACTTTTTAGGCGCCAAAACTCCTTTTCGAGATCTCCAATATCCTACAAATGAGAAAATTCATAAATAATTTTACGATAAATTGAGACAAATATCAAACCTTCTCTTCGAGATGTGTCACACCCGCCAGACTTTGATAGAAAGTCGGCGTTTCTAATTCTGATGTGAGATTTATACATGTATCTGACAGAAGCCATTTCGACAGCACTGTTGAACTACGGTGATTTAAAATCCATTCACGAAACTGATCGAAATTGACACGATCCGATTGGGCAAAAAGCGATATAGCTTCGTTGCCATGAAGATTAATGGATTTCGTGTATTCCGATTTAAGAATGTATGTCCCTGAATCATTGCAGTAAAGATTCCAAAGAAACCTGTAATGAGCACAAAAGATAAATAAAAATGTATACACACATGATTTTGTTTGAAATCAAACCTTATTTTATCTTCCTCTGTACCACGTGTTAGTAAGACCAGTCCGCAGAAAACGTCTTTGAAGGAAATTCCTTTTTGTGTACCACCACACGCCACATACAATAAATCGGCAACATTTAATGGGATACCCTCACAGAGCACATCTTGCTGGAATGCATTCTGGCTAAGTAAAATACTCCCGGGGCCAGCTGATTTCTTGAAAGCCTCTTTGATACGACGAAATTCCGTGTCAGTAACTGAAAACAAAATAGAATAGATAAAAATATTTTATTATCATTGATAATCCATGTGATCATTCGTAGAATAAAAATGATTAACACTTGTTGTATTAACTGGCATATGTAGTTGGCGCCAGATAATTTTATTTTCAAGTGGTAACTGTTGCATCAACTCCCTGAACGGCTAACATTAACTACAGCAATTGACAAGGAGTTCTGTTACTAATGTACAAGTTACAAATTCCATAATACTAAAAGAATGTCTATGACTCATACAAGCCAACCGCAGAATTTTTCTTATCGACATTTGCAGTCAACGAACGATTTGCTCCGCACCTGTGACCAAGCCGGCTTATAACTTATTTGCCACTTACCAGTTAGCACAACCTTTATACATATCTTTTTCGAATATAATTTGATGGGAAAAGATACGAAAATGTAACTCTACAGAAGAGTTAAGGATGCTAGAGTTCATTTTTGGAGAACTCTATCAGAAGACGTTGGGGGTAAATTTAAATAAAAAAGAATTTCAAGTCAAAAGAAAATAAATTCAGAAAATCAACAATAACCAAAAGGGCGGGAAAAGGAATCTTTAAAAAGGGAAAAGAGTAGACCACCTTTGACACCAGGACCACGCGCATCAAATTTAAGTTCCTTATATAAGTTCGCATATAACTCAGGTCGACAACAATAATAAAAAAATGGAAATTTTAACCGAAGTCAGTTTGGAGGTGGCAAGTATCTGCAAAAGGAACGACTCGAAGTGTAGATTTGGTTGTACAATATATGTAAAAAGCAAGCTTTCGGATAAGTAGACTTACCTACTAGTAATTTGACGCTGCAGTCTAGACTGTAACTATAAACCTTACTAGCGCAGTATTTAGCCAACTGCCTTTAGTTGCTTAATCAAAAGTTGAGGTTTTCTTTGATTTGTGCGCGACACCTCAGGCGAAGTCTTCTTTCGTCCGTTCATTTTGTAATCGAAGACTCTTCTGGCTGGAGCATTGATATTTAATCTTTTACATAATATGACAGCAAAGGTCTTGAACGCGATGTCCTTCTTGTGAATCAGACAAACGATGCTAAGGTTCTATTTATCAAGTATACTCTCTTGCGGCCAAATCATGGAAATGAGTAGGTTTAGGCTGTCTTCAAAGGCTTCCCCTGCTGCCTTAAATAACTCACCAGGAGAGCTGCCCGGTCTAGCAATCTTTTTATACTCACGTGATTGAATGACTCGTTCTCGTTGTAAGCGGAATAAAGATATCTCTCTGCCATTGCTATTGTACTACTAAATTTCTCATATCTACAGGTCACTGTTCGACCTATACACGTTATTTTTATCTTTTGGTAAATTTCGGAGCAGCACCTTCTCAAGTTCCTTCTTTTTTTTACTCCGGAGAGGCCGCCTATTTTGCTCGCAAAGTGCACGAGCTGTTCTCGTCCTTCTATGCAACGCCGCTTCGCACTCAAGTTATTTTGCATGCCTACACTTTTCATGAAACAAGGGGATTCGTGCGGATGATGAGGTAAAACGCATGCTTCTTGGCATCGATGTCGGTAATCTTCAGCACCTGATAGGGCTTGTCTAGTCTAGTCTATATTGGTTTGGACATGTATTATAATGGAAGAGTACCCTGCATCGGTCGCACCATAATCAATTTGCTTGACGGTTTGATAATCGTCACTTGAATATTGAGTTAAGCTAGCCTAAGTCCGTTTCTAAAGCCGATGTCGTGTAAGTTGTGCTCTCCGACTGTTTTTCCTTTATATTTTTGCAGTAAAGTAGGATTAAGTTTTTACGAGTTTACTCGTAGGTGTTATTGAGAAGCTCATAAGAAACATTCGTTGGTATCAATGTCTATTTCCTCTGTGACGGAGTGAGCGTATATTGGTGGTATTGTTAGTGACTTTAGACTGACAGAGCAAGAACAGGATCTAATCAGAGATGATCATATCATCTTTGAAAAACATTATAATATTTGGAATAGCAAAGGGACAGTCGAAAATTGATTACCCACAGTGTTTTATGTTCACAAACACAATTAGGCTAGTCAATTAGCCTGCAAAGGAATGAACCATAAACATAATGAGAACAGTTTCGCTTTCCCAATCTTTTAAAAGTGGCTTAACTGTCTTCAAATTAACTAATGGTCAATCAATTCACCACATGGCATACGGAACTTTCGAGAAGTGATAAGCACATGAGCAATATTTCGCAACAATTTTTCTCCCGCTACCGCAAACGTATTTATTTAATTATTTTTTACCTCAAGTATATAAGAGACAGGCAGAAAAGACCTTAACTCTTATATTATCATTAGTTGCATATGCGCTACTTCAGATATTATGAGGGGAGGGAATGAGAGCCGCTGCCTATGCGGATAATTTGGTTATTATGGCGACCGACAAGTTCATCCCTCTAATTAATAAAATCCTAAACTACGCTCTCGCCCCACAAAATTACCTACAAAAAACAGGGTTTCTTCTGCTCACAGAAAGTATGAAAAATTCAATAATGGCACTCAAATAGTATAAATACCTAGGTATCGTACTAGTCAGCAAATTAAACTAAAATTTCAATGTTTAAAATCGTAAAAGGATGCATCAATCACCTTATACATTTGCAGCCGCATATTCGGGAGAAGGAGGCAATCCTACTCCAAATTATTCTGTGGATGCAGAGGATTACAGGCAATGACACATCTTGTGCCATGAAAAAAGGCAGGTCTGTATATTATTCTTGGTCTAATACAGTTAAATCTTAATACGCATGAATATGAGGCTAATGGTGCTTTAAGACTGTATCAGCTTAACGGGTGTAAATGCCAGCCGAAGAGCCACGTACTAAAATAAACTGCATATATACTTCAATACGGACTAGGTACTACCCTCCTAATGTCTTGGAAATACCATTCTTCCCAGCAGAGAGATACGGGTCAGGAACAAAGTGTTCACTGATAGATCTGGGACCGGCACTGAGATCTTCTTTAATTAACTGAATACTATTGTAGATTCCCTATCAGATCACGGTAATGTTTTCCAAGCCGAGATATTTATAACCGACAGGACTGCCATAAAGGCCATCGCTGCTGTCGCAATAAAATAAAGGCTTGTGAAGCATTGACATGAAGAATTTAAGGCTCGGCATAATGTCGAGCTCTGTTAAATTCCTGGACACAAAAGACTGGTAAGTTACGAACGCACAGAAGAGGTAGCTCGCAAAGGCTATGCCACTGTCCTAGAGCTGGCGGACGAAACCATCAAATCTAGTTTAAAAAACGTTTTCCTTCTGTGAAACGTCTAGGCAATTCCACAACTTAACCAAGATTCTCTCGCAAAATAAAGTGAAACTACGAGTATCAACGCTTGTCGGACTTCTTAAAGGCCATAATCTCTGCAGATGATGCGAAGATGAAGACGTCGGAGACAGAAAATCTTAGCAAGATAGTATTTGTACGTTGCCTTCTAGTATTTTTCAAATTCACGGATACAACAAGATGGTTCAGACCCATTAAATAGCCGATACTAGGACCACATGTCAATGCGAGACGGTAAGCGGAATTAATGTTAATAAAATCAAACAATTGTTCAACTGTTGAATAATTTAGAGAGAATTTCTTCTAACTGACATTGCGCGATACTATAACTACACATCAGTTGTGCTTCGGATGAGTTGGCGAAATGAAGATGAAAAACGGCGATATCTACTCCTGTAGTAGACTGCCAAGGAGTCTTAAGTTTGAGGCATGTAAACGAACGTCTCATGACGATCCGTATCAAAAACAGAGAGAAAAATCACAGTTCGAAAGAATTTCTACGATATTTAAAAAAAAAGACATACTCGTACAAGTAATGCCGTAGGCAAGATGAGCTTGAAGATTTGAAAGCAAAGCTAGAAGAAGTACAATTTTGGATACTCTATCAGTAGACACTCAAACTGGCGATATTTAAGTTTTAATCAAATAAGGCCACAACCGCTGACGGCTTGTCAGGCGAATTATTTAAAGCAGCCGGTGATGAGTTTGTAAGGTGGATGTACTAATTTATATGCAACATAGTGACAGTAGAAAACATGCCCAATGAACGGAAATGAAAGGAGTCTCTCTGAACTGCAGAGAAGTCCATAAATAGCCATGTCTTCATTTCTGGCACATCTCAGAAAAGATTCTGAAAAAATCGATACCTTTTCATCGATTTCAAACCCGCGTGTGAGAGACGAGCTTTACATAGCCTTTCCTGTTTTTAATACCCTTGTTAAGCTCAAATGGGCGGGATGACAACGAAGAATGCACGCTGTTCCTTCAAGGTTGGCAAAGACCTCATGGCGACCAAAAAATGCTTCAAATAAAGTAACGCACTCTCATAATCCCTTAAAATTTTGTACAATTACAAACCACGTACACATAAGTATATGAACCTATCTCGTTGGGACAAGTGAACTAGTGAGAATTGCAACAAAGGCAATGAAAATAAGTTAAGCGGTAAAGAAAACGAAGTACATATATAGGATCAACGAAAAAGGATGTGACAAAAGGTCACAAAAGCCAGATATATGTAATAGAAACTAAAGGGTAAATATCAAAATAAAAACACAACCGAACTCAATGACAGATTCTGCGTGAATGTCCTTAGTCCTCGCCATTCCAAGAATGACTCGCAAAAAAACACAGATTCCTCTCTACGGTTTTAGAGATGTGCACAATCAACCTTATTCTCCTTTGAGCAAAGCATTTTATACTCAAAATAAATGTAAGAGAAACGCACAAATACTTTTAAATACTTTATTGTGAATCCCTTGTATTTCTCTGACAATCTTTTGTATTATTCTGTCACGGCCATCCTGACATCTTCATCGCCCTCGATGAATCTCATTTCGCCTCTAAAAGATCATTTAGGTCTTTGCGAAAGTACAGCAAAACATAATCTTTTATCGAAAGACATCACCATAAATATAAGAGTATAACATACAATCAAACAGTGAACACTGTAATAGTCCTTCAGAGAATCGAATCTAAAGACTCACATAGTAATCACAACAGCAGTTCTCAGAGAATTATATCTCAAAACTTACACAGTAATCACAACAGCAGTCCTCAGAGAAATACATCTCAAGACTTACATAGTAATCACAACAGCAGTCCTCAGAGAATTACATTTCAAGACTTACACAATAATCACAACAATCTTTATTTATTTATTTAACGTGAACTAGTTGCATACCGCCATGCTCATCCAAAATTGTGTCGCCTCCTTCATCATCGACAAAACGGATAGCTTCTCTTGCAACTACTATAACTATTGGAACATTTCGTTTCTTCAACTTATAGCGGTCGTTTGGCAGAATCCCAATAACTTCATATGGTCCACGGTAGCATGCATCCAATTTAGATTTCCTCATCTGATTATTTCTATACACGACCCGTGTGCCGATATTAAGTTTTGTTGGTTTTCGTTTTTCTTTGTCGAATCGAGATTTCATTCTCGCAGCATTTTCACGTATTCGTTCTTCGGTAAGAGCTCGAATTTCGTCCACATTGCTGTATATTCTGGTTCGATGTTTAACTTCGCTAGCAAGGCTGCGATCACGGTAGTGTTCAGGGCTAGTTGTATACGACTCACGTACGTAGTCCATTCCAGGCTCACGCCTAAATTGGTTCTAAGCAAATTAACAACAGTGTCTACATATCTCTCGATCTGTCCATTAGCTCGACTAGTCCCAGGAGCAATTGTGTGATGCTCGATACCGTGTGAACTATAGTACAATATTTTTTTAAAATCTTCACTAGTGAAGTTAGTCCCTTTATCACCGATAGTTCGACAGTCTTCAATGGTAATAGTAAGATGAACTTTGTGAACGAATCAACAATAATTAGGAGGTGACGATAATCGCTTTCGTTAAACCCTTTAAAAGGACCAGTGCAGTCCACGTCTATCCTATGAAATGGTATTGGTCTTTTAGCTATTGGGTGTAATTCGCACTGCTTTTTATCCGAATGTCTTTTAGCTACCAGGCAAATGACGCAAGACTCCACAAATTTCCTTACATTCCTTGACATTGTCGGCATCCAGAAGTACTTTCCCATTTTGTGTAATGTTTTCTCCCATCCTATATGGCAATTGTCTTCGTGATATAGTCTTATCAGTGATAATCGACACGGTTGTGGAACGAATAACTTTTCCCCTTCTTTAACCAATTTTTAGTCAAGCTATTTAGTTGGCAACATGTCCTGTCTGATGGATTCCGACTCAGATAATCGGCATGCTGCACTGCTTTTCCATTTCGATACTGTATTACAAAGTCAAAATCTTGAAGATATACCTACCACCTACCGATTCGAGGGAGTAGATCTTTTTTTTCTTTTGTTGATTTTAATGCGTTGCAATCCGTTACTATGGAAAACTTGATTCCTAGAAGACAGGTGCGAAAATGTTTAATGGCACTTACAACTGCGAGCATCTCTAGCTCATAACTATGGTATCTTACTTCATAAGGCTTGGTGGCTTGACTGTAGTATGCCACCACGTATTTATGTCCATCTATTAGCTGAAACAAAATAGCCCCATATCGCGTCCAGGTTCGAAAATTATGAGAACTGGTCTTTTTGTCAGATGTCTTATAATATATTGCCTAGCCTACTCACATTCTTTGCTCTAGTCGAATTTCACGTTTTCCTTTGTTAAGGCGGTTAGACATCCAGTTATAGCTGTATATTCTGGAATAAATTTTCTGAAATAATTCGACAAACCCATAAATTGTCGAATTTCCTTAACATTCGTTGGTACTGGAGATCTAACGAGAGCGTCAACCTTTGATTTTCCCGGACTTACTCCGTCAACTGATATCTCTCGTCCCAAAAATTCGATGCTATTTTGTAGGAATAGGCATTTATTCATATTAAGAGAAAATCCGCTATCAGTCAATGCCTTTAGAACTAGCTCGAGTTTTTCCAGGCTTCCTGCGTAGTCTTATATAGAATTAGCACGTCATCAAGGTAAACCAAAGTATCCCTAAGCTCCCCAAGAGCGTTTTTTATTGCTCGTTGAAACACCGCCGGAGCATTGGCCAACCCGAAAGGCATTCGCAAATATTCGAAGTGGCCGTCTGGGTTCACGAACGATTTGATGAAATCGCGATGGGGATTTGATGAAATCCTGAGGCCATATCTAATCACGTAAAATACCGACTTCCTGATAATCCATCGAGCTCATCGAGGCAATGGAAAACGATCCTTTATAGTGAGTTTATTTAGAGCTCTTTCGAACTAATATAATTGGGCTAGCAAAAGGGGAATGACTATCTGGTATGATTTGATGTGTTTTTAAATCTGCAACGATCTCATTTACAACTTGACGCTCTGAGAATGCTAGACGGTAGGGCCGGTAGTTAACAGTCGTGTCTCCCTCTAAGCGAATGTTCAGTGAACCAGTAGTTACTTTAGTTGATGGATGCCCTTTTACAATGTAGTTTTTTTTTTGTAATTGCTTTTAGTTGGCTATTGCTATCCTATAACTGATCAGGAATTGTAGTCATCTTGACGGCACTACTCAAGCAATGATCGATACATTTCCTCTTAATTGAAGACAAATAGCGGTCAACCCGAATCTCTAACGTAGGATCACTGAGCAGGTCTCGTCCGATGATTAATTTGTAGTTCAAATAACTGGTATCTATAATATGGAATGTTACGTACTTCAACAATGATTTCCTCGAATTCTACAAGTAAATGAACTTTCTCTGTTAATAATATTAGACTCTTTCCGATTCCCTGGACAGAAAGAAAATGGACTTATCTCTCTCGAGACATAGACATTTGATCAGCAACATCACTTCTTACCAATGAGCAATCCGAACCGGCGTCTAATAAGAAGCGGTAAACTTTTCCACTGATGACAACAACTGTGGTGTTGTCTACTGTCATGAATTTATTGCACAGATTCACTGTATTTCTATCGGCACGCTGTTTTGCCTAACAAGCCTTCTCCTCATGACCTATCTTACCACAGAAACTGCACTTCTTAGTATTAAGATTGAACGACCACGTTTAGAAGGAAATTGCAGTGTCCCTACCTTTCGTTTTTCAGACACTGTCTTAAATGGATCTGCATCTTTGCCCCACTGATGACAAGGCTGTAGCCTTCTTCTTTGTTTCGGTGATTGAAGTATTGACGACAGACGATTGGCATAACGAACGTTAACGAGTTTCGTAGACTAACATCCGTAATACATCCGGTTACGATTCTTGGGGTACTTCGAAAGGCAAACGGTTAATCTGTGATACCTTCTGCATTACAAAGTCTGTATATGAATCAAATTCACTGCTCTCGACGTTAGCCACCTGTCTGAGCTGACCAATGATGTCAGAGCCACTTGAAAACGCATGATCCATGGACAAACGTAAATAATTCCAGCGATAATATTGTTACCCATATTTTTCGTACCATGACTTCGTACCCTTCCCAACAGAGCCGTATGAATTCGTGGTATGATATCAAAATCTTTAAGTCCGTCCCTTTCTACCCTAGTATTAATGTCTGCCGTCCATTGAGTGATACTGATACGCGAATGATCCGGATCGAAACTAGGAAACCCGACAGAGTCCCCAGATCTGCGCTCTTTCTGGGTTACCATATTTAAAATTGAATTTAATGCGTCGATAGTGATAGTCGGATTGCCTTTTTTTTCTACTCCTAACTCGGACACTTCGGAGTTATCAGCGTCGATACTATTATCATTTGAATTTGACTCCATCGTATTTTATAGATAGTATGGATCTTATTCGTACATTCAAGTGAAGAAGTAAAACAATAACACACCGTCCTCCAAAATTCCGTTCGGTCGCTTTCTTCCAAATAACAACACAGCTGCGACGCAAAACAACCAACAAAACAAATGCTCGCACAAACCAGCCGTTCGTAACACAAACAAGAAAACACCCGTCACCAGCTGTTCAAACACTATTCAATATGGCGCTGTCTGCATTTTGCAGGCACGTACCGCACAACAAAGGACTAAGTTCTATTCTTTATTCTATTTATTTATCTTTTTTTTTTTTTTTCACAAGTACAATGTTAACTAACTTGCATGAAAGGTATATCCCACTTCTGATAATAGTAACTAAAGGGTAAATATCAAAATAAAAACACAACCGAACTCAATGACAGATTCTGCGTTAATGTCCTTAGTCCTTAGTCCTCGCCATTCCAAGAATGACTCCCAAGAACGCAGATTCCTCTCTTCGGTTTTACTCTCTATATGTGCACAATCAACCTTATTCTACTTTGAGCAAAGCATGTTATACTCATAATAAATGAAAGAGAAGTGCACAAATACTTTTAAATACTGTATTGTGAATCCCTTGTATTTCTCTGACAATCTTTTGTATTCTTCTGACATATGTTTCTTCGACGTAGTCTAGAATTTCGTCTACCTGGACTCAATTAATGACATCAGGTCAGAGATTAAATGGAGAATAACTTCTGTTAATCGCCATTGTTTTGCATAAAGAATGCAATTATGTAACAAAGCACTCCCTCATACAACCAAGGCGAGCTTATTTGATTGACAGAGATATTAATTTAATCATGGATGAGGAAACACTTTGGTCGTTTCTGGCGAAAAATATTCCATGTGATCTTTAGTCTCATCTTCGTTGTTGAGTTAGATTAAATGAGTGAGGCGCAGAATTAACTACGAATTGTACTGCAGTACCGACTTGGTCAGAAGAGTTAATGGACAGCAATGCTCCGGCCCGACGAATTAGCATCAGAGATAAAAAGTAATATTGGCAAATAATATGTTATGCGGCGCATATAAATGTTGGCAAATGATTGCGCAATCCACTCTGGACTATATCGCTATCTAAGTAGTTCAAAAAGGATGTTTGCGATTTTAAATGTTTTGTTCAAACGTAAACATAATACCGTAGTGCCATGTTTTTCATGAAAAACACCTCTATTGTTGCCTATTAGAGTTTGCAAATAGCTGATGATAAGCACAATAAAGTGATAATTAAGTATAGGATGTGTTTGGCTAAAAGTACTATATCACTCTACTTAACATTAACAGACAAACCGAACTTTTCCTTTTATAGGAGAAGGTATATTGATCGTGCATTAAGTTGGTTAAACTAACTTCCTGAATATTTGTTATCTATGTATCAAATTTCACCAGAGTTGTTCTTTTTTTTATATATTTTGCAATCGAATAATTCGATTTACACAGTTATCTCCTTGTGGTCTAAAGATCTTTAATCTGATTTTGCTCCAGCTAACAAATGAGATTTCAAAATTAAAAACTGCCACTTTGGCGGAAGATGAACCACACGTATTCGCATGCTGATATTGTTATCTTCATCTTCATCGCCATACATATATCACTGGGATATCTAGGTCAATCAGCAAGAAATTGTGGCTTATCTCTCTTACTTAGGTGCGATTTCGAAATTTTTTTTCTCTCCGGCCCAAACTAATTTGTTAATAAAAAAAATGGGATCTGTGTCACTGGGGCATTCAGTTTAAGAATTGAACTAGACTACAGTACGGTAATAGATTATTTGCCAGCTAAGTGCCAGGTAACTGAAACACTTCCACATTTTGTGATTTTCAGCAAACCTCACAATTTTTTTTATTTTAAGCTAGCTGAAAGCCAAACAAAATCTTATCTAAATTAGACCAATAAATTCCTCTATGGTGTATGTACCACCATATAGCCTCCAAGACCTCCAATCTTTGTCCAATTGACGTCACAAATTGTGTGTTATCAAAGCATAAGCTGGCCAAAGTGAAACCACAAAAGCGTGCTCACTAAGGATAAAGTGCTATCTCATTGCGATTGTTTTCAAGTCTCTGGGTCACATACATCCGTAATGAATACAAAAAGCAAATACCGCAAAAACTATCTTGAGTTATTCTTTTTTTTGTTATTTTGTGTTGTTTGCATATAAAAAAAAAACCTAAGCAAACCTGCGCAATCTACAAAGTCATAAATACTAGTAAACAAAGCCTTACGTGACTCTGATTGCTATTACATTTCATTAATTCTCAGTAACTCGATTGCTTATTCAGCCTATTCTTCGGCAATTCACGATCGACATAGAATCAAAGAGAAGAAAAACTACAGGCGTTCGTTGATGTATAGCTTGCAAGAGCCGTGTATGGACTTTTCTAATTATCTAACTTCTTATCACACTTACAGTCATATTCTCTTTAATTCGGTTTAATTCCTCATTTTCTTTTTTAATTCCTCTTAATCAAAGCCGATTTGAAAGAGAAAAAAACTGAACTGGAGGGGGCCCTGCAAACAAACACCAACGACAACAGCGGAACACGAGTACGAGAACGAAAAAAAAAGAAAACCCCTGTAGAACAGGTTCACATTATTTGTTTAATAATCATCAACTCTGACGTCGTATTTGCTACAGGTTGAGTTCCAGCTTCTGCTGCCCATTATTGTTACAGAAACCAGCAATAAACGGAAATAAGGGGATGAGGAACAATAAACTCAGTTAAACGACCAAGACGAAACAGAAGTAGCGAAATAAAAAAAAACAAATGAAAACAACTCTGTCAACACTTCACACACAACCTGTTCGAGAATTCTCAGCACTTAGCGCAAAGTGTAGAATCCAATCAATTGAATTGCCAACTTCTAATCAACACACCAACTTGTTTCACAAAGTTGGCAGCCTCTTTTCAATTCCATTTAACAATAAAAGCAAACAAAATATTGACAAAAAAAAACCCTTCCCATTAGTCTGATAAGAAAGATTAAATGCTAAATGACTAGACTGGGAAGGAATACGAATACGAGTACGTACGACCAATCAACTAGTACAAATGCCCCAACTGAAAGCCTAAAGCCAAATCGAAAATCAAAGCAATTAGAGATTATTAATAGCCCGACGTAGTTAAAGTCGTTTTCTGATATTATAAGTATTTTATATGGCAAGTGGCGTTTTCACTTTTCACATCAGAACTTCGACTCCGTCAAATGAAAATTTAAAAGAAAATTCACATAACAGAAAACAAACAAGGCACTCAAGATTCAAATTGCAGCACAGCAAAATACAATACAAACGATCCAGTTTTGCAGGGCTAGGACAAAGAAAAAGAAAAGGTTTTTTTTTTTTTTTTTTTGAAAAAAAACTTAACACAACTATATACTAATTGGAAGATACTAATCTCTCTCTGGCGGGGGGTAATTTCGCAGTTATCAATTTGGTCATGTCTTCGTTTTATGAAATTTTCAAAGAATGACTTTGTGATTTTACCCAAATACCAAAGAGGATCGACCTCTTGTTGATGTTCTCTTCGATTTTCTCACATTCATTTTATGTGCATTTTTGTGGGTTAACTTATTTTTATGTTATCATAAAAAAAAAAAAAAAACAGAGGAAAGGAAAAAGTGAAATAGAAAATTCCATTGCGATCTTACCTCGTTTGATAGCATCTTCATAATTAATGCACGATGGTTTGGATTCTTTTGCACCCATGTTTTTGTTTATTTACAATTGGCTTGAATTAACTTTTTGAGGACATAATTAGACAAATTTTATTGGATTGTGGTTTTTTGCTAGATTTTCATCACGAAAACAACATTAAAAACAGAAGAAACACTCTTTTCCAAAACATAAGTCCTATGACTTCTCCCTAATCGTAAAGTTACCATAGCTAGTTTGACATAAGTCAAATAACTGCTGCGGTCGGTACATGTTGGAAAATGAAACGTGGTGGACACAGGGTGTAAAACTAGACTTCAAGTCAGCTGGTGTGGTTAAAATTGATTAAAATGGTGAAAATTAAATTCGGAAAACATAAAGGGTTTTCCAATAGGGACGTGACAAATTTGAATTTAATTTGTTAACGCACTGTTTCACTAATCATCAAACTGTTACTGTCAATTTATTCAGTAAACTCAACTTTTTCATCATGGTAAAGTACACGAACGAGCAACGTCTGAAAATTATAAAAATTTTCTACCGAAATTCGGAGTCGATGACTGCAACTTTAAGAGCGTTAACTCAATTTTCGGTCGTAATTCTCACCTTAGTAGACAGGCAATAACAAGTTTAGTGCAAAAATTTGAGTCTACATATTCGTTGTGTGATGTTGCCGTGTCTGTGAGACAACGGGTTGGTCGAAGTGTTGAAAATATCGCTGCCATTCAGGCGTCCGTAGCAAACGATCCAAATCAGTCAATTCAAGAATTGAAGTCGATGGACCATTTGAAGTAGCGTAAGTTCTCCGATTGGGTTCTGGAGAAGATGCGCCAAGATGATGAATTTCATCGCAAAATCATCTTCAGTGACGAAGCTCATTTTTGGCTCAATGGGATCGTCAATAAGCAAAATATGCGTTATTGGTCGGGTGGAAATCCACATGTTCATGAATCACCACTTCATCCACAAAAAATAACTGTTTGGTGCGGTTTGCATGCCGGCGGCGTTATTGGGCCATATTTTTTCGTCGACGATAATGATCGTCACGTTACTGTGAATGGTCAGCGTTATCGCGCCATGATCACCGATTATTTTTGGCCCGAATTGGAAGATGTGGACTTGGACGACATGTGGTTTCAACAGGATGATGCCACAAGGCACACAGCACACTCTACAATCGATTTATTGAAGAGTAAGTATGGTGAGCGCGTTATTTCAAGAAATGGGCCAGTCGATTGGCCGCCTCGTTCGTGCGATTTAACGCCGCTTGACTATTTTCTGGGGGGCTACGTTAAGTCATTGGTTTATGCCAACACGCCGACCACATTGAAAGAGCTCAGAGCCAACATTGAACGCGAAATAGCTACAATAGAGATATGATCTACTCCATCTACAAGGAGTGTCTTGCAGGACCTAGACTATTATCAGAACCCTTTACAAAGCGCGATGAAATGATCTGGATGAAAAGAGTATGAAAACCTGTTGCATACCCTACAGTGACGATACAGAGAACAGAATCAGGGTCTAATTGGGTGAGGTTTGGTTGCAAGCGACAGACTAAGGTAAGGTGTCGTATACGGAACAATGTGAACGAACATATTATTAGGTCTTTTAATTTGTAAAAACATCAGTCTATCAAACGCGGACGCATAACTAGAAGAAATAGACGATGCTGCAAAATAATGTTCTTATGATCTCCTCAAGAAATCCTTCCGCCATCTATATATGACGTTGAAATCGATTTCTTCTTCTCCTTCTTAACGTTTCTCTCCTCTCCGGAGATTGGAAATCATCATTTTCATCGTTGGTTCGCTTTTTACTTATTTTTTCTGAAGTTGAAAGGTTGAGCCATTCGCGGATACTTAACAGCCATGTCAGCCTTTGTGGTCTTGTGCTCTAGAAATAGGGTAGGCACTGAGAGGTGTCAACTTGGTGATATCCAGTGCTGTAACTGTTTCTGTACATCGATTGTGCTTATGTTACTCGTACCTCGATGAGCATCCGGACTCGACTTGCCAAACTTATAAGCGCGAGTGCTAACCAGCAGATAAAAATAGCAGCACTATAAACGGGAGGGCGGATAAATTCCCCAAATGGAATCAACGGTGAAGTAAAATCCCGGAATAAATCAAATGAGACCTTATCCGGACTACTCCGACATATTTGGAGCTCAGACCGGTAAGAATTGCCGAGACTAAGTAAGGGTCTTGGAAAAGAGATGGTGGCTGATGGACCAACGGCAACGCTCACAGTGGTATCAATAATGGAACTAGCTCTCCAGGTTGGGAGTTGTCTCGCTGGGGTAACTGCCCGGCCTTGGAAAATATAAACCAAGTCACCAAGCAACAAAAAGCCTCGGATACGGACGGATCTGCTGTTGACAATCCCTGCAAACGAAACAAGGACGATGAACTTCCGATCTGCACGTTGAATGTTATATACCTTAATTGGCCACGTGCAGCCGAACAACTAGCAGAAGACCCGGACTGTTACAAAGCAGATACTACCGCCATCCAAGAAATTTGACGGGATGCGCCGTACAGAAAGACGATGTAAAACTGCGACTTTGTACTGCGATTGGTAGTACAATCGGAAGATATAGCCTACACGACAGCACCTCCGATAACGGATTCAGGCTACTTTGCGGCGGGACAAAATATTATCGTAGCTATCACCCGCTTCCCAATTCTCGATATTCACAAGGGGACTTGGAGAACTCTTAATCAATGAACCGTCAATCAAATTGACAACATTGCGATCGACGCAAGGCACTCCTACAGTATTATGGATGTCCAAACGTTCCGATGGACCAACATTAACTCAGACCACTACCTTGTTGTAACCAAGGTACGGTTGCGAATATCCCGAACATCGCAAAGATAAGCTAATACTGTGACGATGTTTAATGTCGGACTGCTACAATAGCAAAAATCTCCAAATCCTTTACAGATCGAGACTCCCTTAATCTCTTTAGAGGTCCTATACCGCCAGCATCAAGTATCGAAGGCTAGTGGCAACATAGCCAATAAATAATCATAGATGCTGCCTCTGATATCCTGGATTTCACTCGGCCACCACAACGAAACCCCTGGTTTGACGACGAGTACCCGCAACCACATACAGCTAAGCAAGAGGCATACAAAACTGCAGTACATAGAAGGACTAGAGCTGCTTACGAGCAAAAGAGGAGAGACGAACACCGGCTTCTCAGGAGGAAGAAGAAGGAGTAAGAGAAGCGTGCGGTCAAGGAAATTGAGAGAGTCTAGCTTTGGCATCCCTGCCATTCTCGTCCCTTTGTGCAGGGTGACTATGGAAAATGCACGATGCTCCATCAAGGTCGGAAAAGAACTCACCGAACCTTTGATGTCAAAAGAGAATTTAGACAAGGAAATTTCTTTAACATAATGTGATAACCACTTAAATGTGAGCAGCGACATCTAGCATAAAATGTCGAAGACCAGAAGATTTCGATATTGGAATAACAAAGTCTCGACTGGAGAGTGGAATCGAATTTTCTAGCAAACTGAAAATCGTATGGGACGCTGGATGGCGAGGATTGTTCTCGAAGTATGTCATTCGAGTATAAATACCAGCATCCCCAAGGTATGCAAATCAGTTCTAAAGTGAAATTTGAAGTGTTAATTTGGAGAAGTGATTAAGTGGTTTAAGTAAAAGATAAGAAAAGTATAAGCGGTTGAGAAATTGGATTGTACTGAGAGAAACAATTAAATAGTGAATTATAACTGTACTGAATAAAGGGATTTGTATTGAAAAGAATAAGTTCTATCATTTGTACCCACACAAACATTTTACATTGGTGTCAGAAGTGGGATAGGACTTATTGTGTGTAAAAAAAAAAAAAAAGTGTTTTTTTTTGACTATTTGAAAAAGCTAGAATGGGTCGAAAACTATTGCAGTTGACCCTCGTCCAACTCAAATCCGAGTTGAACAAGAGAAGCCTCAGCGCCAGTGGAGGAAAAAGTGACCTGGTGCTCCGTCTTCAGGAGGCTTTGAACAACGAGGGACATGATCCTGATGCATATTCCTTTGATGTTGACGAGGATGAACAGACAAGTACCGGCAATGACATGGCTGCAATGATGCAACTCCTCTTATTAAAAATGGACGAACAAACCAAAAAAATGGACGAACAAAACAAAAAAATGGACGAACAGAAGAACAGTCTGGAACAAAAAATGGATGAACAGAGGAACAGTCTCGACCAACAAAAGAAAAATCTGGAAGAACAGAAGAACAGTCTGGAACAAAAAATGGACGAACAGAAGAGCAGCATTGAACAAAAATTCGACGACCAAAAGAATAGTCTAGAACAAAAACTGGAAGAACAAAATAACGTTCTACACCAAAAATTCGAAGAAATAGATAACAAATTTGAAAGAATAGAGAAGAATGTTGGCGAAAAATTGGAACAAATGGACAACAAAGTTGAGCAACTGGCAAAAGAGCTCGACACAGTGCGAAAACAGAAACAGCGAGAATGTTCTTTAAGTGGTCCAAGGAGAAAAGATTTGAAACCTCCCTCATTCGATGGTCAGACCTCATGGTCTACTTATAAGAAGCAGTTTGAAATGGCTGCCTGTGCAAACGACTGGGACAATGAGGAAAAGTGCTTTGCCCTAACAATGGCCTTGCACGGTCCTGCAGCAGAATTGTTGCAAACAGTAGACATCGAAAAGCATAAAGATTATATGACTTTAGTGCAGGCTATCGAGAAACGGTTTGGGGACAGCCACATGCAGGAGGTCTACAAGGTCCAATTGCAAAGCCGAACGCAGCAAAGAGGAGAAACACTGCAGCAGCTCCAAGCAGACGTGAGTAGACTTGCACATCTGTCATACCCCACCGCAGGCCAGGAAATTATCGACGAAATGGCAAAAGATGCATTTATCAGGGGAATTGCAGATTCGAAGCTACAGTCAGCAGTAAGGATGGCCGGGAAAAGAACCCTTGCTGAAGCACTTGCCTTCGCTCTGGCGATGGAAGCAGCCAATCAGGCTTCCAGGGGAACACATTTCGTCAGGGAAGTAACATCTATCGAATGCTCCTGCACAAGAATTAGTGCCGAGGAACGAGATACTCGACGGGATAGACGGATAATGCGCTGCTGGAATTGCAATAAAATAGGACACCTTCAAAGGCAGTGTAAAGAACCGGTGCGACGAAAAGACTGCCCTCACTGTGGTGACAAGCAAATAGAGGAAGAAACCCGCAGAAACAGCTATCAAGAAGCCGGCCAACCTTCCCGAAGCCATCAGTCGGGAAATGCTTAAGCACCAACTTCGCGGGGCAGAAGTTGGTAGCAGGAGTCGACGGCCCCAGGACCATCATCCAAGTCTCGCTGGCAAAACGACGCAGCGAAAGCCTTCTAGTAGAAGTAGTCAGTGGAAAAGAAAAATGGATGGCAACAATAGACACCGGTGCCACGGCCTCAATCATCAGGAGGAATCTTGTGCAGAAGTCTTGGCTGCATAACACTAGCAGTTGCAGCTTGCGAACAGCTACAGGAGCAACGATTAAGGTATATGGTGAAGTCCGCATAAAAATCCAACTGGCCGGAATAACATTCACTCACGCGTTTCTGGTAGCTGACATATGTGACGAGTGCATCATTGGTACAGACTTCATGAGAGAACATGGACTTGTAGTCGACTTGGGGGCACAAACCCTGAAATACGGAAACATGGAGATACCAATGATATCCGGAAACGCCAATACCACAGTCTCAAATGTCGTCATCTGCAGCAATCAGAGTCTAGAGCCTTCGTCAGAAGCAATTTTGTGGGCAAAAGTGGAAGGTGGTCCTGGTAGCCACCGATTCTATTTGATGGAGCCAGAAAAGAAAAGAGACTTCATGGTGGGAAAGGCCTTAGTGGAGCCAAAGAACAACATGGTCCCTGTAAGGATTCTAAATCCAAAGACATTCAGTGTAAAGGTGAAAAAGGGGGAGATAGTGGGAAAATGCGTACCTGTTGAGGCTATATCGACCACAACGGAAAAAAAGTGTGCAAAACCGGTCACAACAGTTCAGAGCATAAAAATCAAGAACAAAATTCTCAGCCTCTGTAATCTGGACGAAGATCAGCGAATCCTGGCAGAAAAACTAATCGGTGAGTACGCTGATATATTTGCTACACAAGACGGAGAATATGGACGTACGCATATTGTTCAACACCACATTGACACCGGAGACGCTCGACCAATCCGTCAACCTGCAAGGCGTCTTCCATTGGCAAAGCAAACAGAAGTTGCCGAAATGATGTCGAAGATGAAAGCTGAGGGAGTGATTGAAGAATCGCAAAGTCCGTGGGCATCTCCAGTGGTCCTGGTGAAGAAGAAAGATGGCAGCACGAGATTTTGTGTAGACTACCGACGTCTCAATGATGTCACTAAAAAGGACAGCTACCTACTTCCGAGAATCGATGACACTTTGGATATGCTTTCTGGAGCGAAATGGTTTTCAACACTTGACTTGAAGAGCGGTTACTGGCAGGTAGAGATAAATCGTACGGACCGTGAGAAAACTGCCTTCACTACAGGAAGCGGTCTTTGGCAGTTTGCAGTGATGCCGTTTGGACTGTGCAACGCTCCGGCCACCTTCGAGCGACTAATGGAACGAACATTGCAAGGACTCACCTGGAAAACCTGCCTAGTATATTTGGACGACGTTATCGTCATAGGTAAGACGTACGAGGAGCACCGCGAAAATCTAAAAGAAGTGTTTGAGAGGCTACGAAGTGCTCATTTAAAGCTCAACCCGGAAAAGTGCGCCTTGTTTCGTCCGGAAGTAAAATATCTGGGTCACATTATATCAGCGGAAGGAGTAAGAACGGATCCTGACAAAATCGAAGCCGTGAAAAGTTGGCCTTCTCCAAAAGATAAACACCAACTGAGAAGCTTCTTGGGACTCGCCACGTATTACAGAAGGTTCGTAAAGGATTTTGCTGGCATTGCAAAGAGCCTGCATCAACTTACAGAAAAAGGCCGACAGTTCAGGTGGTCTGGAGAATGCGAAAAAGCATTTCAAGAACTGAAGCGACAGCTGTGCAATGCCCCCATCTTGGGTTACCCGACGCCCGGAAAAATGTTCATCGTGGACGCAGACGCTAGCAATGTTGGGGTCGGAGCTGTGATTTCCCAGGTTCATGATGGTCAAGAGAAAGTGGTCGCATATTACAGTAAAGTACTCTCCAGACCTGAACGGAACTACTGTGTAACCCGGCGCGAGCTTCTGGCTTTAATTCTGGCTACGAAGCATTTCCATAAGTACCTCTACGGACAAAAGTTCATTCTCCGGACAGACCACGCAGCTCTGAAATGGCTACTCCAATTTAAGAACCCTGAAGGCCAAGTTGCAAGATGGATCGAGCAGTTGCAGGGCTACGATTTTGAAGTGCAACACCGCAAGGGAACACTCCACTCAAATGCTGATGCTCTCTCTCATCGACCGTGCGGAGTAAAATGCGAACACTGCAATCGTAAAGAAGCAAAAGAACAGGCAACTATCCAAATGATCAGGACTGAGCCAATAGAGGGTTGGAGTATAGACGAAATCCGTTCCTCCCAACAGGCAGACAATGACATCGAACCAATATTGGCCTGGAAAGAACACGAGGAAAGACCAAGCTGGCAGCAGATATCAGATCGGAGCCAAACTCTGAAGGCATACTGGGCACAGTGGGACTCGCTTTTTGTGCAAGATGGATTGCTGAAGAGAAAATGGGAAAGTGCAGATGGGACAACATCTCGTATGCAGCTAATTGTGCCACGGTCCAGAGTCAACCAAGTACTCCATGAAATACATGACGGAATCTCAGGAGGCCATTTGGGAATAAACAAGACGTTGGAAAAGGTAAGGGAACGTTTCTATTGGCTAAGCGCTAAACAAGATGTCGAGAATTGGTGCAAAAAGTGCATAAGATGTGCAGCTACCAAGGGTCCAAAAGTAAAGCCAAATGGACAAATGCAACAATACAATGTCGGAGCACCTTTCGAACGAATAGCCATCGACATCGCTGGGTCGTTTCCCGAAACCTTTAATGGAAACCGATATACTCTCGTAGTCATGGATTACTTCAGTAAGTGGCCGGAAGTGTTTGCCATCCCAAATCAAGAGGCTAAGACCGTAGCCGAACAGATAGTCAACAACTGGGTCAGCAGATTTGGGGTCCCAATGGAGCTGCACTCTGATCAAGGGCGAAACTTTGAATCAAAAGTCTTCCAGGAAATATGTCAATATTTGGGAATAAGAAAGACAAGGACAACGCCACTACACCCTCAATCTGATGGAATGGTCGAGCGATTCAATCGGACCTTGAATGAGCATCTATCTAAGGTTGTCAGCAACTTCCAGCGGGATTGGGATCGACACATACCCCTCTTCTTAATGGCCTACCGAAACGCGGTCCATAGCTGAACAGGGCACACACCATCCGAGATCTTATTTGGTCAAACGATTCGGTTGCCAAGTGAAGCAAAATTCGGATCCCCACCGACGGAGCCCAGAGAGGTGAACGAGTACGTGAATGACTTACGCAGCAGGATTCGTAAATTGCATGAAGACACCAGAGAAAAGATGAAGCTAGCAAGCAGCCGCATGAAAACTAGGTACGATATCAAGGCGAAATCTTCCCGTTTCAACGAAGGAGATCTGGTTTGGCTGTATAATCCTCAGCGTAAGAAAGGCAAGTCACCAAAATTGCAACAGGACTGGGAAGGTCCATACAAGGTGATAACCCGCATTAATGACGTTTTCTACCGGATCCAGCGTGGGGATCGAGGAAAATTGAAAGTGGTCCATTTGGATACTTTGGAAGACCAGAAGATTTCGATATTGGAATAACAAAGTCTCGACTGGAGAGTGGAATCGAATTTTCTAGCAAACTGAAAATCGTATGGGACGCTGTATGGCGAGGATTGTTCTCGAAGTATGTCATTCGAGTATAAATACCAGCATCCCCAAGGTATGCAAATCAGTTCTAAAGTGAAATTTGAAGTGTTAATTTGGAGAAGTGATTAAGTGGTTTAAGTAAAAGATAAGAAAAGTATAAGCGGTTGAGAAATTGGATTGTACTGAGAGAAACAATTAAATAGTGAATTATAACTGTACTGAATAAAGGGATTTGTATTGAAAAGAATAAGTTCTATCATTTGTACCCACACAAACATTTTACAATAATTTTTGAAAGAATAGTACGAGTACAAAACCCACGTCACAACACAAAAGGTATAATCTTTCAAAAGTCAGTCCAATTACTCGCATACGCCGATTATATCAGTGGCGCATACGCGAGTATTGAGACGTAATAATCTTAATAATCCCAGTCCCTTAATAATCAAAAATGGATGAGGGTGCTCCTGGTTTTTTTGAGAGGAAAATTCTTCCGGTAATCTTCGGTCACGTCTGCATAGACGGTCAGTGGAGATACAACAACAAACTGTATGGGCTGTAAGCAACATCGACCTAGCCACAATAGCGATGGTCCAACGACTGAGGTAGCTGGGTCATGTAGAGCGGATGAACACCAATGCTCCGGTCCAAAAAATCTTCGATTACGCCTCCGAGGAACAGCGCTGTAGAGGATGACATCGACCCAGGTGGGACACGCAAGTGGAAGGTGACCTTAACTTACTTAGCATGCGAAACTGAAGGCAGCTGGCTGGAGGCGCTTGGTGAAATATGCAAGTGTGTCAGTAAATAAGTCTTTTTCCATCTAACTTCCCTTGCAAAATAAGTTGTAGAAGTTTTGGACGTTTCTTAAGATGTGTCCGAGGTATACAAATTTTTTACTATGTAAAGGGTCCGCCATCTAACGTTTTTTTTTCAACTAGTGCTTATTTCGTGAATGGTAGCACTTAGCTCATGTCTGATTTGACAGATAATTAGTTTTATCCTTCCGGTTAATAATGGAAAGTAATTTCATTCAAATGGCTGCCTCGGCTGGCCATGCAGTAGCCTACACGATCGGTCCAATTTTTAAGCACATTATCGATTGTGTGCAGCTGTATTTCACCAATGGCTTCACGAATATTGTCCTTTAAAGCGTCAATTGTCTCTGGCTTGTCGGCGTAACACTTATTTTTTACGGCACCCCACAAATAATAGTCCAACGGTGTCAAATCGCAGCTCCGAGGTGGCCAAACGACATCAGCTCTGCGGCTGATAATGCGATCTTCAAAAACAGGGCGCAAAACATCGAGTGTAGCTTCGGCTGTGTGGCACGTAGCGCCGTCCTGTGGAAACCAAATGTTGCCAATATCCTCCTCTTCAATTTTTGTGAACAAAAATTCGTTCAACATGGCCCGATAACGATCGCCATTGACTGTAACGGCCACTCCTTGCTCATTTTCGAAGAAAAATGGCCCAATTATGCCTCTGGACCAAAATCCGTACCAAACAGTGACTCGTTTTGGGTGTATCGGCTTTTCAATGTATGCGTGCGGGTTTTCTGTGCCCCAAATGCGACAATTTTGCTTGTTTACATACCCGCCAAGATCAAAATGAGCTTCATCTGAAAAGATGATTTTTTTGGCAAAATCGGCATCTTCTCTAAGTCGATCGCAGGCCCACTTAGCGAAGCGTTGTTCAAGCATATACACAACCATATTCGTTCAGCGGAAGGATAAAAATAATAATCTGTCAAATCAGACATGAGCTAAGTGTTACCATTCACGAAATAAGCACTAGTTGAAAAAAAAAACGTTAGATGGTGGACCCTTTACATTAAGTTTCTTTCCATTCCTATTCTTCTTAGTATTTCTTCATTCTTATTCTGTCAATCCAAGATATACGCATTATTCTTCGATATGTCCACATTTTTAGGGCCTCTATTTATTTTATCGTTCCTCTGTGTAATGCCTATTTTTTGACCCCATATAACAATACCGACCAAATGTAATATTTAACTAATTTTATTTTAATATCTAAACTGATTTCTCGGCAATTTCATTTTGCGAAAAAACTGTCGTCGCTTGTTTTATCCTGCACTGTATTTCTGTGTTAGGATTTGCATTTTTACTGATCAACGTTCCTAAGTATTTAATGCAGTCTATGTTTTTGTTGTTTACTTTTAATTCGAACTTCTGAATTTCTTGTTTTCTACTTAAAACAATAAACTTTGTTTTGGTGGTGTTTATACTTATATCCTTTAATCTGTTCATCATACTACTCAATTCATCTATTTTGCTTATGTTGTTTATGTTCACTCCATTTGCCATTATTCTTCCGACATTTACTGTGAATGCTTCTTTGAATATTTTTTGGAGAGCATGTTGAAAATCGACCTTGATGAAACGCACCCTTGTATTATTTCTTTTCGAATCACTACTTGGTCTCTTCCCATTCTATTGTTATTTTTGACCTTTGACCTAATGTAGATTTTTAATCACTCTTCTGTCATTTATATCTACGTATGTATATGTTTGCTGTCGATAATTTTTACCATTTGTGTTGAACCGTTTTCTTTCTTCTCCAAGCAACGTTGGGCCAGCTAACAATACTTGGCGCGTGCCAAAACCGTTCCTGAAACCAAGTTGAGAGGAGCCCTCTTCAAGTTTATTATATGTAAACTCTTCTGTATATGATTTGTAGGTAGTGACACGGAGACACTTTGTAGCCAACCATCCGGATTAGTGGCATATCTATACATTAAAGTAAATAAGTTGATTAGTGTCAATATACCTATTTCCTCCACCTACAAATTTTAAAACATCATTCGGTACTATATCTAGTCCTCTTGCTTTTTTATTTGTGGACTCCGTTAACACTTTTATGGCTGATGACTTTTATGAACGATGTAATTAGAACGCTGCTCTGTTAAGTTGGGATGCTATCTCACCAAGTCTTTTGATGTCAAAAAAGGTATTAAATGAGCTATTGTGTCCGGTAAATTTTTAATATCATAAACCAGTACAATTTTTCAAATATCTGTGTAACTACTTGCATATGCTAATGACGTTGACGTCATTGAATAGCTCGATGCGTGTATTTTCAAGAATCGAAACAAAAGCGTCTAAAATGAGTATGTCTTTGAATGAGAGCAAAACTTAGTACGAGTATGTGATGTCAACAAAAAGTGCAACGACTCACAAAGATCATTACAATAAACAGCTACAGCTATGAGATAGTTACCAATTTTGTCTACTTCGACTCCAATATCAACTGATACTGACATCCATAAACTAACCTAGATGGCAAACTCTACTAATCCTTTTGCAAACCCTTAACTTTCGCACAGACCCACTGTAAGTGAATTCCAACACCTTTACATGTCTATAAATTTGTCAAAATTTGCTAGAATGAGAGCGATTTGCACTAGTGTGTGTAATGTGGATGACGTTTTTTTGCGTAAAATGGCGGGTTTTGTGTAAAATTGCTATTGATATCAATTCACACGTATTCACAGACAGGGTCACACGGATAGGGACGATCAGAAGAAAACCGGTTTTGATTTTACAATATCTGGAAAATTTAACACTAGGTTAGTTTATCTACATAGTATGTTCCAGGACTACAAATTTGTACAAAAACCTGTTCCCGCTAGAAAAAATTTGTAAAAGAGAACGCATTTAAGGGAGTAATTCATTTCCCCACCCAATTCTTACAAATTTCTACACCAGATTTTTTTTTTATGGTAGGAATTGCAAAAATGTCAAGTCAATTAAACGTTAAAAGAACTGTCAAATTCGTAAAAGTTTCGCGTGAATTGCAACAATTTTATGCAAATTAACTCAAATGATGACTTGGACATGGACAAAGAGGAGAAAAAAGAGCATCATATCGAGGCGAATTGTTCGCATATTACATCAATAAAATAGTAATAATACCTAACCAATTTAAAAAACTTCCCCCTGTTTTACAATTTCTTTTTTGTTTTGTTTCTACTTGTTACTTTTGACGTTTCAAACACTTTTTACAAAAACGTGTTCCCGCGATATCTTGGGTTTAAGAGAGAATTTATTCCTACTTGTGTAACAAAAGCAAAAAATTCTCTTTTACAAATTGTTACAAAGATCTCGCCGCGGGCCTTGAATACATTGACAACATCGACGTTGTTGGAGCAGTTGTTATTGAAGCCACAAAGATGGGTCTTCTAGTAATTGCGGCTAAAACAAGGTCTTCTACAAAAAACGGATCCAATGATTTGGACTGCCCATCGCAACTGGAAGCTATAACTTTCAGGTAGTAAAAAAAAACTTTGTCTACATGTCCTTTGTCGGCAACTGAAAAATAAGTCCCGCAAACAAACAACGAAAAGAACACTGAATAAGACCCTTATTGTCCCATTCCTACTGTATGGCTCGGAAACATAGCAAACAAGGAGGATAAAAATACCCTTGGCTGCTTCGAGAGAAAAGTTATTTGAGTAGTTTTCGGTTCCATCTGCATAAAAAGAACTCGGACAAGAACATATATACATGCACGAAGGTGGATCAATATGTCGTCACTTATCTACTTTGTCTCTTTTGAGCTAAGTAAACTTCGATCAACGTATTGCAAATTTTTTAATCCCTTCCAAATAATGAGATTTTCCAAGGTCCTCAAAAAAGGCGTTTGTTTAAGTGATGATCTCATAGTTGTAGCTAAATTTCTTCACGCTGGGCCATTTATTCAGCTTTGGAAATAGGAATTAATTATTGCGGGTTAAATCTGGTGAACATGGTGCATGAGGAAACAATTCGTATCCCAATTAATGAAATTTCACCTAGGCGGCTACGCCCGTGTACATACGCACATTGTTCTGATAGAACACCACTTTCATCTTTGTCAAATGCTTTCGCTTTCCTTCAAATTCCAGAAATTCACTTCCTTTACCTGAGCATCGAACTTGTCGAGTTGTAGAGGCTGAGTAGGGTCAATGAATCTCGAGAAGATCTCCGTGCCGGTTCCCAAAAGGCCCAAAACCAATAACATCAAAACCCCTTGGCCTTCCAACAGTATATCTCTAAGGTGTTTTAGCGAAGTCCTAAAAGATGCAATAACGTAATAGACAAAAACATTGCTTTCGGGCAACTTCTTGGCCATCATGTGGGAAAATCCCCGACCACCAAGCCCACGTCAAACTTATCGCCTGTGCCGATCAAAGATCTCTCGATCTTTACACCAAAACCATAGGTGGATCAGGAAAGATTTGGCCAGGTGCAAAACTCGAGGTCGTGGCTAAAGAGGATATCTCTAGCAGAACACGCACCTGGATCTCAGCCGAACCCTCCTCAGCAACCTGATCCTTCCGACACATGACTGAAAAGTCGCGAAACTGGAAGAACTAAGGGGCCTTTATAGATGCGCGTTGTGATCACTTGTGATCAATAAGGAATCCATTAATTCACTAGCGCAGACTAAAGGCATGATTCGGGTCGGCTTCGAGTCAATACACCTAAGGGTATATAAAAAGGATGCTGATAAGCAACCTCCATCTCCTTTAACGGAAACACCAAATACAACCTTAGATCTTGGAGCGTCGATATCCTTTCCATAAATGGATAGCGACAACTCCAATCTATCCGTGTAAACAATTAAGCCGTCAATCTCCTCTTCTGACCGATGACGAAACCAAAAGAGGTCCTATACGATCAACTCTTGAGCACATCTTCAGAATAGGAGGACTTCAACAGGACCGTGGTGGAGGCTACTCTGGTAAACTGTAGAAATGGTGCGGTTTCTATAGATTAATCTCCATCACTCAAAAAAGGTTTCGGCCGCACTCATTCTGCGTCTCTCCAAAAACGCAGTAGGCATTATCCTAATCCAGGAACCATGCATCGTAGAAGGTGTGGTTCATGGACTTGGGACACCTGTATGCGCTCCGCTCTATACAAGAGACAAAAGTAAAATTAGAACTTGTATATTAGTGAAACGTAGCCTTAATGCATTTTTGCTTCCTAACCTCAGTGACCCCGACATAATCGCCATAACTTGACCGCAATCATGTGGGCCCTCTCCCTGGTGGCAACCTGGAAAGGGTGGTACTGGTAGCTGGAAGACTAAAAACTGGCCGGGTGCGACCGACAGGAATTGCTAGATACCGCTCTTGTCTCCGCCAACATCACTCATATGATAACGAACAGTATTCCGGAATTATTGGGAAACTGATTAGCCACAATACAGAGGAGTACTGTCAAAAATACTATCCTCTGAACTCTTAAGTCCCCGCATAACACCAACGAGCTCGACATGAAAGTCATGGAATTCACCCTGGCTCTCAATCAGGCTATGGCCGTTTCATGCCCTCGTATTCACCCTAGAGGCAAGAAAACGCCGCACTAGTGGAAATCAGCACTGGGTCTGTTTAGAAATGTTTGCAGAAAACTTTTCAACCTAGCTAGAGAACAAGAAAAACGACTGACTGGGACTCATACACAGAATACCTCAATATATATAAAAAAAATAACTGAGGAAGACAAAGCGACAATCCTTGAGGTCATTCTGTGAAAAAATAACAGAAACTTTTGAGGCATTGCGGCTAAGAAAAGTCCTCTCTACAAATACTATGATGCCTAGCTGTTTGAAAAAAACCGATGGCTCTTGGATAGCCTCAAGTGATGAATCACTAAGATACTAAGATGCTGATACCGGGGATGGTGGCGGTTTATTATCAGATAAGCTTAATCTAAGACAAGGCCTGGAACACGATACAGTGATTTGGTTCCGTCTTCCAAGAACCAAGTTGAAGAAAAACGTGATATCTGCTACGGATACTCGCATCTTTTTGGATAGCCAGGCCGCTTTCAAGTCTCTGGACCCAGTCTCACTAAGTTCTAGAACCGCCCTTGACTTGAATGCCGATCATCCCTTAGGGAGATGGCGGAACACAAAGACATTTCAGGGAATTGTAGGGCCGACGAACTCGCCGAAATTGGAACCACTCTACCTATTCTACCGGAAAAGGGCAGCATCGGTATGCCAATCGCTAGGTCCAAACTAATATTAAAGTTAGATGCTAACAAAAGAATAAACTTTAGGTGGACTATTGGATTAACATGTCTACTAACCAAACAGATCTAAATCGCTCTAACAGTTTGATCTTTCAAAATAGGAAAATCTCAGCGCTATCATTTTTGTCATTTCTGGACACTTTTATAGCCAAGCATTCAGAAGCTGCATGGACGAGGAAGAGGAAGAGACAATTCTCTATGTGCCCAGCTCTCTCCCAATTACTTAAACGATCTAGAGAATATACACTTAACAGTCTCCTACACTTTATCATAAGATCAACTTAGTTCTACTTGGTTGGCACAGATCCACGTCGTATCACTGGGCTAATAGGCTTAAGTGGGTTGGTCTTTCCAACAGCCACTTTTACATAACCTAACCTAAGAAATTAACTTCCTACCATTTCGCTAAAATGCATGTGGTTGTCTTCTTTCAATAGCTGTCACAAACAAACTAAATGACGCAGTTTGCTCAAATTTTGACAGTAGTTTATCGACAGATGTGGTGTATGTATGCGCTAAATAACGACATTGACTTTGCCAGAAGGGTAACAATTTATTCGATGGCTAAGACATGATGAGGGCATCGAGTGCTTTCGAATCCGTTTCGGGAAGACAACGGCTCTCAGGAAACCTGGTGTGAGCAGTTATAAGTGATTATGGAAAGTTTGCTCTAAATGGAGAGAGCTGTTTACTGAGACTAAGCTCTTTCCGAAGTCTAGGGACACTTAAACAAAATAGAAGAATCTTATTGTTATATTAATCTATATTCTCTAATAAGAATTTATTGTACTTTCCTTTTCCATTTGATTGATACACCCTATGTGAAAAATCCAATAGGCTGAAGTTGGCCCTCATTCAATTATATCATCTGTTTATGCAACTACTAGTTGTCCCACTTACTCTTTTATACACAAAGGAGCAACTGACTAGCATTGCGTATTCTCTCCATTCAAAGTTATCGAAAAACATTTGTGTCATCAAATTTTTATAGAAAATTGTCAGCGACTTTATATTCCTCAATTTTAGTGAATTTATTTCCGTCTATTATTTGCGTTAACCATAATAAAATCCAATAAAAAAAAAACAATAACACATCGAATACTTATATCGGTTTATTCATCTAAAAGTCCTTTCAACATCCCGACATAGCCAACATAGATGCGCGATAACAAAAGTGAAATCGTAAATTAGCAAAGCGACCATCAAGAAAAATCATAACACCGTAGCTTAGCCTAGCGCACTCCACACTTAGTGTCTTCGTCTGGCAGGAATACCAGGAACAGCAGAGGAATGGCCAAGACATACGATTATTTATTTAAGCTACTGCTTATCGGAGATTCAGGGGTGGGCAAAACTTGTATACTTTTTCGGTTTTCTGAGGATGCTTTCAACACAACATTCATCTCAACAATTGGTGAGTGAATTCTTTATGTCATTTCTTTTGTGTTGAACATGGCAAAGCAGCAGCAGTAAGGAAAACAGTAAAAGTGGAATAACGAATTTCATATTCCTAGTTGTGATGCCCTGTGTGAGTGTTGTGTTATTTAATCAGTCAAACGCGCTGGCCTCACGGTTTCTTGTCAATGATAAGGAAACTAAAAAAAAAAGAAGAGCAAACACACCCTGCTGCGGTAGCCGCAAAGCTGGAGAATCTTTTAGGAATCTTCTATTTCGTAAAACCAAAACCAACAAACAAAGAAAACTTTCATTTTTTGTGTTCATTGGTTTTTGATACGTCGTCGTTTGATTCGAAACACGAATATGAGAAGAGAAGACCCCTTCCTTGTGCTGGCATTTAAACTAATTGAAAACCATCAAACCACTTGTACGAGAGGAGTGTGTGTCTCCGAGAATGAATCATACAACGCGTTGGGATGATATGTATTTATATTTTGTTCGCCGCGTTTTAGTTTTTTTTTTTTTCATTTTTAATTAATGACTGCACGGCCGGTGACATACACTCCTAATGTAATTATGGGAAAGAATTTCATTCCGAAAGATGGGCATAGGGTATATACGTAGACGACTCACATTCACATTGTATGACATCGTTGACACTTGATGTGTTAATCGCTTGTCCAGCAATTTCAATTAAAAATTAACTCATTCCGGCGATACTGCTGGTGGCTTATATCGAATAGAATCAGTATAAAATGTGCGCATTATGACTCTGATGAAAGTTCGCATTTTCCTTAGCGAAAGATTGTAAATAGTAAGCGTGTCTTCTCCCATACATTGTTCCTCCAACACATGTCAATTTAAGTTTATCCGATATATCGAGTATGCGGATAAATTTAGAACAAACGATTCTATTCTCTCTCCCTCTACAAGTTGTTGTTGAGTTGTACATGGTGCCTAACCGGGTCTACAACTAGCTCTATGGTTGTTGTTGCACTTTGATAAAACTAAAATAATCGTTTTTACCTTGAATCCAGAGAGCGATGAGAGCAGAGATCTTCGCCTGTTTCGTTTGTTTGTTTACATGCTGTTGCTGATTTGTTGTTTCTCTTTTGTCTTTGTAGGAATTGACTTCAAAATACGAACCATAGAGCTCGATGGGAAGAAAATCAAACTGCAAATATGGTAATTATTAATGACATGGCTTGTGTGATACGCTTAGTATCTAATGAATGAATGTTGTTTGTTTGTTTGTTTTTTATTTTTTAGGGACACTGCCGGTCAAGAACGTTTTAGGACAATTACAACAGCTTATTACAGAGGAGCCATGGGCATCATGCTCGTGTACGATATCACACAGGAAAAGTCGTTTGAAAACATAAAGAACTGGATCAGGAATATCGAGGAGAATGCCTCAGCTGATGTGGAGAAAATGTTGCTCGGCAATAAATGTGAACTTAATGAAAAACGACAGGTAAGTGGGTATGAGGGTTGACATTTGAGTACAGTAGAACCGGAAATTACTCTGACGTTGGCATTCACTGTATTATGTGACTGGTATCTTTGTTTGTTTGATGGTAGCTCATAGGGCTCAAAGGTGTTGTTTTTTAATAAGTAATTAAACACATATCTGCAGATACCACGCCTTAAACTTTACGTCAGATCCAACGTTTTTGGTTGCAAATTTATCAATTTTTAATCAGAAAGTGTTTGTTGCTATTCCAACAATTCTGACGCATAAACCCTAAAAAATTACCATGCTACGTTGGGTGTTTGGCTTTGTTCATGTGTATGAAGAATACATACGTAGATTTTCAAATTGTATTTGTTTTTGTTTGCTGTTGGGTTAGGTTACTTTAAAGTATGTAAGTGATAATCAATATCAAGAGCAAAATCACTTAGGCTAGTGGGGGTCCGTTGTGAGCACATGAAACTGGGTTTGCTTCTGTTCTTTATCATTACAATTCCTCCAATCATAAAAGAGCGTCCAAGTCTAATCTAATCTATCACATCTAAAATTCCATTAACACACATCTAGCGAGTGGCATTCCTATATTCTTTGGGACTACAAAGATGTCCCGGTTTGTGCTACTTTTGGGAAATTCATCGGGCTTGCAGCAGCTTCTCCGACATTGTCAAACCGAGTTTAGTTACTTATTATTGGCTATAAGTGGTCATCCCTGGTAGATATCATATTCCACTTTAGCAAGGAGATAGATAACTACAGTAGTTTGGGAGGCGAAAATAAATACTTAATGCGAGTTGTTCGAAGAATGCACTATTTCCATGTGGACTCGTTTTTGAGCCAACAGTACCCATTCAGGCTTCTCTGATCGGGATTGTCAAGCTAAATTTGCTTTCAAACATGTTGGTATGGTATAGTATGGTAATACGAGGGTAGTGGGCCCTTCTGCACTGCTATCAGATTGATCTATTGTGCACCGTTCTTCCTTAATTTGTTTAATATTTCCCGCAATTGTATCAGCTCTTTCTTCGAGAACGCCTTCAGATTCTATTCATGGAGAAACTCGTCAGTTTCACATCAAAATCTACGAGTGCTAGTGGAGATGATTCCGAATCTGTAACGTTTATAACAAGGAAAGTGACCCACTAGTGCTCCACACAGTACTCTTATTTGTTTCCTATAAGGAGAAGGGCTGATTCGGCCTTTCTGTTATTATTATTTTAGAAGACCATCAATATCGTTCCAGTATTTGACTGTGGATACTCTTACCCAGTGTTCAATTTCCTGTTTTAAGTCGTTATGATTAAAGCTAAAGCTTGGGCAGGGTCCTATAAATGGATTTTTTGCAACTTTTTTTGAGCTGTTGGTCCACCTTTTCACTGCCATTTTGTGCCCTTATGCTCTGGTACTCAGACTACGTTCAGGATATCGAGATTGTTGAGTGCTTTATGATACCCTGGGGGGTCTTTGATGAGTACGAGTACCTATTTTGAGCACCAATTTACTGTCGCAAAGTAAAGTTATTTTGAATCTTTCTGCGGTTTTCTTAGGAGAATGCATACAGTTTCCAATAGGGCAGTGAAAGAAAGATGGTGGAATCCTTATTTAGTGCAAATGAAAGGTGCGTTCGAGATCCTCCTCCATTTGCTTCTACGCCTTGAGATGTTTTCGAACCATCAGTACACCATTGTTATGAATCATCGTTCAGCCATATAGGATTAATGGGAAGTAGACTCTGTACCTCTTTGAAAAGCTAAGGCTGGGATCCAATTGTCTGGAGTTTCAAGTTTGGCAAATGTGCTTTCTATCTTCTTTTATATTTCCAGGTGCTCAATTTGTTTACCTTTTTGAATGGGTTTTGCGCGATGTACCTTAAGTGCTTATATGATTGCTTCCTCTTGAATTGCTATATAATACAGAGCTAGGCCTAATAAAGCCTCCGTGCCCGTAGTTGTGGTCGTTCCACCCGAAGACAGCCTTTACAGTAGTGAAAGAATGATGTAGTCGATATTCTTTTTGATTTTAACATGAACGAGTGGCCTGTTTGGTGACTGGTTTACTTAGGGATAACTTTCAAAACAGGCCAATTTCTGCAATGGCTTTTTTGCATTTAGATAAGGCTGTCCAGACGTTGCTGAATGTTTGATTTACAATTCGATTTACTATCCAAATTTAAAATGATGACAGTGTGACAAAATCTAGTTGGATTACGGATAGGGTAATTGAAGCTATAGATGGAAATCTAAATTGTTTTGGTGAAAGAGACCAGTTTCGTTTTACTTTTAAGCCATACTTTTCGTTATGGTAGAAATGTCTGTTGAGAATGCCTTGCATAAGATTTCTTATCTAGGTGTTTCCCAGTAATATTCACTATCATCTGTATAAGGGAACATCTTTCAGCTTTCGTCTGACATGTTTCCGAGTTTAAGGGAAGAAAGAAAACCACTTCTTTCAAAATCCTAAAGTCCTGAGGACTTAAAAAGTGAGATTCAACTTGATAGCTAGGAATGGTTGGCGAGAACTTTAACATGTTGTGGATTACCTAGGCTTTCACAAAGAAGCCTCAAAGATTTACTTCGACTAGGTTTAAAAATATAGGTTGGATAGGAGGATGGTCATTTAGACTAAGGAGAAAATATCTATAGTCAGACAAGGCGCTGACTAGTGGGAGACAAAAATCATATTAATGACCTCGTATTTTAGGAACCAAGGTGGGTATCCGTCTCAATTATGAGACTAAACCTCTTTCAAGCTTTAGGTTAACATTTTCCAGGCCTAGAACCCAAGATGTAATCTTCTCTTGCTTACCGTTGCCGGATAGGTAGTCAAACTTACCACTGCGCCGTGAAGACTACTACATGCTTACTTACTCAACTTGACCTGGAGAAAGCAACGTGTGCATTTTCTATCGTCAAAGTCGGAGGAGTTTGTCAGATATATTGATTATCATCGTCCAAATTTGATGGTTTATTCTGTCTAATAGTAGAATTTTGAACATCATCATTGTTATAGAGTCTAGACAATATTCTTCAATTTTGAAAACAAAAATCATGATGCTATCGGCGTGAAGTTTGGTGTAAACGATGCACTCTTTTGGATTACTCTTTTGGATATTCTATATTTCGATTCTAATATCAAATCACTCGAATTTGAGTAATTGGCAGTTAATAATCTGAAAGTAGTATTGAGAATTTCGGTATTCGTTTCAAATTCTCTTATTTTCGATGAATTCGATTCGAACGTGTTAGAGAGTGTCAATTTAAAATAGAATCGAATTGTACTTTCGAATAGTTTTGACTTTCGAATCGAAATACAGAGTAACCCTCTTGGTTCACTCCTGCTCGTTCACAAGCGCATTGGGCCAAAGTGAGCCTCTCAAGTTGCTCTGCACTAGCTGTATGTTATACGGGTGTATGCTAAGATCATTTCGCAAATTGGTCTATATAATGGACGAACAGGGACGAAACTATTACGATCACGGATCGACGCTCAATCGGTAATCCCGAATTTTCTGCCACACTTTTATTCACGGAGACTACCACCCCTATTCTGCTATACGTGCTGATCGAACGTTCCCTTCACCTATTCGATTCACTTTCACTTCGAATCGGTATTCTGATATACGGCGGGTGAATTGCCGTTTTCTATTTCAAAGTTTCGAAGATTTAAACAGCACCCCTTTGGAAATTTAAGTGTCATTTCAACTGTGTAATTTGTGTGGAAAGAAAAACAAATATGGATAGTGCAGCACTTTATTTCAATTTTGACTCGGAAACAAAAGATTCTAATAATTTTTATGAGGACATTCGATTAGTACGTATAGTGGAATACTGACCTGCGTTATCGACAAGTGGGTGTTTCACTTCGAACGGATAGCAGGATCGGAAAACTCGTATTTGACATAAGCTTTGTTCAGTGAGGCTGTTCCGTACTGTACCGGACAGAAAAGTACAAACCTTCCTGTTCAGTGAGAAAATTTTCTGTCCGAATCTGTTCTGCTATGTGTTCAGTGAGGCTGTTCCAATCTGTTCGGAACAGAAAATCTTGCACCTGTTTTCGAAGTAGAACACAATTATAAAAAATGTCAAAATCAGCTGTGCTGTACTTTTCTGTTCTCATTTGATTTGACGTTTTTCACAGATCTGTGCTGTTCTGTTCTCGTTTTTCCTCAGTGAACAAAGCTATAAACATTCCCCCAGCGTATAGCAGAATAGGGCTGTCTATCTACCTCTAAGTTACAGCTAGCTATTGTGACGTTCTGTTCTATTTGTCCATGTTATACATGCCTTTTTGTTGACAGCAAGTACTTGGTTTTACCTATGCATCGGCTAAAGCATTTTGAGGTTTCATTCATCAGGCATACATTCTTTCGACTCAATTTAAGAATTAGATTGGAATAAGCTCTCTACCACATAAAGTTTGCAAGGTAGACCGACCATTCCGGCAGCCTAAGTGTGGGTATGTTTGATGCTATCCTTACTTTGTTTTGGTCGGGTGGGCGGAAATTGCAGCTGCCATTGTCTTTCATTGGATTAACACTTCGCGAACTTGCTCACTTTTTCTGTGAAGAGGCCGCTGTTCATCGCGTCTCATCAATTCGTAGAGGAAGCAAAACAGCTCTGATCCTTCTATGCACTATAGTTTAAAATATTTGTGACCTACTTAAACTATATGGTTGAATTGAGTTCTTTTATTTTCTCATTTTTATATATTTATAACTTGTTCACAAGAAATTTGAGATAATGTCGAATTTATACAAGCCGCGACGCGACCTAAAGCAATCAAAGTAAAAAACCTTCGTGTATAAATAAAAATAATGTATTGGCAAAAAAAAACAATATTTTCACTTTCAAGGTGTCAAGAGAACGTGGTGAACAGTTAGCTGTGGAATATGGTATTAAATTTATGGAAACTTCAGCGAAGAACAGTACAAATGTTGAGGAGGCATTCTTAACCCTTGCTAGTGACATTAAAGCGAAAATGGAGAAGCGAATGGTAAACACAATCGAATCGTACAAAATTTCAATATTTTCACGTCGAATTGTTTTTTTTTCAGGAGGCGAATAACCCACCAAAAGGCGGTCACCAATTGAAATTTTCCGAGCCTGCAAGGAAAACAGACAGTTGGTTGTCTAGGTGCAGTTTACTTTGACGTGGTTGTAGTTACATTTCTTGCTAAAGAAAACAACGTTTAGACAAGAAAATCGTTTCGAAATAAACAAAACAACAACAAAAAGAAAAATGATTATAATTTAACATTAAAAACAAAAAACCACACATACGATAATAAATTTAAACAAAGGCAAACAGCAAAAACAAAAAAAAGTATAAGCCATCCAATGGCGGTTATAAATTTGTAACAATTATTTTTTGTATTTCTTTAGATTTCTCTCTTGTTTAGGTATTTTTTCTTTTTAATTTTTCGGAATGAATGCCACGCGTGTTAAGTTGACTCATTTGTATTTTGTCTTCTTTGTTTTTTCCTCTTTTTTTTTTTTTTTAGATGAGTCTGACAAATAGCAGACTCAACAATGCAATTACGTACCCAATGTCCAGCAGATTCATTAAAAAAGTAAAACAAACAAAAAATTGCCCCTTATAAATACTTTACTTATTTTATTATTATTAATTATTCTCAACAAATGTGTAATTATTCAAAAACAAAAATATTACAAAAGATAATAAATAATAATCTTCTTAATGTTACCTAAAAAATAAAACTAAACTATCGTATTGTAGTAATGTTGCTGATTGTAGCAATGAATTTATAACTGGCACAGTTTTATATACAATAAAAAAAAGTGAAATATACTTTGTACTTTAACATAGTGACGATTTAGATGATATTTCAAATGGAACTGAAAAGGGAAAAAACTGAAAAACAAATACGTTACACGAATAAAGGCATTGTTTTGAAGAATGTGCATTCGAGCGTTATTAATTTATACAAAAAAGAACTTACTCGTAAATTCATTTTTAATCTCGCTATACACTCACAAGCGCACAATCGTTATTTTCCATAATTTTCGGGTATTTTTCTGCAGATTATTCTTTAAGACTTCTCATTTTCATTTGGATGCCTTTTTCTCACATATGTAGTTTCTTCTTTATGTTCTTAATAATGAAACTCACTATGCCGTTTAAAGTAATTTATATATATTCGTTTTGCTTAAATGTATTTCATGACTTGTTTCTTTTTTAAAATGCTCTACAATTGTTTAACTCAAACAAATTTGGTTGTAAAAAAAAGAAGAAAACAAACAGATTTGGTGCTTGTATTGCCGACAAAGATCAACACACTATTACATTTGAATTTTGCAAAACAAAATAAAACAAAACACAATAAAATATAAAAAGAAAAGTTCGCTATAAAGATAGAATTAGAGAATAAAAAGAAATTAACTAATAAAAAAAAAAACCTAAAATAAAACATGAAAACATTTTCGCGTATTTTGTTTTTAACTGTCTTTAGGAGAGGAGCTATGGCATGCAAAAGATAAAAGAAAATAAACGCCAACACATACATACATATGTACATTTCTCCCGATCGAAGCAGGAGAAGAATGCCAATGTTTTTTTTTTTTTAACTCGAACAAATAATCAATTCTCGTTTTATTTTATTTTATTTTTTTCTTCTTATTTATATCGAATATTATAATTAAATAAATTTTTACAAAACAATGTTTGTGTTTGTATTTTTCTTTCCCTTTGGTCGTCACATCTGTCGTGGTATAATACATTTTAGCTTGGAAACCATCACAAAAATTACATTTTGTGCCATTTGCTAATCCTCCAGGTTGTTTTTTATAACTAGACACATGTTCGGGCGAGAACTTGGGCCTTAACTAGTTAACGTTTTCAGCTGGCGCGGTCTTTGGTCAATAGCCTGCCAATTAGCATTCATTTTCGTTCGCTCTACATACATATACAACCATCAAAAAGATCCCGGAATTTATTCAGAAAATTAAAAATACAAGTTTATTCATCTAAATCTATAAGGTCCCCTTCAAAGTAATCCCCATCGATTGCATCACACTTGATCCAGCGCTTGATCCAATCCTCGAAACATTTTTTATATTCGGTTTTCGGTATGTCCACCAGTGCTTCCTGCGATTTTTCCATTACTTTCTTCGGCTGCTGAAACGCGTTCCTCGTAGTAGTTTTTTAACTCGATTGAACAGAAAGAAGTCACAGGGAGCCAAATCAGGTGAATTCGGTGGCTGTTGGATGGTATTTGTTGCATTTTTCGTCAAAAAATTACGAATAATGATGGCACTGTGCGTTATCATGGTGCAAAATCCACGAGATTTCTGCCCACAATTCTGGTCTCTTTCGGCGAATTGCTTCACGCAAACGTCTCATAACACCCAAATAATACTCTCTGTTTAGTGTCTGGCCTTCTGGCTAAAATTCATGATGCACTACACCGTTGTAATCCATGAAAACCGTGAGCATTTGGTGAACGCCATTCACTTGCCTGATATCTGGATTGCGTGTCGTACTCATAAACCCACGTCTCATCTCCAGTAATGATCCTTTTGATGAATGTGGGATCGGATTCAGCCTCGCAAATCATCTCTTTTGCGACGTCAAAACGGTCTCTTTTTTGCATGACGTTTCATCAGCGTTATTTGTGTTTTATCAAATTCTCTGAAAAAAGTACTGCAGATTCGTGATTAGCCTTCTTATGAATTCAAACGACTTATCCCATTTGGGTTTTCAGATTTTGAATATTCAGGTGTTCATTAAACATATGCATATGTATGTATATACAGGGTGTCTCAGGTTTTCGTCTAGCTGAAGATTCCGGAAGTTATGGCAAATAAAAAATTGTATTGCCGGGGGTTCTATTTTCACTCCCCTCCAAGTTATAGGCCGTTAAAGTGAGGAACCTCCGATTTCGAGGTAAAACTTCTTAAAACGCCGTAGCTTTATATCGGTTAACGGATTCTTAAGCTGAATCCGTTAGAAAGCTACGGCCTTTTAAGAAGTTTTACCTCGAATTCGGAGGTTCCTCACTTTAACGGCCTATAACTTGGAGGGGGGTGAAAATTGACCCCCCCCCCCCTGCTATACAATTTTTTATTTGCCATAACTTCAGGAATCTTCAGCTGTCAGGACGAAAACCTAAACTGGGACACCCTATATATTGGATTGTACCACATGATTTTCGCTCAGTCTGAAATAAGAAGTTCTCGAGTGAACATCTGTGCTAGAACGTTAAATTTTCTTTTTTTATACAATAAAATGGTACGTGTGTGAATTATTTACCATGTTGTCGGTAAATAAAATGTGTTCAAATTCGAACCCTCTTCCTTTATGAAATTAAAATGGGACATAATGCGTCGTCATTGGCAATGAAAAACATTAATGAAGCATTAAGCACGTTGGTTTGAAATCGTTATTCAATATACACAATTCTGCGTGTGTATATTGACAACAACACCCGAAGGACGGTGTGTTGAGAACTTCGCTGCGGAAAACAACTTAACGCAGCTTGTAAATGAGCCCACGCGAATACCAGACGTTGATAGTTATACCGCCAACACCCTGGACTTGTTTTTAACTTCTCACCCTGATAAGTACACCGTTGATGTGCTCTCTCCTCGGATCACTGTGTTATGTCAGCTAATTTCTCGTATACTGACAACACAGTTAGAGAAAAGATTCCTAAAAGAACCATATGGCAATACGAGAAAGCCAACTGGAGCGGACTTAACAGCTTCTTTAGGAATTTTAACTGGTCGTTATGTTTCCTCGATAACGACGTGGATTCCGCTGCTGATATGATTACAGACACCATTCTCTTTGGAATGAGATCCTTCTCCTCATCGGATAAAAAGTGTCAAACCAAAAGAAAAGACATGGTACGACTCGAGCTGTAAAGAGGCCGTCAGATTTAGAGAACTATTTTTTCGGTCCTTCAAGACCAACCCGACAGAGGGAAACCGAAAAAAGTTCAAACGAGCCAGAAATGACTGCAATGCCTTTCTTAAGCGTGTGAAATTCCAATACGACCAGAAACTGAGGCAAAAAATACTGCAATGTCCCAAAGGCAGTAACAATTGTTGGGCGTTCGTCAAAAACATTAGAAATTCCGCCTCATCCTCCATCCCAACGCTCATTTACAATGACATTCCAGCTGTCAGCTCTTTGGACAAGGTCAATCTGCTTGCTGCACACTTTGCGGCCAGCTCAACACTCCCAGATTGTGCTTTGTCTCCGCCTACATTTGAGTACGTCGAATCTTCAATGGGACGAATAGTAGATTCGCACTCGTGTAGTAGCAAGAGTACTTAAAGATCTCAACATACATAAATCCGCTGGTCCAGATGGTACTCCCCTTCTTCTGAAGAGGTGTTCTTTCACGCTGGCAAAACCACTGCGTAAGCTTTTTCATCAAACCTACTCTTTAGGACTTTTCCCGAGCAGATGGAAAACAGCATTTGTCCAGCCCGTCCCTAAAATAGGCGAATCATCTTCTCTCTCCTCCTACAGACCCATTGCACTTACGTCCCTTCTTTCCAAGGTCATGGAAACACTAATAAATCGTCAGCTCATGAAATATCTCAAAACACGAAAACTTCTCAATGACCGGCAGTACGGTTTTCGTAGCAACAGGTCCACTGGTGATTTGATGGCATGTCTCACCGAAAAGTGGAACCAAAGCGTACATCAATCTGGCGAAAGCAAGATAGTTGCACTTGATATTTCTAAGGCATTTGACAGAGTTTGGCATCAGGCTCTTTTGACGAAAATGCGTGCATTTGGGATCGACGACTCTCTTCTTCAATGGATTAGAAATTACCTTTCGGAATGTTCAATTCAAGTTGTCTTGGACGGTTTCAAGTCTGATATTCACAAAATAAATGCTGGTGTGTCCCAGGGCTCTGTTCTGTCTCCGACACTCTTTTTAATTTTCATTAATGATCTCTTGTCTGCTACTTCTAATCCAATATATTCCTTTGCTGATGACAGTACTCTCTGCTTTTCATATTCGTTCCCGGACTCACGGCCCTGCTCTTCGGTTATAGAACGAGAACGGCAGCGTATGCTAAGCTCATTAAATTCCGATATCAACAGCATAACCAATTGGGGAACTATCAACAGAGTGGAATTTAATGCTTCCAAAACACAATGCTGTCTGCTGTCGTTAAAGTGAAATTTAAACACCCAGCAATTATCCATGAATGGCACTTGCTTCGTCGAAACTGAAAAACTTTGCATTCTCGGTATGTGTGTCAATGACAACTTTCGTTGGAATGACCACATATTTGATGTCACCAAAAATGCTGCGAAATGTCTAGGTTTCCTCAAGCGATGTAAGAAATATTTTACCCCCTCTAATCTGGCCTCAATATATAAGACATTCATCCACCAAAAATTGGAGTACAACGCCCACATCTGGTCAGGTCCTCCTAAAACATCTCAGCACCTGCTAGATAGGATTCAAAACCGTGCCATAAAGCTCATAGGTGATACTAATATCAGTCAATCAATGGACACCCTCGAACACCGACGAAATGTCTCGTGTCTCACTTTGTTTTATAGCTATTTCCACCACCAGTGCTCCACTGAAATCGCCAGTAGCATTCCGCCCATTCAAACTTTCAACCGCAACACCCGTCTCGCTATGAATACTCATCAGTATACTCTACTCTAAAATATCGTGATTCGCTCCTAAGCCGTACAACTCGCTTATGGAATACCCTACCGATCTCTGTATTTCCTGGTCGTTATAACTTGCAAACATTTAAAAACAATGTACATCGGTACCTCTCTTTTCTTCCTCCCTAAATTTCCTTTGCCCGCGTTGTGTACAATCACCTTGAGGGTACTCAAACCCCTTGATACTGTATGATATTCGTAAAAGATCTGGGCAGTGGTTGGATGCAGATGAAAAACCAAAACACACATTGGAAGAATGTCATAGATGATAAAAATTTACTGAAAAATAATACTGAATTTCTTATAAATTCGGACATTTCATGTGGTACAACCCAATATATCGGAATTGCTTTCTGCCTAAATTTTCTTGATAGCATCTTCATTCCTTTTAATATCATGAACGTAGACACTCCATATTTTGTTCACACAAAAAAAGTAGGAAAAATAAATTTTCTGCAAATAAGTACGTGTACACAGATCTGCCAACAAATTAAATTCACTGTGGCTCTAGTCTAACTTGTAATTTAATATTATATGCAAGTCAGTTTTTAAATAAATAAATAAATTCACTGTGTGCGATATTAGAGATTGGCGATTATGGATGATAGGTCAGATTTTGGTAAATAACCAGTCCAGAATTGATTGCTTGAGAGTATACCACGCGCTTTGAATCCATCTGCTATTACACATGCCTATTATACACCTCTCCCATATTCAATAGCAAAGAAAATTATAATGTTCAAACATGTACTCGTATTATTTTCATCTCGATTTATTGAAATAATAAAATTATATTTAACCATTAGTTTAACTATTTAAAATATATTTCTGCATATTGGACACGTTGACTTGCTGCTTGTCGTAAACCATTTATACTATAAAGCAAAAGATATTCATATCAATAACAATCAATTAGTATTGTAGATATAAAAATGAAAAATGCCTACCAGACAAGGACTATGGAATTTCTTTCGACAAGTTTTACACGATAGTTTCGGTAATTGGCACGTATCCTGATGAATAACAGTGTAGCACACATAACACTCTTCCACGCCTTCGAATTTTTTGTCTAAATTCTTCTTCCAAAGGGATAACCCATCAAATATTGAGCCATTCTTGAAGGAAATAAATAATTATTAATTAAATGTATTTTATTTACGATCCATAAAGAAGAGAATTGCACCTGGTGCGTCAAGAATATTGTAAGTTGCATTGCAATATTACGTGATGAAGCCCGACCGCCAATTTGCTTTCCACTTTCAACTTTAACACCACCCAGTGGATAATTTGGGGCTAATGTGATAATGAGTTCCATTTTTGCTTCGTCAATGAAGTAAACTGCATTCACTTCTCGAGTTGATGTATGGACGGTCACCTTAAAGGGATAAAATATATAAGAAATAATTGAGAAGCTTAAAACAGAAGTACAGATAATGGGTATCGTAAGCTAAGTACGAAAAACAAGATACCTAAAATAAACCTCAGGTTTTGTTTCATATACATATAAAAAAAAAGAATATTCTGCATCTATATAATTATAAGACAAAATTCATAACATCCTCGCCCGAAATATATATTCATTTTTTCAGTTAACGAAAATCAAGTATGATGAGTAGTTGACTAGAAATCAACAACAAGCCAGCTAACCTCCACTAAGAATTTAGTCTTCCCATTAAATGTTGGATGCCACTTATGGAGCGAAATAACCACTGAGCCCAAACATCTTTCTTTCTCTCTCTATCCCATTTTCCAAAAAACTTAACACTCAGGCACTTTAAGTGTATTCATGCCCACTTGAGTGTTAAGTTCTTTTTTTAAAACAAATACAAATCTTATATGATAAATTCTGGAGGACGTACTGGCATTCTGATCCGTTGATTTCTTTCTTACACTCTTAGCAATTGCATTCTGCATCCTGATCTTTCTCTAGTGCTCTAATCCTTTGATGTCTTCCCGCTCTGCATGCCCTAGCCATTTTAGACATCCAATAAGAGTAAATTAATCAGCGCAACAAAAAATCAATATCTTAACGATTGCTTTGTTTTGTGATCAATTAGATTCTATAACCGTTAAGTTGGAGCAGTTAAAAGGACTGCTTTTTTTGGAAATCGCGCAATTGTTGGTTGCGATCGAATAGTTACTGACTGAATAGTTACTAACTGTTTGACTGTAGCAATTTTGTTTATGATGAAATGTTTGATCGGAGAGGTACCGCGATCGTACCGAAATTACTTTTGTATTTTCTTAGGTTGAAATTGCACTTCGAACTATTTAGCAGTTTCTAATCTAGGTTAGGTAGGTAAGCACTTTGTTTAGCTCAAATTCCTTTGATCAATAAGTTGGCACAATGCCTCAGCTAAGAGCTGAGGGTGAACTCGTAAACGCACGACTTGCAAAGCAAATTATCTGCAAAGCACATGTAATAGAGCAGTTGAAACGTCAAAAGCATACATATGTTTGCATTGCAAGTGTTAAACGTTTATGAACAGATAACTTGCACAATTTTCATTTCTCATTGTTCACCAAGTTGTGTACTTATTTTAAACACCCAACCATTACGTAGCCAAGTTACCAAATACACGAAAAAGAACAAAAAAATAAATATTAAACGCCAAACATAAATCCAAAGTGAATTGTATAACATTACTTTGATAGTTGCACAGATGTTCTTGCTTTTGCGTAAAAAAACTGAATCTACTACGTTTTAGAATTGTTTGCTTTGCAGTAATTTTCCGTTGTGCGTTTGCGAATCTCCTGCTTTTTGCGCAACATATGCGTTTACGAAATTGGCCTGATTTAACGTTGAAGACTTACGATTACTGGATCCTACATTCAAACAATCAACAAGTAAATAAGATTCAACTTAATCAAACCAAATGGAAAAATTCTATTGGATGTTGTCTCTGATATGGTTAGAGGGTTTGAAAAACACATCAGAAACAAGTTTCCAAACAACTAATTCAACTGAAAATGCCTATACAACAAGTTCTACCTCCGCTCTAGTTCTCTGCAACTTTTCTAATCTGTTCCAAGATCTAATTGACAAACGATATTCACAAAGCTTTCAGCAACCAAATATGGTAGAAAAATCTTAACAACAAATTACTGACAGCAAAACCGCTTGTCAACAATTTCTTAAAAGCTCTTAGCTTTTGTACTCGTATAAAGATATGGTGAAAACAAGAGTGAAAAGTAAGAAAGTTGTATAAACATAACAACAGTGTGGTAGTGCGCGAAATTAATGTTAAATGATATATCCTTTCCTTCAGCTGGCTGTGGTGGGTTCGATCCACGCTGGGTGCTCCGTGCTCAGTGGGCCTTTTGAGATTTTTGTATTTTGTCGCAGAACAGAACTTTAAGCTGCCTGCAGTATAAACAGTGAGCCAATTTAGCCCATTTGTATATATCAATTTGCCATTATTATTGTCAATTTTTAAAAAAAGTTTAAAAGTTTAAACTTTTAAAAAATTCACTGGCATTTAAATTCTACTAGGGAAACAAAAAGTATATATACAGCGGTAGTCCAGTATAACGAATGCCGATATAAATTTTTTTCATATTCATTAGTGTCTCTATATAACGTACGAAAAAAACTATTGCAAAACTATTAGGTGCGCAACTAAGTTCTTCTCTCAATAGATGGCTCCAGCAGTATGTGCTGGTCGATTTTGACATATCCAAAACGTCATGAACCAAGCTAAGACATATGGTAAAAAAACCGTTTTGACATATTAGTGATTTTGTTTTCGCGTCATATACTTTTGGTTGTGTGGAAATGTCTAATTTTGTGACAAATAATCGTCATTTGCGGGAACTGTTGATATTGTAAAATGTTTGTGTAGGTACAAATGATAGAACTTATTCTTTTCAATAGAAATCGCTTTATTCAGTAGTTACAATTCACTATTTAATTGTTTCTCTCAGTACAATCCAATTTCTCAACCGCTTATACTTTTCTTAACTTAATCACTTCTTCTAATTAACACTTCAAATTTCACTTTAGAACTGATTTGCATACCTTGGGGCTGCTGGTATTTATACTCGAATGACATACTTCGAGAACAATCTTCGCATTCCAGCGTCCCATACGATTTCCAGTTTGCTAGAAAATTCGATTCCACTCTCCAGTCATCAATGGTCGAGACTTTGTTATTCAAGTATCGAAATCTTCTGGTCTTCGAGCATCGGCATCTTCTGCTCTGTAAATCTAGATGTCGCTGCTCACATTTAAGTGGTTATCACAATATTCTTCTTTCATTTCATATGTGGCTGAAGCGCATCGACTGCTCCAAAAAGTTTACGGAGATGCTGCTCTAAGTGAAACAATATGCCGTGATTGGTTCCGTCGCTTCAAAGACGGTGATATCGATGTTGACGACCGTCCGCGTGAAGGAAGACAAAAATCCTTCGAAGACTCTGAATTGAAGGCATTGCTCGATAAGGATCCGTGCCAAACGCAAGAAGGCTTGCTTCAGCATTAGGAGTTACCCTACCACAATACGAGCAGAGGCACGAACAAGTGATTCTACAGCATGACAACCGTTAAAACCTACCTGGAAACGTTCAAATGGGAAGTTCTACCCCAATCGCCATCCCAGATATTGTGCCGTCCGATTGTTACATGTTCCGTTCGATGGCACATGGTCTGGATGATGAGCAGTTCCGCTCATATGAAGACATCAAAAAATGACTTGATTCGTGGATATACTCAAAACATGAACACTTTTACCCTAACGGTATTCGAGCTCTGCCAGAAAGATGGGAAAAAGTTGTAGCTAGCGATGGGCAATACCTTGAATGATTCATTGCAACCATTTTTTCACAATAAAGTTGCATTGTCATCAAAAAAAAGTGAGAACTTAGTTGCTAATATTAGATACTACGAGTATAACTTTTTGTTGCTGTGCATTACAGTTACGTATATGCATTCAGAATGTTTTCGATTTTGCATGTTTTGTGTTGCTCAGGGATTTTGTTTGTTTTGTCTGGGCGCACATGCGCATTTGATATCCACATACTCGTATGAATCTTAGTTTCGAATAGGAATGAGTGGCGTGTATTCATTTAGTTAGGTGAAAGTGAAAATTACATATCCTTAGCAGCGAAAATAGCACAGAAGGCTATCCGCTTAACTAAGCTATTTTATAAAAGTAGCTTGCTGAGCAAAATTTTGAGTTCGGGAAAAGGTATAACAAATGTTCTACAGGAGCTTAATCTTTTCGAAGCTGTTTTATATTGCCTTGGCATTACAAAACGTATCAGCGGTTGTGCTTCACAAGTGCTGGAAAAACATATTAGCTCCTACGCCGGATATGGAATTTGATGGGGAAGATGATATTCCACCGTCCGTTTTACGGATTACGGTATTCTTTTTTGCAAGGGGTCTTGGAATCATGCTAAAATGTTTCTCGCAGAACATTTCAAGAAAACGATATTATTAATATTGATAGTGATGTTATGTTATGTTATAAGCATATTAATATATAAATAAATAATGATATTAATATATATGGGAGTGGCGTTAGCTGCTATGTCCTACGGCTAGATGATTAGATATTATTTAACCTAATGGCTGATATCAGATAATATACATTTTTGATGTTTTTTTCGCTTATAGTGCTTAAGAGTTCCCTAAGAATTTGGTTAAATTTCAAATGACAAATTGTTTTCATTTGTTTGCAGTCTAAAAGATGTTTTACGGTCAACTGTGGTTTTTCTTCGCAAAGGTGGCAGAGAGGTGGTGGTTCTTTTGTAATTATATGTTTGTGAGTAATATTAGTGTGCCCCATTCTATGTTAAGTCTAATGAAAGTTTTTAACATTATTATAGGTGCGTTAGTTGGAAAGATGGCTTTTTCAGCAGTGGGGTTAAATTCTTTGTACAAGTTTTAACTTTTCTCCTAAATTTCCAGTCTGATAGGACGTGTTTTTTATGTCTTTTTTGTTGTAAGTATAAAATGTTATTAAGGGTTCTGTTACAGCTGATTTTGCTGCCGCATCTGCTTCCTCGTTGCCTTTGATCCCAGCGTGGCTCGGGATCCAAGAAAATGTAAGGTGGCCGTGTTCCGCAATAAGTTTATCTCGAATAGATTCGATAATGCTTGCGGAATTGTTAATGTTTTTAATAGCAGCGATTGAGATAGCCTATCTGTAAAAATAATAGTTTTTTTGTTGCAAGTTGCTTCGATGGCTTTAAGGATGGCGAAGGCTTTGACTGTGAAGATGGAAGAAAAAGAAGGCAAGAGTCCTTTTGAGATGGTTAAACCGTTTCCGTTGACAACCGCAAATGATGTCCCTTCAGTTGTCTTTGATCCATCCGTAAATAGAAAATTCCATCCGCGGTCCTTATATTTATGGGCTAAATCCGAGAAAATAGCTACGTGCATGTCGTTGTTAGTGGTAGCCTTTGGAAAGTTTGTTAAGGCAGTGATTATAACATCATCCGGAAGAAACCAGGGGGGGAATGTATTTTTTTTTTGTGTTGCATAGCTATTGGGATATCTAGAGTTTAAGCGGAGGATAGTGTTTGGGCCAACGTTGAAGGATATTTTTGCGTCTTTTTTCGAGATAGTGATGATTTCGCGACGTCATGAATGGGAGATGTCAACGGAGAATTGATGTTTTGCATGATCTGATAGGAAATGAGCTTAATCCGTTCCGTAATTTGGGGTAAACCTGCTTCCGTGAGTAGATTTACTATGGGAGTTGTCCGAAAGGCTCTTAAGCTTGTTCTGATTGCTCCATGGTATGGTGTTGAGACGAATTGTATATTTATATTCCATAAATAGCTAAGCCGTAATCAAGTTTTTGATAAAATTATGGATCTAATGATGTTAATGACCGTGTTGATGTTACAAAAACTATTTTTTTAAGATAGGTATTTCAGGTATATATTTACTCTAGGAGTTAGATTTTTCTTGATGTATGTATATACTCGTACAATGGCTGTGAAAATTGAATTTTGAGTCAAGAAGTAGACCGAGTACTCTTAAGCAGCTAGCATTACTTATGTATTTGTCGTTAAGTTGTACAGATGTTTTGAGCAGTTTATTTTTTGCAAATATGTAATGTTTGGCTTTTGGCTGTTGACAGACGTTCAAGGATGTTTAGAAAAAGACTTCCAATTAAGGTTAAGTTTTTACAATTTGAAAATAGTATTAGATCATGTGCATATAATACGAGGTGGATCTGGTTATAGCCGTTAATTATGTTGCTAATTTCATTAAAAGCAATTATGAATAATACAACAGATAATGGAGATCCTTGGAGAATGCCATTTCGAAGGTTAAGTAACATAGTTAGTTGTTATGCAAAAACCCCTGTTAGTGAGAAATGATTTTACATACTTAAACATTTTGGGTCCAACCTTCCATTGGATGAGTTGTTTCAAAATGACATGAAGCCCGATGAAACGCTCTTTCGAAATCAATGCTGAGGATTGAAACCTGATTCCTTGTAGAAATGGCTGCGGAGATGAAGTCATCTAGATACAGCAGTGCATCAGTAATACTTCTGCCTTTTCTGAAGGCCACTTGATTTATATGTAAAAGCTTTTTATTTTCAATAAACCAAAGAAGACGTTTGGAAATAATTTTTTCTAATATTTTCGCAGTGCAGGAAAGGAGAGATATTGGACGGTACCCTAAAATTGAGGTGTGGTCTTTATTAGGTTTTCGCAACTTCCATGCTTGCGGAATGTTACCTTCGTCAAAAATTTGATTATACAGGGCCAATAACCTTTCCTTTAAAGCTGGAGGAGCATTTTTACCATTGCATATGAAATTTGATCGAATCCAGGGGTTGAACCTTTGAGGGTATGTAGGATTCAATTCTATCGTCTTGATAGGTGATTACATGTGCCTTGAAGCGGTGCCGATGTTGTATGGTGGAGGCTGTCGTTGAAGAATTAAGTTTTTCTCCCGAATAAAGTTGGAGTGGAAATTGGAATCGTTACTTGAAATCTCCCAAGACTTTGCGAAAAATCCGGCGCTTTGTAAAGGACAAGTAATGGTGTTTGAACCGGTTACAATCGTTTTTATAGAGTGGGGAGTGTAATTGCCAGTGACGGTTCTTATATCAGACCAAATTTGCTTTGGCGAGGAGTTTGGGTTAATTCCAGCAGTAAACTTTTCAAAACATTCGATTTTATGGGCTTTAGCCGCCCTCTTGAATTTGGCATTGGCTCTACGATAAAGTCTCAAACTGCGATCAGTTGGGTATTTTTGAACACTCGCCATGCTTTTTCTTTATCGCAGCGGAGGACTACCAAGGGACATTTTTATGACACAATTTTTCTTTTGTTTGAGGAATTGCTTCATTAGCTGCGGATCGAATACACTTTTGAATGATTTCCGCTTCCTTGTTAATATTGGAAGTGTGTTGTCTTTTGGAGATTTCAGTGGCCACTTTGGAATTAGAGAGTTCCCAATCTGCTTTATCCATTTTTTTGTGTTTTATGGAGGTATTGTTCGAACCAAGTGATAAAGTGGTTGTTATGCGGAAGTGGTCGCTGCCGTGTAGGTAATCGGATACTGATACGGGAGTTGTTAATGTTAAGTCGATATGGGTGTATGATTTATGAGTAGAGAAGTATGTAGGTCGACCATCATTTAAAATTGCGAGTTTAGTTGATATAGAGTTGATATTTGTACTCGTATAAGTGTGGATTTCAGAGGGCTTGAAAGTAGATGTAGAGGGTTGGTTGTCGTTAAATTTGGTGTGTGCGGAGCTAGTGGGGGTGTTGGGTGCGTTCATGGTGTTATTGTTGTTGTTCTGAGCAGTTGTATTTTTATTGTAATAGTTTGTTGATGGTGTTATTTGGGATGGGACAGCGATTGAGGTTTGTGGGTTGTTTTTTCCGAAAGATGTATTATGGGATGCACAGTTATTTATGTTTGACGGAGCTTTTACTGGTTGAGATAGGTTTTTTGTGACTGTAGAGTAGGTTTCACGGAGAACAGTTGTAGGATGTTGTTCTTGAAAAATCGTTTGGCCAGCAGCCATGATGCACTTCTTAATCGTTTTGATTTTTAAGACTTCCTTTGACTGCAAGTACCGTTTGCATGTTCTAGAGGAAGCTGGGTGATCTTCTTGGCAATTGGCGCATGAAGTACGAGGGCAATTGTCAGGGTTGTGGGGCGGAAGATTGTAAGTTACGCAAGAAGGGTAACTCTTGCATCTTTTTGAGGTGTGGCCTATTAACTGACAGTTTTGGCACCGCATTGGATTGGGATAATATTCTTAAACTTTAACGTTATACCAACTAATCTTAACTGAAGTAGGTGGCTGGAAGAGGTCAAATGTGAGGAGGACGAGGTCAGTGGCGCGTTGATTGCCGTCTACAGTTTTTTGAATTTGAAAACGTCAGTCACACCTTGTGTTCTTATCTCTTGGATGATCTCAGTTTCAGGCACGTTAATTAGGCAGGGTGCGTAGACTGTACTTTTTGAGAAGTTTAAGCTTGAATGAAGTGTAATGGAGACAGGACATGTTGGACAAAGTTTTTTGTTTAAGAAATAGGTCAGCGATTTTTTAGGACTTAGTCAGGACCAAAAGGTTCCCATCACGGAGTTGGATGATATTGTCATATGAAGTACTGATATTGTCGATTGCTTTCTTAAGCAGGAAGACGCTGTAAGATGAAAGCGGTTTTTCTGCGTTTAATAATGATATTATCACAAACTTTGGGTTATTGTGTGAAGCTTGATTTGGTAGCACATTATCAAAGCTATAGTTTAGAATGGGTGTGTAGCAAGTGTTTTTTTCTTTTATGTTGTTTGGGTTCTGATAGCAGATCTAGATCGCTAAACCGATTGCCCGAGAACACGTGGCCCAGAGGCCATTATATAGTTGTTTGTCACTATGCACTTGTTTTTTTTTCTCACTAATATGAAGAAATGTGAATGCGTGAAGAAGATTGCTGGGGATTTGTTAGCGCCAAGTAACAGAACGCGAGGGAAAAAGTGACCGAGAACGCAATCAGACAAACGATGTAATCGCGCCGAAAGCGAGACGATGATCTCGCGTCGAAAGCGAGACGATGACTGCACGTATTGACAGTGATGAAGATGCTAGCTTTTCAGAAATAGACTCGAACTTTGTTCAGAAAGTAAAGCATACCGATGCAGTTGAGAACTTTAACACAGAAAAAAGCTGTAAATTGCTACGTTCAAAATCCACGAAAATAAACGCTTATTGGCGAATTCTTTTTAAAAAAAATTAATGATAGTATCCAAAGACTTTTTTACTTTTTACTTTGAATAGTTTTATTTGTTAACTTTACGATTAAATGAAATAAAACCATATTTCTACATTTATTTAACATTTCGTACAAGTAAAATGTGCTCGATTTAACGAATACATCTGGAAATTTAGAAAAAATCACATTTCTAAATATCAATAGGAACTATAGTCCATCGAGGGTTTACACATTTAAACTCAAACTTCTATACTACCCCGACGACGTTTGCTAACTATCACTAGAGTAATGATAATGGATGGCTGACTTCGAAACTCAAACAAACACTATCAAGCTGAAGATAAAAACTGGTGAAACAAAAATCGTCAGTTTAGGATCCTCTCAAATTAGCATTACATCACAATCGGTACAGGCGTACAACCTTTAGAGAAAGTGAAGTGTTTCCTTAAAGACCTAAGAAGAAACTAAAGTAGGTATAGAAAACAAAATAAGTAAGACGAAGTCTTACATTAGTCATTTGTAATGTTTTCCAAAAATATTGAGAAGCAATGCTATAAGCTTACAGTCCAAACTGTTGCTTTTCTATTCTGATTCCATGTTGAATATTGTTGCTACATATGTATGAGTATGTACTCGTATATGTTTGGTGAAGCCTCTGAAAATTGTTCTCCATCATTACCAGAAGGCTCAAAATATTTTCACAAAACACGGATAATAATTCTAAAGATATTGTACGCTATGAGAAGGATACTGATGCGTTTATATAGTAGTTGGCGCAAATATATACTGCAGATGATAGGATTTCTTTTCCTGTGCATTGATTAAATTGTGGGAATGAGTTTGATATGCTACATGTGGATTATTACAAGCCATTTGCTCGCATGGTTTAAGTTCTTGAACTTCTTGTCCAATTCCGCACCCAAATAGACGTCGCTTATGTTCTCTGGAACAGTTATGGTAGTATTGATATATATATATCGTAGCAGTCATTGTAGTATGTTTCACAGTTTGTCCGACCCATCCCGCCGCACTTCCTGAATGGTGGTGATATCTGCTTTATAGCTATTTGTTTTCGGCTGCAAATGGCCAGCGCGTGGTTCGAATATTCCAGTGTAGTATAGAATCGAACATCGCTGTCCTTTTTTCGTTTTATAGTTTCGTGAACGGTTAATCTATCCTTAACAAAGGGCTATTGCAGGATTTTTCCGTGGCCGCGTAGTTTGCAAAAAGTTAGTAACTTATATTTATGTTAATTCTATAAAGCTTACCTGCATGTTGTTGTGCTTATCCTTCATATTTATCTTTCCTATTGTCTCTAGTTCATCCTGGCATATAAGTCCAGACACAAAATTCGTTGTCAATTTATCGACGAACACCTTCTGACGCGAATGTGAGCTATTCCACCACTTACGTACAACTGCTGGTAATTTACTAAGTGCTGCTGCATACAAATGGCACGCAAACTTGTCAACTGGTAACTTTTCATCTATAAAAAAAATAAATAAAACAGTTATCAATGAAAATTCTGTAGCCGACAGTTAGATATTTTGTAATTTTTTTTTTTCGATATTTTCAGTCATTTTGTAATAAAAAATTTGTAATTATGTGTGAGGATAATGGAGGTCAATCGGAGATAATTTTAGACTGTAATACTGCAGATGATAACGAGCCGTTAGAGTCGTTTCCTGTTGTGGAAGAAATAGCTAGATGCCGTACCCTTTATGACAAAAGACAAGCCTTAAAAAGACAAAAAGCAATAGATATTAAGCCCTTGTATTACGATCGCATGAAAAGGAGAGATTTGCTGGCAAAGTATCCAGTTTATAAATTTCTGTGCACTTATCCGAAACCACCAACGAATTATACTCCCTGTCACCACATTGGACAAATTATACTTGATCGGGATATTCTAACCAAAGACGAACACATAGACTTCTTGGCTCAGCCTAAGCAAAATCTAGGGCGACCTGTGAAGCAAATAAAATGTTGCTACGAGAAAAGATTTTTGCCGAATTGTACAAGTCGCATTTCGTCACTGGCTTATCCTAAAAACCTTCGAGTTAGACAAAATTGGCAAGACTACAAACATGTACTCTCAGCTCGACAGGCGGCGAATCTGAAAAGAAATATACACAGATCACCTCTGGAGATCACTTCAATCGAGAATGCTCTTGTATTTATTCACGAAGAGAAACGACTTAAGACCGAAGCGAGGAAGAAATCTCTCAAAAAATGCAATAAAGCAAAGAGAAAACTTTTGAAAATGCAAAGGCAACAAATGACGAAGATCATACTCGCCCTGTATGAGGTCAAGAAGCAGTACCTTGTAACAGATCAACACGTTATACCAGACTCTAAGCTGGACAGCTTATGCAAAGTGCTGGAAACCAAAATTATCGAATTTAGTGGTGTGCGAATTCAATCATAAAACATAAAGAAAATTTGAATTTTGTCTCCTTTCAGGTATTGACAACTCGAAAACCAGTCATCTCCATTGTTTTATTAAAACAGTGTCTCAGAATCTGGCCATTTGGATAGAAAAGTTTACTTCAAATTGTGGCTTCAGAAGTGCTGAATGTGTAAAAGAAACAATGGAAGGAGAAGTGGGAGATCCGTGCAAGACGCCTGAAAAACAAGAATGTATGCTTCCCGTTGCTGATTTTATTCCCTACGAGAGTCCTTCAATGACTTACGATGGTGAGGATGTTTACACTGAGTATGGTGAATATGAGGAAGAAAACTAGTTGTGCCGTAATAATAAAAAAGTAATAATAGAAGTAAAAAAAAAGCCAAAATTTTAAAAGTAATTCCTGGCCGAGGTGAAAGGCAGATATACGCGTATGGCTAGCGAGGTTTGCTGAATAAATGGACGCACTTACCATATAATAAATCCTTAGCAAACTTGTATGTAATCTGCCATTTTAATGGCTTTTTCATTTCCTTGTTACGTGTTTAACGACTTAGACAAATAACTAACCTATTGTACTCGTTATATGTTAATTTAAATGTATTTTTTCTTTTGTGGCATTACCAAGCTAGCAGTAAAGATTCAGAGTTCCCAGCAACTGACATATACCTTTGTCCAACATAATTTAAATTTTAAAGCCTGATATCGGTGTCAGACGATTTTAAGCCATTAAAAGGTACAGTAGCATGTTTATCGGCCTTTTCCGCCACCAAAAACGATGCTAGATACTAGATACGGTGGCCTGTATTACTTAGACATCCATTTTCAAGAATGATACTGAGTCACTGAATTATTGTAGATACATTGTACTGGTAGTGATTGTGTGCTGTAGAAATAGGGTAGGCACAAAGAGATGTCAATTTGGCAATGCCCAATGTTGTAAGTGTTCCTACACATCAATTGTGCTTATTTTACCTCCAAGTAAATATCGGGTACTGGCCGATGTCGGACAGTTACTCGTACAATTGAAAGAAACTGGCAAATCCTTTTCCGATCGAGTCTAACTTGATTTTTTAAGAGGTCCTATACCGTCAGCATTAAGTTTTGAGAACCAGTGGCAACATTGCCAACAAATCATCAGAGGCGGCATCTCTAAAGTGCTGGGTTTCACTCGGCCACCACCACGAAACCCCTGGTTTGACGACAAGTCCCGGCAAACACATGCAGTTAAGCAAGAGGCATACAAAGCGACACTGCATAGAAGGACTAGTGCCCCGAACCGAAGCCTGTAGAGGCGAAAAGGGAACGTAGTAGTAAAGTCGCAGTCGATGCTGTGGATTTCAAAAGTGTATTTATGTAAACTGTATAACGGCGATGACGAACCAAATACCGCTGTCAGGTAGAATGAACCGTTCAACTTGTACGGTTTAGACCAACAATTCTGTCGGATAAAGTGAAAATAGTCATATCTAAGCTTACGTCCATCAAAGTTGCTGAACCGGACGGCCTGACTGTCGAGCTCTTCAAAGCGACAGGCAATGACTCATCTGTAAAATGGACGAAAGTACGAGTATGTATGTACGGCAGATTTTGGAAAAAACCAATGAGCTCCAAGTCGATACGCATCACCTATTCATCGATTTTCAGGCCGCGTATGACAGCATCTAAAGACTGAAGGTACACCAACCGATGTGGCTGGGTCATGTAGAACGGATGGACATCAATGGTCCGTTCAGGAAAATCTTCGAATTCGCCCCAAGGGACCGTGCAATGGAGGGCGACCGCGTTTCAGGTGGCGCATGCAAGTGGAAGGAGACCTCAACCAACTTAGCCTAGCTTAAGCAAGTAAGTAAGTAATGAGTCAGTGCATTAGACAATGTAAGTTTGACTTCCCCTTCAATAATCTCAAACCTTTGTGACTGATTTGAAATGCGATGTATCTATGATCTGATATAGAATCCTCTGATAAAACTTTCCAGCTGGCATCCGCATCCAAATCATTTAATGAGTTCGGCTGCTGCCTTTGGTTGTGGCACTAATAACAAATCAATGTGCAAATAAATAGAAAGCCGACGACTTCTTGAGTTCCAAACAACTGGTTTTGTGTTTATCGATAGGTTTAACTGCCTTCCGCCTATTAGAATTGCAGCTTTTGTTCGTTGCAATACCGGTTTTGCTCTAACAGCGTGTGTAGAAAAAGGCAGACGTTTTCTTTTTCTTGACGCTGTCCGGTTTCAGTGGGTATCAATCCCGCCAAGATGTTTCTCTTTCGCTGCTGGAGAAGTGTCTATTTTAGCACTTAAGGCTTCAACTTCATCTGAATGGTCACTTTTTATCATTCTCATCTGACTTTTTTTTATTTTTATATTTTTTTTTTCACAGAACTTACTCTTAAAATTCCGGATACGTGTTAAGTTTTTTGAAAAATAGGATAGAGAGAGAAGAAAGATGTTTGGGTTCAGTGGTTATTTCGCCCCATGGGTGGCATCCAACATATAATGGGGAGATTAAATTATTATTGTAATTGGACTTGTTGCTGTATTCTAGGCAATCACTCATCTCATATGCCTGTGAAAAAGAATGTCTTTTGGGTTCGGTGGGGATTTGAACGCCGAACCGTCCGATTTGGCCAATACACTACCACTTGAGCCACGTCAGTTACACAATGGTCTATTAGGACATCCATGGTCTGGATTCCATTCAATGTATTCGATTTCCTGAAAAGATAGGGTGCCTCTTCAAACATCCCTCTATTTTATTGAGTGATTAATTATCTGTCTATTTTGATGAGTTTGACCGTAACAGACAAAGCAGACGTAGATACTTTGCTCCTTGCAATTTAATTATAAAAAAAACTTATTTTTACTGTTACAGTTGCACAATAAAGCAGTTACAAAATGTGTGGGGTTCCCATATACATATGTCACATATATTGATCTCTTCCTGTAATACGTTATTTCTCGGAGTAGGTATCGAAAACTCTTCGAGCTGGAGCGTTAGTATTAATTCTCAATTTTTGGCAACGCACCAGTGGCAACTTGCGAAAGTTTTGAATTGAATGGTTTATTCTGCCTGAAAGTGGAGTTTTGATTAATTTTGAGCACTGCATGCAAGTTGAAAAGGCGATGATGACGTCTATTACGATTGCAGCCCTTCAACGTTAAATCACCTCATAGAGTTTCTCCGTTGTTGTGGGATCTAAAATATCCGTAGACATATCTTAGCTCTAATAAGGTCTATATTGGCCGAGCGGAATGTTCGGTCGCCTCATGATCAATTTGGTTGCCCCTTTTATAATCAGATGACTATAATGTTCCTTTATGAATATTAAGGCTAGGAAACTGCATAGCAGAAGCAATTAGCTTAAATCCGTTTTCCAGCATGATGTCGTTCAGGCTACGCTTTTCGACTGTACTGCCAAAGATTTCGACTGTACGCGCAATTCAGGTTGATATTGGCGAATTAAGCAAATTGTCACAATACCTCTGAATTCCTAAATGCAGTACTGTCTGCATTGTGCATCTGCAAACATTCCTTAATGCAAACACAGGCATCGTTACATTGCGTCCCGTTCCGAAATGCAATATGAACAGATTTTACTGCGAAAACAAATGCAAACAGCGCATCATGAATTAGCACGATGCAGATGTGACTATTTACAGCCTACGTTCATACACCGGCCGAAAACTTAGTCTGCCGTTGACAACGAATCCGCAACCAAATATAATAGATGCTGCTTCGGTTTTCTGTTTCATTTTGCAGGGTCACCAGCTTCGCAAACGTAGAAGGGGCCGGATATTTTGGAGGCAGTAGACGGGGATATGAAAGTTGCCGTCAATTCATCAAAGATTTACCCGCAACCCTCTCTATTGCTGCACTTTGACTAGTTCTGAAAATCCCTATTGATCTTAGCTCCAAAAATATTAAAGCAGCTCATATAAGGAATTTAGCATGCCATTATAGAAACGGTAATGCGAAATCATCTCCCGTACATCTTCCTTTTGATGTTCAGTAATTTCTCAAGGGACATGATGTTGTTTTTTTTTCTGCCCAACACTCAAGCTCATAACTTTAGCAAGTCAAGCTTGGTTGAATGTGACCAGTGCCGGATAAGGAGATAAAATAAGCATAATTGACGTATATCTATAGTCATAGTTACAGCACTGGGCATCGCATACTATATGAATTTCTTCTACCGCGAGCATCGAACTTGTCGAGTTGTAGAGGCTGAGTAGGGTCAATGAATCTCGAGAAGAAATTCTCCAGACGAGTCTTGAAACAAAAGGATGCTCCCCCCCCCCCCCCCCCCCCCTCCCCAACTCAAAAAGCACTCCATCATTCCCCTGGGCTGGATCAAGGTGTTATACGACCCGTGCCGAAGATCAACTTGGCTGAGGGCCCAGTATCTCCAAAAATAGCTCAGTCGCAAACGGAGTATCCGGATACCTGGCGACCTCCGGATTAGCTAGCCTTATCTGTATATGGCGGATCTCTGCACAGATGGACATCCCTTTCTCCGCTATTCGTGGGACCATTAATGGATAATAACCAGAAAACAAAAACCGAGGCCGGTACTCCTTCATTACCAGGCGGTGGAACGGTGACTACACCGACTACCGGCAAGTCTCCTGCATTGCCGAGAGGAGGCAAAACTGTGGCAGGCCATGGTGCGCCATCCTCTAAAGGCAAAAGGAACAAGCCAAATAATAAGAATTCAGGAAGTGTTAAGACTGTGGCAGGCCATGGTCCTATCACCTCCTCCACCCCTAGCAGCAGCAAGTTTGTGGCAGGCCACGGACTTGTCGCGGCTACCAAAACTCCTACAGGGAGTGTTAGGACTGTGGCAAGCCATGGTCCTATCACTTCCTCCGCCCCTAGCAGCAGCAAGTTTGTGGCAGGCCACGGACTTGTCGCGGCTACCAAAACTCCTTCAGGGAGTGTTAGGACTGTGGCAAGCCATGGTCCTATCACTTCCTCCGCCCCTAGCAGCAGCAAGTTTGTGGCAGGCCACGGACTTGTCGCTGCTACCAAAACTCCTTCGGGGAGTGTTAAGACTGTGGCAAGCCATGGAACTATCACTTCCCCCGCCCCCAGCAGCAGCAAGTTTGTGGCAGGCCACGGACTTGTTGCTGCTACCAAAACACCTCCCTCCAAAGAGGAATCTGGAGCTCAGCCGCATCGGCAAGCTCCATCTAAGGCGCTCTACATAAGACGCCGAAATGCTTCACGCATCATCAAAACCTTCGGATCCATTCCGGAGGTTGAGAGAAGTGCGGAAATAAAGAGCAAGGTTGAGTGGGCTAAAAACATCCTAAAAGACGGATTTCCCACTGCTTCCACTGCTTCCACTGCTCCCAAAACGTCAAAAGACTCCTCTAAGCGCCAGAGATCGTTGGAGGAAACCGTACCGGTTTCCAAGAGGCCCAAAACACACAGTTCCACAACCCCTGGGCCATCCAACAGCAGATCTCTGAGGTCTTATAATGAAGTCCTAAAGGACGCATTGGTGATCGCGGTGATCGACAGAAGCGATACCGACGGTTCCATTACACCGGAACGGTGGCAATTGGTCAAGTTGAAGCTCTCGAGCAACTTCTTGGCCATCATGCGGGAGAACCCAGGACCACCTCCTATCACAAGCGACGCTGGCTGGCACCAAGGCCATGTCAAGCTCATCGCTTGCTCCAACCAGAGATCTCTCGATCTCTTCACCAAGGCCATCGATGGTTTAGGAGAGGTTTGGCCAGGTGCAAAACTCGAGGTCGTATCTAAGGAAGACATTCCTAGTAGACCTCGAACTCGTACCTGGATTCCAGCCGAACCCTCCTCTCCAGAAAGTATCCTGGAATCATCCGGCTCAGCAACCCGACTCTTCCGACTCATGACTGGAAAGTCGCAAAACTGGAGGAACTAAGGGGTTCTTATAGATGCGCGTTAATTGTGATCAATAAGGAATCCCTTAATCCTCTGGCGCAGACGAAAGGCATGATTCGGTTCGGATTCGAGTCCATTCACTTAAGGGTGTACAAAAAGGATGAGCTGGATGCTGATAAGCAACCTCCTCCTCCTTTAACACCTGATATCACAACCTTGGATCTTGGAGCGTCGATATCCTTTCCAGAATTGGATAGCGACGACTCCAATCTGTCCGAGGTGACTACCAAACCGTCGGTCTCCTCTTCTGACACATTGTCGGAAATGGAAACCGATGACGAAGCAATTAGAGGTTCTACACGATCAGAGATAGAAGATGAGCTCTTGGGCACATCTTCAGAATCGGAGGACCTCAACAACACCGTGGTGGAGGCGACTCTGGAAGACTGTAGCAATGATACGGTTTCTCCAGATTAATCTCCACCACTCAAAAAAGGCTTCGGCCGCACTCATTCTGCGTCTTTCCAAAAGCGCAGAAGACATAATTCTAATCCAGGAACCATGGATTGCAGAAGGCGTGGTTCGTGGACTTAGGACACCCACATACGCTCTGCTCTATACCAGAGACAAAGATAAGATTAGAACTTGTATATTAGTGAAACGTAGCCTTAATGTATTTCTACTTCCCAACCTCAGTGACCCCGACCTAACCGTTGCCAGATTAGAGACTGCCAAAGGCTCTTACTGGCTGGCATCGGCTTACCTTGGCCACGACCAAGTGGGCTCTCTCCCTGGTGATAACCTAGAAAGGGTGGTACTGGAAGCGGGAAGGCAAAAAACTGGCCTCATAATCGGATGCGACGCTAACGCACATCATACGGTATGGGGCAGTACCGACATCAATGATAGAGGTGAGTCACTTTTAGACTATATTTTAAGTACTAACCTCTTAATTTGCAATATTGGCAATGAGTCCACTTTCATAACAAAAAACCGACAAGAAGTATTAGATATTACTCTTGTCTCCGACAGCATCACCCAAAGGCTAACAAACTGGATGGTATCGTCTGAACACTCCTTTTCAGACCATAGATACATCCAATTCAGTCTGAGTGATGCTCCCCCCAGCCAACCAGCTTTCCGGAACTACCGGAAAACTGATTGGACAAAATATAGAGGAATACTGTCGGAAACGATATCCTCTAAACTATCAAGTCCCCCGCGTGACACCAATGAGCTCAACATGAAAGTCAGGGAATTTACTCTGACTCTCAATAAGGCTGCCCTGCGCTCTTATTCAACCAAGAGGCAAGAAAAAGTCACATTGGTGGACATCGGCACTAGGACTGCTCAGAAACACCTGCAGAAAACTTTTCAACGCAGCAAAAAGCACAAGAAAAGTGACCGACTGGGACTCATATAAAGAATCCCTCAAATTATACAAAAAAGAACTGAGGAAGGCAAAGCGACAATCCTGGAGGTCATTCTGCGACAAAATTACAGAAACCTCTGAGGCTTCGCGGCTAAGAAAAATCCTCTCCACAAATCCTATGATGCCCAGCTGTTTGAAAAAAACCGATGGCTCTTGGACAACCTCAAGTGATGAATCACTCAACCTGCTTCTGGACACCCACTTTCCAGGTAGCTCCCAACTCGCAGCCAGTAGCAGCCCAAAAAAGCCTACTGCAACCGTGACCAAAATTCATAGTCTGATTACGAGAGACAAACTGCTCTGGGCGCTGCATAGCTTCAAACCATACAAGTCTGCTGGTCCGGACGGTATTATACCTGCCGAGCTACAGAGATCCTCAGATATTATTCTACCAGTGTTGGAAAATATTATGAGGAGCTGTGTAGAACTTATCCACATTCCACTGTTATGGAGAGAAGTCAATGTAGTATTCATTCCCAAAGCTGGAAAATGTTCTCATGTAGTCCCAAAGGACCTCAGACCTATAAGTCTATCATCATTCCTTCTGAAAACTTTAGAACGACTGATTGATATCCATATTCGAGCTAAAGTTGATCCAAGACTTCTGTCTACGGCTCAACATGCCTACTGTAAAGGAAAGTCGGTGGAAACGGCTTTGCACTCTCTGACTAGCCACATCGAACGATCCCTACAATATAAGGAGTACACAATGGTTGCTTTCCTAGACATAGAGGGCGCATTTAACAACGTCAACACATCCGCAATCACGACTGCGCTGTCAACTCTGCAGGTAGACGGCTCACTTGGGGAGCTGATTAATCTAATGCTAACAAACAGGATAATCAACTCCAAACTGGGTGAGACTTCTGCTAAAAGATATGTCAGTAGGGGTACGCCGCAAGGCGGTGTCCTCTCCTCCCTTCTCTGGAACTTAGTGGTTAACGAACTACTGATATACCTGGAAGCGGGTGGTAGCAGAGTGATTGCCTATGCGGATGACGTTGCCATAGCCGTCTCAGGAAAACATCTAAATACCATTAGAGAACTCCTCCAAGTAAATCTTAACAGATTAACATGCTGGGCAGATCGCTGTGGATTGGGAATAAACCCCCATAAAACTGATCTTGTCCTCTTTTCTAGGAAATATAAAATTCCAATCATAGACCCTCCTTCAATAAACGGTACCAGTTTAGTTTTCTCCGATACAGCAAAATATCTGGGTCTCATTTTTGACAGAAAACTAAACTGGAAACCTAACATTCAAGAAAGAGTCAATAAAGCTACAATAGCTTTATTCTCTTGCAAGAAAGCCATTGGGAACAAATGGGGCCTTCAACCTCGCATAACCCACTGGCTATACATCTCGGTCATAAGACCGATACTTACTTACGGGGTGGTTGTCTGGTGGACGGCCTTGGAAAATGCAGTCAACCGCATTAAATTAAGCAGAGTCGAAAGAACAGCATGTCTATGCACAAGCGGAGCCTTGCGGTCTACCCCCTCTGCGGCATTAGATATTCTGTTTCACTTGACACCCCTCGACATTTTTAGCAAGCAAGTAGCTGCGACTGCAGCTATTCGCCTTAAAGCGACTAAACAGTGGACAAATAATTCATTTGGCCACGCCAACATTCTTAATACATTAGGAATCCTCACAGAGAACACCGATTACACCATACCTGAACTTTGGTTTGACAAAAACTTCCATGTAAGCTTCCCCTCTAGATCATTCTGGGAGGAGGATGCTTTCATGGAGGACAAGTCAATCCATCTCTACATAGATGGATCTAAAACCGACAGCGGAGTTGGTGGCGGTGTTTTCTCAGATAAGCTAAATCTAAGCCTCTCTTTCCGCCTTCCAAATCACTGTAGCGTGTTCCAGGCGGAAATTTTGGCGATTAAAGAATCTCTGTCCTGGCTGAAGAAAAACGTGATATCTGCAAAGGATATCCGCATATTTTCGGATAGTCAGGCCGCCATCAAGTCCCTGGACTCGGTCTCATTGTGTTCTAAAACTGCCCTTGAATGCCGATCATCTCTCATGGAGATGGCAGAGCAGTTCAACATTCACCTCTGTTGGGTGCCGGGCCACAGAGACATTCCAGGCAACTGCAGAGCCGATGAACTCGCCAAAATTGGAACCACTCTACCTATCCTACCGGACAAAGGTAGTATAGGTATACCAATCGCTACGTGCAAACTAACACTAAAGCTAGATGCCAATAAAAGAACGGACCTTAGGTGGACTGCTGGACAAACATGTCTAGCGACCAAACAGATCTGGCCAAGGCTGGATCTGAGTCGATCTAAGTGTCTGATCCTTTTAGATAGGAAACATCTCAGCGCCATAATAAGTGTCATTACCGGACACTGCCTCATAGGCAAGCACGCAAGAAGGCTTGGCGCTTTTACTAACGATTTCTGTAGAAGCTGCATGGACGAGGAAGAGGAGGAGACAATCCCCCACCTACTCTGCACATGCCCAGCTCTCTCTCAGAGAAGGAAGCTCCATCTAGGAGCTTTCTTCTACAACGACCTAAACGATCTAGAAAAAATAGACGTTAACAGTCTCCTACGCTTTATTATAAGCTCAAACTGGTTCCAGTAGTAAGAAGATCATAGATCCACGTGGCATCACAATGGGCCAATAGGCCTAAGTGGGTTGGTATTTCCAACAGCCACTCTTACCTAACCTAACCTAACCTAACCTATATGAATTTCAAAGGAAGGGAAGAGTTTTTGAAAATATCGGTTAGGATGGAGGTGGGAGAGGGCAGTTGCCTAGCCCCAGAATGTGGTTTATGTCTATAGTAGAGTGGCATGTTCCGCAGATTGGAGCGATTTCTTTTTGAAACAAGTGTTGACGCGTTCTGGCTGTGTGTCCCAAGCGAAGACTTACGAAAATGGTATTTTCGCTGTTTGAAGTGGAAGTGGAAGTATATTGGGTGGGATCTATTTATATTTATACTTTTGTAGTGGTGTTGGTAGGAGTTCCAGTCGATAAGTTGGTTGTTGCGAATAATAGTCTGAGAAGTTTTAATAAGATCTACCTTGCTAAAGGCTTTGAACTTAATAAGCAGCATATTGTGATCAAGACTGGCTTCTTTGTCCGCGTATTCGTTGCCTTGGATTCCTACATACCCAGGGACCCACATCACCTTGATTTTATTTGAGAATCTTATGAGATAATCTCTGATTTGATTGACCATCCTGGTGTTGTTGTTGGAGTTTTTTACTGCTTGAATAACTGATATACTATCCGCGGATATAATATATTTGCCTCCAGTGCCAGATATCACTTTCGCGGCTTCTAAGATGGCTAAGGCCTCGGCTAAGACTTGTTGGTGTTGGATTTTGGTAGATTGGCTGGGTCGAGAATGAAACATTTGGAGTCCAATAGCCAAGGAGGATGTAGAGGTGTGTATTTTCCTACATGTTTTAGCGGTAGATTAAGTTGAACAGCAGCTTCGACCGCGTAGGAGATTCGCAGATAGTAACCTTTTAACTTGTATAGAAGAAATAGCCAGAGCTTAGCGATGAGTCTGGTTTTTGAATTGAACGAATATTTTTAGAACGAAACCGGAGCAAGACAGTTTACGACAAATGTGAAGTGTTTTGCATTTGTCTAGCGAAAGTCTTGCACCAGATATGGTTGACCATGACAAAATATCCTTGATGATGTTTGAAAAGAGATCATTTATTGTATTTAAGTCATTGGATTTGCATAGAATGTAGATATCGTCTGCGTAAAGGCAGTGATCTAGTGACTTGTGTTTCGAAATGATGTTATTTATTTCATCAAAAGCGATAGAAAATAAAACTACTGACAATGGGGAGCCTTGCGGAATACCATTATGTGGGAATGTTGATGAAAGAGTGTTGTTAGCTTTTACGCAATTTTTTCTGTTTATTAAAAACGCTTTTACATAACCAATGATGTTTGGCCCAATGCCTCAGATTTTGAGTTTGTTTAATATAAGATGCGTCCTGATTTTGTCGAATGCTTTTTCAAAATTTAACAATAAAATGGTTACGTGATTACGGGCTGATAAAGCATTAGTTACGTACTGGTCAATGTGAAGAAGGGCGTCTTCACAACCTCTCCCTGTCTTGAAAGCAACTTGATTGCCACTCATCAGATTTTTTCTCTCTGAGTCGTTTTGTAATCATCTTTTCGATTAATTTTGATGTACATGAGAGGAGAGAAATAGGTCGGTAACCATTAACCATACAGCTTTCGAGTTCATCAATAGTGAAGTGTTGCTCTATTTGCCGGAGAGTTGGCTGCAAGAATTTGTATTGTGTTGCTGTGAGGAGTTGATACATTTAATAGTTTTAGGGGTATAGTTGCCCGTCAAGTATCGGATATTGTTCCAGATTTTGGCAGGTGAGGAGTTTCTGTTAATAGATGACGTTAGTACTCTGAAGCTCTCGGATTTGCAAATTTTGATCTATCGTCGAAATTTAGTGTTGCACTTTTTTGTAATTTATTGAATTTGGATCATTGGGAAACTTTTTAAAATCTTTCCAGGCCTTAATTTTTGTATTTCTAAGCGATTCTAAATTGGGATTCTACCAAGGAACTTGTTTTTTTTAGTGTCTTAGGCAATGTTTGGGGTATAGATTGATTTGCGGCCCATCTAATTGCCTTTTGTAACACGGTGGCTTTATGGTTTATGTTAGAACCTATATCTTTACCAAATAAATATTTTGAAGCAAGGTTTTGATATTTTTCCGAATTTGCTTGGTCAGTTTTGAATTTGGGGAGGTGAGGAATTTTATTTTGGGAGCTGTTGTTGTCTAGGACGATTGAGGTGATGATGGGGAAATGGTCGCTGTTGTGGAGAGAGTCTAAGATGACCCAATTAATTTTTGGCAGAAGTTCTGGTGAGCAGCAGTGGCTGAAAGTTTTATGGGTGGAAAAATGTGTAGGAGATCCATCGCTCAATATTTTAAGGCTGGTTTTTAGAAAGAAATCTTCAAGAATAGCTCCTATGCGATTTGTGTGAGGAGATCCCCACAATACGCTCCAGGAGTTAACGTCTCCAACCAAGAGAGAGGGAGTATAGATTTGCCTTGTGATATTTTCCAAGGATAGATCTGGCAAAATGTAAATAGACACGACAGTGATTTTAAACGAAAGCTGTATCTCTAAAGCTATCATCAATATGTTGGAGGAAATAGGTATTTTCTTATAAGGAATATTAAGTTTTATTAGAATTCCAATTTGTTGTTTCGAGGAAATGTTGTTGGGGAAATTGTAAAAATACCCGGTGTATGATTTGGGAAAAATTGTTTTTTTTTGCAGTAGGGGATATGTGTTTCTTGAAGAGATATTATGTATGGAGTTTCTTCTTTTATTAAAATGTTAAATTCATCCAAGTTGTTTACATAACCTTTAAGGTTCCTCTGTAAAGTCTTGAGAGCCAGCAAATTTTGTTTAGGTGGGGAAATAGGCACATTCCTACTATTACGACGTAGTGAGGAGGTGCAGGGTTTTCCTGTATGTGATCGAACACCATAAATTGGGTTGTGTTGAAGGAAATGGTTGGAGAGGTTTGGTGGGCCAGAATTGCGGCTCCGCCAACCCGAAGCCCAGACGACCCAGTCTTTGGTGAGCAGAGCCAAGATCTTGGGTGCCAATATTATTGTTATGTACATGGTGTCGTCATCTTGAATTTCGGATGAATTGATAGAATATTTGTTTTCTTTATGAGTGACTGAGTGATAATAGACAGGGGTGTTTGTGGGTTGTTTGTGCCTGACAGGCTAGTAATTGAGGGAGGGAGGAGATGGTGCAGTGTTAGAGACGGTATTATTTGTGAGTGGAAGAGTTAGCTTTCGAGAGACAACGTCGTCAGTTGAGCATGATGGTTTTTTTTTACATTTTTTAGCTGTTTGGGAGGATGAAAAGGTGTTAGAGTTGGAAGGCGTTGAATGTAAAAATAGGCGTGAATAAGTTTTATTGTTATTACCCTGTGGATCAGGACCAGGATGGTTTACTTGATTTTGGTATGGCTAGTTCACCAGATGCTGCCGGTCTGTTATCTGAGGGGTGGTTGTGTTTTGACTTTTCAGTTGGAGTAGTTTTGGGTTGGCTATTTTGCTTTGTTTTTTCAGCGAAGTTTTCAAAACGAGTGTTTGCTAGAGAGGGGTTAGTTTGGTTATAGATAAGTTTGTCCTCTGCCGTAGAACACTTATTCTTTGTTTTTATTGTGATGATTTCTTTGGCTTGTATGTACAAAGGGCACGTTTTAGAAGAAGAGGGGTGTGGGAGAGCGCATTTAGCACATAACGTCCGAGAGTAATTGGATGGTGAATGAGGCAGCAGACTGTATGAATTACATTTTGCACTACTGTTGCAATGCTTAGTTGTGTGTCCCAATAATTGGCAATTACGGCATCGCATTGGATTGGGGATGTATTCAGTCACTTTGGCTTTATACCAGCCGATCTCTACAGTTTTATGTGTTTGGAACAAGTCAAACGTTAATAGTATTAAACCCATTGGTTTTTTTTCCGTCATTAGGTTTTGTGAATTTATAAACCTCCGTTACCCCTTCCGGTTCCATTTCAGTGACGATTTCGGATTCAGGGACATTAATCAGGCACGGAGCATACAAAATCCTTTTCGTAGAATTAAGACGGTCATGAAGTTTCACAATAACTGGAAAAACGTTGGCAAGGTTTTTAATTTTTAAGAAATTTTCAGCAACTTTTTGAGATTTTGCTAGAATAAGCAGGTTACCGTCGCGTAGTAGGGAGACTTGTTCGTATTCTTTGCTAATGTCATCGATTGCTTTTTTTTAATAGGAAAGGGCTTAGGGAGGAGATTGATATTTCGGCACTTTTAGGAGAGATGAGTATGTACTTCGGATTTTTTGCACTAGATTTTGTGGGTAAGACAGGGCAATCGTGTAAAACGATTGAGTTGGTTTTAAGTTTTTTGTTTGGTTTGAAATCGAAAGAGAAATCATCTTCAAGATCTTTAAATCGATTCCTGTAGCTATTGGGCCCGAGGGCCATGATTGGTGTTGGGAACACTCCCGCGCGAAAAATTAATAAAAGACGTGTCAAGTATCAAATTATGCAAACGGAAAACTTTCCAAGAGTAAGACTAGAAAAGCAAAACCGGTTTGAGAGAGTGCGCACTTGGCAACAAAGAAACTAAGTTCACGGACGAACTGAGATCAATGCTATCGACTCGAAAGCTAGTCGTTGACTGTCCGAAACATTAAAATTATTAAAAATCTTCTGCACCAAATTTTACTGATAAGAATATTACTCGTATTCACGAGACCTATGGTATATCCACGGCTTTTGTAAAGCTAAACATGCTATTAAAGATCTTAAAAAAATTAATTTTCCGCGTAACAGTCCGGTGTGATTCAAGGGCTAGTCTCTGCCCTTCATACACAATTTTTTGACCACAATGGTGGCAGTGAGGACATTTTCCACACACAGAAGATTTAACTTTGGAGATTTGCCACTGCATGCCGGTGGTGACGTCAAAAAAAATGTTACATACTCTTTTTTACTAAGACGGCAGTCAATCCTTTCATGAAGATTTTGTAGTATGGATAGGCATTTTGAATATGAGATAGGAAATACAGCCGCAAAGTAACCGTGCACACATCCAGCTGAACCAACCTCTTCACTTTTTTCAACAGGAGGGAGCTAATTGTTGTAAACCTTTTAACGAATAATAATCTCTGCTAATTCCCCCTATAGATGCACCTCTATCCGTTAGCAAGGTTATAGCCTGCCTATTGCCAGGGCAGAAGTAAAGATTATGATCAGAAATAACAGAAGTAATAGCGCAGCAGTTCAGCTTAGTTCCGATAGCTCAATTAATGCAATACACCAAGTACTTTGGGTTATAACAACAACACACTTTTCTAGTGCCAATGAAACCCCATTTTTTGTTAATTAATTTTTCTAGATCAAACCTAGATTCGCATTCGAGCAGAAGCTCAGTGTATATATCTGTGGAGTCAAGTTGAGCAAATGAAACTCTGTAAATTACATTCGACCTAAATTACTTGCGTTAAAACTCTCCAGACAGTAGCTTGTTAGACACAAATATTCACCTGTATTTAAAATATATAAATACCTTTGAATTAACTTACTTTGAATGTGTTCCCAGTTTAGACCTCTAAAGATTTCATTACTCATTAATTTCGAGTCGTGGTTCTTTAAAATCTCTACAGGCATTGCACGAAACAGGAAATCAAGAAATTTCTATAAACGAAAAAAAGGAGAATAAAAGCATTTACTACTTCTCAAGCTACAATGTTCTTACCTGATCAAATTTATTCTCAGTTAACCATGAAATATAGACAGATCTTAACTCAACGGGAGCCTTAGCACAGATATTTAGAATACAGTCCCACAGAAACAGATAGGATAACGCGTCTGCTCTATTAATTGGTTCCATTTCAGGCAATTCGGTCATTTTGAAGCTAAAATGAGAGATCATTTAAGTAATATATGAGGTACGAGGGCGGTTCAATAAGTCCGTGACTTTTGGAATAAAACACAGATTTTTTGATAAAAAAATAATTTTATTTTTCAACGTAGTCTCCCTTGAGCTCTATACACTTTGTCCAACGCTTCTCCAATTTTTGTATGTCTTGGTGGAAAAGAACTTTTTTCTTGGCCAAATGAGGTCGGTTTTTTTTTTTCAAATCGTCATTGAATCGGTCCAATAAGTTGGTATAATATTCCCCATTGATTGTTCTTCCCTTTTGAAGGTAGTCAATGTGGATTATCCCGCGTGCATCCCAAAAAACAGTCGCCATAACTTTATTGGCTGACAAACCCACCTTGGCCTTCTTTGGCGCCGATTCACCCTTAGAAACCCACTGTTTTGACTGTTGTTTTTTCTTTGGTGTGTTGTGATGGATCCATGTTTCGTCCACGGTTACAAAACGGCGCAAAAACTCCTCCATATTGCGATTAAACAACGCCAAACCTTCCTGTGAAGTGAAGCACACGAAATTCACTTTTTTCCATTTTCTCCTCAAATTAGTGAGTAGTCTGATAAAAATAGCTGTCAAACACAAACTAACTGACGCAGCAAGTTTAAATTTTGACAGGAGTCAACTGACAGATGCCTGTTGGCAGGAGCAGTGTTGCTGTTTCAGTAAAGAGTTCAGAAATTCAAAAAGTCACGGACTTATTGACCCGCCCTCGTAGATGCAACTGCTTATAACTCACCTAAATTCACCCAAATACTTAAGTATCGCAGTTTCATATTTGTTCATATGTTCTTTGAATTTGCTCATGAAATGCCAGTTCGATGTAGAGTGATTGTTTTCCTCAATCTTTGTGTCAACCACATCAGCACTTTTCTCAAAAATGTCCATATCGCTGGCAATAAAGAAATGCGACAGCTGAGTAATGGTATGTGCAGATGTTATTCGAAGACTGTATATTGGCGAAGAGATATTATTTAAGAGGAGCCTAATTAGGTCATCTAGAGTGATTTTTTTCCCACTCTTGCAATGCTATAAATGAGAAGTATAATGTGTGAAAAAAATAGGTTTTGAAATCAGCTTACGTTGAAAATGACGGCATAATCTAGACATCGGACAGACGCAGAAATTTCCTTGAAAATTGCTTCATAACATGTAGAATAGTTCGTAGTTTCTAAAATATAAGTGTATTGTTAATGTTGTAGCAAAAAATATAACAACAATGTGTAAGAAATCCACAAAAAACTTACTGATATAACATTCGTTAAAAAACTTATCTAAGGACGCATTGAAAAATTTAGCAAATCTTAAATATTAGAGGACTACATCAAACTGGAGTCTTTATTGATAAAGACTGACACCCGTACGGTGTCCTATGTGACGGTGCCTTGTTCAATTGCAGGCATTATTGACTTAATTACTAGGCTGTTGCTTTATATTGAATTAATTAATAGACAACAAATAAACTCGAACTGAATTCCAGCAAGCCGCGGAATTTTGGCTTCAAATGTCTGATAAATTTGCGGTTTGTTAGCATATACCAAGGACTTTATAAAGTTCCACCACTAGCAGTAATAGAATGACGTCATATCGCACGATCTCGGTGGCAAATTCACTGGTCCATTTCGCGATATGATGCTGTCATTAGATCCACTCCTCAGTAGGTCAATGATTTTATGGACAGTATGGCATGTAGCGCCATTCTTCTGGAACCACAAATCGTCCAAATAAGAGTCATCCATATTGTCAAAGAAACGCGAGTTCCGGCCTCATTTTTGGGAGTGAGAACCGCGCCTAACAGTGCACTTTTGTGGGTCTATTTGGATTTGCCTCACTGCAGATACGGTAATTTTGCTTGTTCACAAAACCCAAAGTACCAAAAATGAGCCTCGTCATTTTTTTTTTGATAAATATAAGGACATACTCGTACTTCAAACTCCTCAAGAACGCAATTTGCGAACACCTGTCGCAAGCATTGGTCTAGCTAGTTTTTATAAGGACTACATCGATCGGTCAAGGGCCAAACGACAATGTCGGATCTTTCGCCAAACTTTCTTGTGTCAGCACATTACGTTGAGGCGTTGTTGTGCAAATTTATCTACAATACGACGAATAGCAAGGTCAATTGATGAATTATGAGGACCAAACAATGCACGTATCTTTAGCGGGACGCATGGTGATATCGCGAAGCAACTTTTATTCAGATATTTTATTTTACATTTACATTTTTATTTAGATAAAGTTCGCCGACCTTTTCAAATCTGACCCCAAGTCAAATTAGGAAAGTTTCGCAACTACTTTGGTGATCTAATAATCCAGTGTTAATGATTGGGTTAGTCACATCATGTGCTTTTGGTTAGCGAAACTAAGCTTACCAAAAGACACAAAATGAGGCACAGAAGATATAAGATAGTACGGAGAAACCGATCCAACTCCATTCAAGGAAGAGAAGGCGTTGCAATCTTTGTAAGAAAAGGATGCATCGTGTATATCCCTCTACGCACTTAAGGCTACTTCTCAATCCACCTTATTCATCTCACAGCTCGAGACGCTTTTTCCATTCCTAAGGCTGGAATTGGAGCAGAATTATTTTATTATCGGTGGAAATTTCAACGCCAAACATAAAGATTGGGGAAATAATACACCAAATACTAGATTGAACCTACTATTCAATTGGTGGGGTCAGCACAGTGTAATGTATCGACTCGGCCTTAAGGCGACGGATCTATTTGGATCTCCTGCTGTTCATTCGAATAGAACTAATAGACACTAACGAACATACTACAAACAATCTACGCACTTTCGGGTATGACACTGACCATTGCGGTCTCAGCAGCAAAATAAATGTTCCCAACGAAACTGCACAATTGGAAGAATTTATTCGAAGGCAATCCATCAACTATAGTAGGGTGCGTTGGACACATTTCTCCAGAATACTGGCCAGAGCACTCCCATCGAATTAGCTACATACATACCCACCGTATAATAGAAATCTGTCAAACGAGGAGATTGACAGGTATCTAAAACTAATGGAAAAGACAATTAAACGAACAATGGATAAAACAATACCTCGGTATCAATACACTGACAACAAAGATTTATTCCGCAACGCAACCATTGACGCAATGCACCGACATACAAGTAGACTGCTATCAAGACTAAAAACCTTGTACAGACAATTTACTGACAGACATAACCCTTAAATCACGACACTGAAGTCGTCGATTGAAAACCTTCAAACAATAATAAAAGAAAATTACAGAAATTCTGTAAGTTTGTGTTTGAACAATAAAATCCGGGCTGTAAACACCAGCAACCCGAATATATTGTGATAACCACTTAAATGTGAGCAGCGACATCTAGATTCACAGAGCAAAAAATTTCGATACTCGAAGACCAGAAGATTTCGATACGTGGGATAGGACTTATTGTGTGTAAAAAAAAAGAAAAAAAAAGTGTTTTCTGACTATTTGAAAAAGCTAGAATGGGTCGAAAACTATTACAGTTGACCCTCGTCCAACTCAAATCCGAGTTGAACAAGAGAAGCCTCAGCGCCAGTGGAGGAAAAAGTGACCTGGTGCTCCGACTTCAGGAGGCTTTGAACAACGAGGGACATGATCCTGATGCACATTCCTTTGATGTTGACGAGGATGAACAGACAAGTACCGGCAATGACATGGCTGCAATGATGCAACTCCTCTTATTAAAAATGGACGAACAAAACAAAAAAATGGACGAACAAAATAAAAATCTGGAAGAACAAAAGAATAGCCTCGAACAAAAGCTGGATGAACAAAAGAAAAATCTAAACGAGCAGAAGAGCAGCATTGAACAAAAATTCAACGAACAAACCAACAATCTGCACGGTCTTCAACAGAAAATGGATGAACAAAAGAATAATCTGGAAGAACAAAAGAACATTCTAAAGCAAAAAGTCGAAGAAATCGATGACAAATTTGAAAGAATAGAGAAGAACGTTGATGACAAATTTGATAGAATAGAGAAGAATGTTGGCGAAAAATTCGAAGAAATGGACAGCAAAGTTCAGCAACTGGCAAAAGAGCTCGACACAGTGCGAAAATAGAAACTGCGAGAATGTTCTTTAAGCGGTCCAAGGAGAAAAGTTTTGAAGCCTCCCAACAGGCAGACAATGACATCGAACCAATATTGGCCTGGAAAGAACACGAGGAAAGACCAAGCTGGCAGCAGATATCAGATCGGAGCCAAACTCTGAAGGCATACTGGGCACAGTGGGACTCGCTTTTTGTGCAAGATGGATTGCTGAAGAGAAAATGGGAAAGTGCAGATGGGACAACATCTCGTATGCAGCTAATTGTGCCACGGTCCAGAGTCAACCAAGTACGCCATGAAATACATGACGGAATCTCAGGAGGCCATTTGGGAATAAACAAGACGTTGGAAAAGGTAAGGGAACGTTTCTATTGGCTAAGCGCTAAACAAGATGTCGAGAATTGGTGCAAAAAGTGCATAAGATGTGCGGCTACCAAGGGTCCAAAAGTAAAGAAACATGGACAAATGCAACAATACAATGTCGGAGCACCTTTCGAACGAATAGCCATCGACATCGCTGGGCCGTTTCCCGAAACCTTTAATGGGAACCGATATACCCTCGTAGTCATGGATTACTTCAGTAAGTGGCCGGAAGTGTTTGCCATCCCAAATCAAGAGGCTAAAACCGTAGCCGAACAGATAGTCAATAACTGGGTGAGCAGATTTGGGGTCCCAATGGAGCTGCACTCTGATCAAGGGCGAAACTTTGAATCAAAAGTCTTCCAGGAAATATGCCAATATTTGGGAATAAGAAAGACAAGGACAACGCCACTACACCCTCAATCTGATGGAATGGTCGAGCGATTCAATCGGACCTTGAATGAGCATCTATCTAAGGTTGTCAGCAACTGCCAGCGGGATTGGGATCGACACATACCCCTCTTCTTAATGGCCTACCGAAACGCGGTCCATAGCTCAACAGGGCACACACCATCCGAGATCTTATTTGGTCAAACAATTCGGTTGCCAAGTGAAGCAAAATTCGGATCCCCACCGACGGAGCCCAAAGAGGTGAACGAGTACGTGAATGACTTACGCGGCAGGATTCGTAAATTGCATGAAGACACCAGAGAAAAGATGAAGCTAGCAAGCAGCCGCATGAAAACTAGGTACGATATCAAGGCGAAATCTTCCGGTTTCAACGAAGGAGATCTGGTTTGGCTGTATAATCCTCAGCGTAAGAAAGGCAAATCACCAAAATTGCAACAGGACTGGGAAGGTCCATACAAGATGATAACCCGCATTAATGACGTTGTCTACCGGAGCCAGCGTGGGGATCGAGGAAAATTGAAAGTGGTCCATTTGGATAGAATGTGTCATTTCAACGGGATGCTGAATGACGAAGTTGTTCGGGACGAACAACTGTAGGAAGGGAGCAATGTGATAACCCCTTAAATGTGAGCAGCGACATCTAGATTTACAGAGCAGAAAATGTCGATACTCGAAGACCAGAAGATTTCGATACTGGAATAACAAAGTCTCGACTGGAGAGTGGAATCGAATTTTCTAGCAAATTGGAAATTGTATGGGACACTGGATGGCGAGGATTGTTCTCGACGTATGTCATTCGAGTATAAATACCAGCATCCCCAAGGTATGCAAGTCAGTCCATCAGTTGAATTTGAAGTGTAATTAGGAGAAGTGATCAAGTGGTTTAAGTAAAAGATAAGAAAAGTATAAGCGGTTGAGAAATTGGATTGTATTGAGAAACAATTAAATAGTGAATTGTAACTGTACTGAATAAAGGGATTTCTATTGAAAAGAATAAGTTCTATCATTTGTACCCACACAAACATTTTACAATACAGTTTTTGCAGGGCAGATGTTCATAAACGTCATACGCATTCAAAGATGATGGCTGAATCGGATTTCTATCTCGTGAACAGTAAGCACATATGTACATATCGATTATATTTATTTGTTTTTATCAGTTTTAGCAACAACTTATTTTTCTTTATTAGTCTGTTTCGAATAATTATAATTGTTATTACTTGTACTCTTACAAACATTTTCCAACACAATTTTCTCAATAACTTTTGTCAAGGGTTTGTGTGAAAACGTCAAATGCGAATGCACGAAGAAAATCATGCAGATGACAAGGAAGGAGCGACTTTCCAGTAAATGTACAAATGACATAATTGGCCCGAACCACGACCTGGAAAATCGAATCCTTGTGCACAATTTCTACCCTCGAAATGAAATATTGAACTATCGATTCGAGAGCTCGGGTTTCACCCAGTTCAGTGACGAGAATGTGGTAAATAATATCATCACCGACGAACCCACCTTCATTTTGAAGGAAGAGCTTCAAACGATCTTCGAATCACTTAGAAGTAAGATATCAGTGGGAATCGATGAAACACCGAACATTGAGCTTCGACATATCCTAATATACCACCCTGTTTAATAATGCAATGAATAACGCCCATTATCCAGCCATATTCCATCCCCAAAAGGGATAAAGACACTTCCAATCCGGCAAATCTCCGGTCGATCAGTCTTCTTCCAAATATCAGTAAAGTGTTCGAGAAAGTAATCAATGGGGTCCTGACTAAGTGGGTTGAGGACAAAAAAATAGTTCAGGATAATCAATTCGGTTTCAAGGCTGCGTCTAAGCTGATTTCTGATATCCAATGGAAGAAAGGCAAGAACGAGTGCATTGGAGCCTGACTAATTGATTTGGAGAAAGTCTTCGATACCGTATTGTCGCAGAGACTCTTCTTCAAGTTGAACAAGCTGGACAAGGTGATACACCAGACATACGTGCGAAAACACGAGGAAAAACTATCAACTGAACAATTACCTTCGCCCTCCTGTCACGGTTCGCGGCAGTAGAAAATGGGATATGTATAACATTCAACATTATTGACTTTTCCTTAATATTTTTTTGTCAGAACAGATCATTTAGACAAAGAACTAGTCTACTGTATTCATAGTATGTGCCGAAACCCTGCACATCACCGCCGAGTACCTGCAGCCTGATGCGAGCATATGCCGCACACTCAAATATGTAAGTAGTGCTCGGCGGTGTCATCATTACTTTTACAGTAGACGTTGAAGGATGTTGTGTCATTTATGAGTAGCACGCTTAGATGTTTAGCAAAAGCATATATAGCACCCAGTTACGACGCCAGTAAGTCGTCTTCAGTCTTTTCGGCTGAGGAACAGCGGGGAAGTCGCTGACTCCTTAGAGGTATAGCACTCGTTTGGTCTGAGGGCATCGTGGAGAGTCATGGTTATCTGCATTTATACTCACAACTGTCTGTGAAAAGCATAACCGAAGATTCAAGCAGCCCTAATAGATTTTTGGTTGTTGGGAAATTCTCCTTTGAGCATTGCCTGCTTGCCACTTACTTTTCTAAGTTGCGCTACAGTTCGGAGTGAACCTGGGGATCAAACAAACAAGATACTGCTACCCTACCCCAACACCGATTCTTTAAATTCTTCAGTTCATTGCCATTGGAAGAGTGTATTTCAACTTTGTCGTCCTCCAAAGCGACACAAGCATACATCTTAAATTTGGAGTCTTCCGTGAAGATTCGACTGACGATGCCGATGGCATTTCTGGGTACAGCGAAATTCGAATACATATTTTTACAGCAAGAGGAGTTCTGGTATCATTGCATCAGACGACTTGCATAACCAACTATCATTGCCAACGACCAATCCATATGCAATGGCTTGGGAGCTGAAGAGAGATCCTGGGGTAAAAAAAATCAGCTGTTTCTGATCACCTTGGACGATTTGGAGAAACAAAAAATCCTCGAAAAATTTACAGAAAATCGTCAAGCTCTTCGTCGCACCTTTTGTATAACAGAAATTAACCATTCCTCGATTAAGTTGAGACGTTCGAATGAAGGGATCCTGTACGGCAACTGACGCTGTTCAGCTTAGTAGATGGAGGGAGTTGAAATGCCAGGCGTCATCCTAAGCCGAGACTCCACGAGAAAAGCCACTATTTGATGGTCAACATTCGGAATAATCTAATTTACTTTTAAGATTCGTGGCGAAACCATCACAGCATAAAAGTACTTTCAAGAAACTGACAAAACACATCAGGAACTGTTACGTCTACGTCCAATATTGATCAGTTACACATTGCACAACAGTCGTTGTAAAAGCTATAGGTACCAACTGGGGTACGAAACGCTGCCGCGCCCACCGCACAGCGAAATTTTCGACAACCGACAACCACTTCTTCAAGCATCTCGACCACCTCTTTCAAATGAATACTTTCCACAATCAAGTCGATATTCAGAACGGCTTTAAGAATTTTTTCGCGTCCAGATGTTCTAAATTTTATGCAACCGGAATAAATAAACTTGTTTTGCGTTGGCAAAGTGTATAGATTCTTATTTCGAGCAATTGTTCCGCTATTCACCTTTTCAAATATATAAAGATAACCTTGTCAAACCGCTATTATTATTGTAGAAAATATAGCCGCTATTGACTAGAACTTATTGTTTTTGCTTCTATAATATGTGGTCCAATTCAGTGTGGACAGATCTCTGTTTAAGACATCAGTTAGCGCTAGAAATCTTTAAAGAATAATATTTTTTTTTTTGTTATTATTATTACAATATTTTAACAATATCTTTTAAAGCTTATATTTAATATTTAATACATATAATAATAAATTCAATTAAAATGATACGTAAAAAGGTAATTGTATAACTTTAGCCTAGTCAAGACAGTGATGAAAGTACTTATCAAGTTATACAAAAAGAAAAATTCAAATAGTTTTATTGTTGGGGAAACAATAGAAATTCATAATGAACCAAAAAGTGTATAAATTAATTTACATCATCGGATTTAATAAAACATGAACTTCTGAATGATTAAATGAGAAAAGGCACTTTTTTATTTCATTAAAAAATACTGTTTTTACCCTCTCACACCTAAGTTTTGCAGGTAATCTATTAAATAAACGAGGAACGTTAACATGGAAACAATTAGAAAAGTGCGTTTTTTTAATGGTTGGCACAACTACAAAATTGCTGGAGTTGATTCGCAAGCTATAGTCGTCTTGCACTCTAGCTTTAAAATAGCCTGAATTGATGAAAAAAATCTTTAAAACTTTGTAACAGTAAAGGTGTCTTAGAGGAAGAAATTCAAGAGATCTGAATAGCTCAAAACTTGGTGATTAGCTTTGGAAATAATTCTTATCGCATGCTTCTGTTTTATTAATAAGGGTTTTATTTTATTGAAATACGTACCACCCCAACAAGAAATTCCATATTCCAACTTTGATTTTAATAACCCGTTGTAAACCAATTTTAAAACAGGAAGATTGCAGTGCATACTAAGTTGGAATAATTGTCTTACAACTCCGTTCATATATTTTTTGAAATAGGTTGAATGGTCATTCCAACATAATTTTCGATCGAATATAATACCTAAATATTTAAAACTGTCAACACGTTCGATCAAAAAGCAATTTGCGTTGCAGGTATTCTGATTGTTCAAAACCATATCTCCCAAGACAAATCGGTTGCAAGTTGGTGAATGATAATGTAAAGGTATTCCTTGGGAAACGTTACCTCTGATATTAAATAACATGAACTTCGTTTTGTTGCTTATTATCATCAGCTTATGAAAATTAAACCATCTTCTAATAATATCTAGGTCAAAATTTACATCTGCAAACATATCAATTAAATTATTGTTTGAATAGAAAAAAGATGTATCATCAGCAAATGCTGTGATTTTACCTTTAAACGGTTGTAAAAATAATGAGTTAGCATAAATAAGAAAGAGGATTGGACCCAAAACTGATCCTTGAGGAACACCCATATTTAAAAATTTTTGTGAACTGAAAGCATTTTTAATCTTAACAACTTGCTCACGGTTGGATAAATAGGAAGCAAACCATTTATAAATTGAGCCTCTAAAACCCGCTTTATAGAGCTTATTAAGCAGCAAAGAATGGTTCACCATATCGAAGGCCTTACTTATATCAATAGAAAGAGTTGATGGAATTTGAGAATAATTTAAACTATTATATATTTCACCAGACAACTTTAATAAAGCTCCTTCTGTTGATTTTCCACTCCTAAAACCAGATTGGCAATCACTTAAAAAACGAGTTCTATCTAAGAATGATTAGATTCTATTTTTAATGCCCTTTTCAAAAACTTTTTAAAAAACAGATAGTATAGAAATGGGACGATAATTAATAAGTGACATTCTACAATATCACCTTTTTTATGCAAAGGAAGAACTACAACAGTTTTCAATCTGTTAGGAAAAACTCTTTTTTCTACACAAAGTTGAAAATGTAGCAAATAACATCAAAAATATGAAAACTTATATGTTTTAAAAGGAAACTTGAAATATTATCAGTGGATGAGGAACTAGATGTTTTAAGAGACATAATGATTTTTGAAATTCAAGGGCAGAAAATTGATCAAAGTAAAAACTATCGGATTGAATATTGTCATAAACTAAAGAATCACCATTATTATGAACGATATTAACAAAAAAATTATTAAACAAGTTAGCAACTTCAGAGGGATCTGAAACAACAAGATTATCGTTTTAATATATTTTTATTAAGTATATCATGAACAACTCTCCATTTTTCTTTAGAGTTCCCAATATTTCGTGCTAGTTTATTACTATAATATGAATTTTTACAAAGTGGGATTTCAATTTTAACCTCTTTACATAATTTTTCATAATAATTATTTAATCTCTGATTTCTTGGATGTTTCTTCATAATAAAGGAAAGTTTATTTTTCTTCAGCCACCAAGCGTCTTTTAAACCGGCAACATCGTTTGTGATTTCGCTCCCTTGTTCGGTTAAGTCTAAACGGTACTTTTTCTCCTTATCGTTTTTTTTACTCTTTATTCTTTTTCACTTTACTCGGTTATAAAAGTGTTTATATATATTATACGAATATAATGCGTAGCTATCTAATATGGCCCTTAGGCCATTATCGATGTCTGGTAACAGGTTCAGCCTCCTCGATATGGAGCTGCAACCTGGCCATAATAACAAAAAACGTAAAAAAAACAAACTATACTCATATTGACCTCAGCCAACCATCTTAAACTAATTCAGCCCTATCTGACCCTAAATTCATAATAATTTCCTCTAATGACGAAAAAAAACCCCCTTTGTTCCATAAGCATTTTCTTATTAAAAAAAGCTATTAACGGCATTAGTACCGCTTATGAAAATATAACGGAACTACGTGACGGTAGTCTCCTCATACTTGTCAAATCAGAAAAAATTGCTAACTTATTCCTTTAAAAAAAAAATCTGGCAAATCTATGCCCAATTTCCGTGAAGCATCACTCTACTTTAAATTCTTCCAAGGGTACAGTATATGCACCTTGCCTAATACAAGTATCCGAAGAAGAAATAGTGAAAGAGATGAGAAGCCAGGGAGTAACTGAAGCTTATAAATTCAAAAAAACAACATCCGAGAACAAACTTCGTGCCACTGGTCTTATTCTTCTTTCATTCGATCGCTTCCGTCCTCCTAGCAATGTCAACATTGGATGGCACAATGTAAAAGTAGAGGAACACTTTCCAAATCCGATGAGTTGCCGCAATTGCCAACTCCTGGGCCATACTACCAAGAGATGCACCGGGGCAGCATCCTGCGAGAAGTGTAATCTCCCTCCTCATCAATCCAACGAATGTACACGCATTTCCTGTGCCAACTGCTCCCTAGACCACGCATCATCTTCCAAATTGTGTAAAAGTTACCTCATGGCTAAAGAAATTCTAAAAATTAAAACAATAAACAAATGCACAATGGCTGACGCAAAAAAAATATCCAAAGAACAAAACCCTATCCCGTTATTGTCTGCTACATACGCCGCTGTCGCTCAAAATGCGTCTGTTTCTATGCCACTCGCACCTTCTCCAACTACATCATCTGTGAAACCCATCTCATTTCAAGTTTCCTCTCCCAGTTCCGCATTAACGGAACTTCCTCTTTCTGCCGTACAAAACGCAAAATCCATACATAAACCCAATTCATCACCCAGCAAACAAAACCAAACTACAATGCAGGTTCTCCCGCAATCTTCTTCCCCCTCCCCTTTCTCGTCAGTTCATATCACACAAAAAATATCAATTTCTCCCACTCTAAATAACCTTAACTATAAAAATGTAATAACCAAGAGCTCAAATTCTGACACGTCAGTCATTCCTCAAACCCAAACCAATACTTCCTACTCTCCTTCTCCATCTCCCGACTCACTCAATTCTACTACAATCATCCTTTCTCAAACTCCATCAAACCTTCCTTCCCCACTCAACAATATAACAAACACTCTTATTTCAAATAACAACTACTTCATTACTGATTATGGAATGGAACTTAAATGGCTATAAGAACAACTTACATGAGCTACAGCTTCTGATAAGCGACATGAAACCAAACATAATTTCCCTTTAAGAAACCCATATTCCCTCCAACTCCCATCCCTTTCCCACTAAGCAATATTCCTCATATCCCCATAACCATGACTCTATCACAACTTCTAAACAAGGCGTCTGCCTTCTCATTCACAAATCTATTCCTCACACTCCTATCACAATAAATTCAAACATTTCGGCTATTGGTGTCGAAATTAACCTCAATATCCTTATAACTGTCATTTCCCTTTACATTCGCCCCGATCAAAATTTCACCTTACAAGATTTCCAAGCTATCCTAGTTGGGATAAATACTCCAATACTTATAACTGGGGACTTCAATTCTTGGAGTCCTTCTTGGGGTTCTGAAAAACAAAACAAACGCGGCAAGCTTGTTGATCATTTCAATTCTTAATGACGTCCGCCCCACCCACTTTTCGACACACAGTACATTGACTCACGTTGAATTATCCCTTATATCTCCTTCACTCATTCCGAAATCTACGTGGAATATTTCCGACAACCTCTCTGGTAGCGACCACTTTCTCATTTTTATTACAATTACATGTGGCGCTTACAATTTAAACGTTAAACCCAATAAAAAATTCCTGCTCGACAGAGCTAACTGGGATCTTTTCTGTTCCACTCTTTCAAACGAACTTCTTACCAGGATAGTATCGCCCAACATCAACAAAGAATCTGACCTTATCCACAAATCCTTACGCACTGCCGCCAACCTTACTATTCCTCAAACAAGCGACAAATTTCATAGAAAAACAGTTCTCTGGTGGAATGAAGAAATTAGTGGTCTTCGAAGAAAAACAAAAGGTTTGGTACAGTTTTAAAAAATTCCCCACTAATCCTAACCTCATCCTTTATCGCAAGCTGAACGCTAAATTCAAAAAAACAATCCAGGCTGAAAAAAGGGCCTGCTTCAAAAAATTTACTGCGAACATAAATCCTAACAGCACGTCGCAAAAACTTTGGGCTGACATCAGAAAATTAGCTGGCACTTTTACTCCTAACACCATCAAAATTATAAAAACAAACACTACAGTAATTACCAGTCCAACAGAGATAGTCGAACATCTTGCTCAGACCTTTGAACAGCTTGCTGAGGACTCTAATTTCAGTTCAAAATTTAGCTTCGAAAAATATAAAATCCTTAACACCCCAAACACTTCCTTTAATCCCACTCCTTCCGCTATTTCGATCGAATCCAGTATCAATATGGTAGAACTCGCAGCCTGTTTGAACCAAGTAAAAGGCAAAACACCTAGCTTCGATCGAATATCCTATCCCATGTTAAAAAACTCCCCCCCCCCCCATTTTAAAACAACGCTTATTATCACTGTATAACAATATTTAGAACTCAGGCGCAATTCCACACTCATGGAAAGTTGCCAATATCATCCCAATTCTTAAACCAAACAAAGATCCTTCCTCCACCTCCAGTTATCGTCTTATCTCCCTTCTTTCATGTACTAGCAAAATTTTGGAAAAGATCATCGCCAAACGCCTTCTTTGGTTTCTCACAAAAGAGAGACTACTTGACAATAGACAAATTGCTTTTAAAACAGATATCTCCACTCAAGATACCCTCATTCATCTTGACCACTTTGTGTCTTTAACGCTATCTGAGAGAAGCCACGTTTCCATCTTAAATTTAGACTTTGATAGGGTTGGTGTACACGTTGTATAAAAACCAACTATTAAAATGGAGAATTGGCCCTACAATTTTTGGGTTCATAAAATCTTTCATGTGCAACAGGAGTTTCCGTGTTAGGCATTGCAACATCTACTCGAACATCCACAAACTGAAAAATGGTATCCCACAGGGATCACCACTATCTGTCGTTTTATTTGCCATAGCGTTTAACGAAATCAGTATAATAATTGATAATTTTCGAAAGGTAGAGCACACACGCTGACGATCTTATTATTTTTTCAAAATGTAAAGATCTAATAGCGGTGGCTGATACCTTCTCCCACATTGGCGATGCTTTGCTAAGGTGGTGTGAATACTCAGGTGCTTCTATTTCTTATTCAAAATCTGTAATTTTTCACATTTTTAAAAAACATTCATATATTTATTTTTGACTCTAAATATAATTTCAAAAACCATTGTACATACATTAAAAAAAATCTTACTGCCAGGGTAAATCTAATTAAGTATCTATCTTCCAAAAATAGTAGAGCTAATATACATACCCTTGTAAATATTATAAAATCGTTTATTCTTTCAAAAATTGACTATGGTCTTCCAATATATGGTAGATGCTCTAAATCTTCTTTTTAATTAATTTCAACACCCTACCACGCTGCCATCAGGACAAGTATGAAAGCTCTTCGCTCTACCCCATCAAGAATTTACTTACGGAAGCAGGACTTCCCCATTTGACTGAGAGATTCGACCACCTTACTTCCAACATCATTCAAAAAATCAACTCCCCACATATATCATCTGTCCACAATGATGTGAAAAGGTCATTAATTCGTAGAAGAACGCAAAAACGCCAATCAAGTCTATACAATGCTCTTACTTCCGCTAAGGATTTAAATATTCCGATCCATATAAATGAACAAATAAGCTACACTCAACCCCCATGGAACCTTCCTAAGCACATTATAATTACGGATCTAAGCAGATATATAGCAAATCAAGTACTAATGACAACACCTACAAAGCCTTATTCCTTAGCATCGCAAACAACTACAAATCCCTAGGCTGGAACATGATTTTTACTGATGCTTCTAAAACAAAAAACCATGTGTCATTTGCAGTTGTCGACGAAAATGGTTCAATTCTATCCAAAAGTCTTCTTCCAAATTTTTACTCCGTTTTCACTGCAGAAGCTTTTGCTATCTATTGTTTTGCTTTCTTTCTATTGTTTTGATAGAATATTCAAAAAAGAAAAAGACGATTATATTCTCCGACAGCTTATCTGCTATTAAAAACATTTCCTCCTCTATTACAATCGTCGGCACAATACGGGACCTTCTTATAGCAAATAGTGCAACATTAAAAATTGTTTGGATTCCCAGCCATATAGGGATCAAAGGCAACGAGGCTGCTGACAAGGCAGCGAAATCTGCAGTTAATGAACCCTTATTAATGTTCTACCAGTATAGCAAAAAAGACATTAAAGACTTCATCCTCATTAATTTTAAATACAGAAGGAAAATTGCTTGGAAAGGTTATAACCATGCCTACAAAAACTTTAATCCTAACCGCGTCAAACCGATTTATCCCAATAATGTCTCACAAAATAAAATAAAAATATATACGAGACTCAGACTTGGACACACATATCGCACACACCAACATATTTTCAATAAAGAACTACCCCCACTATGCCATCTTTGCGAAGAAAGAACTACTCTTACGATGACCCACCTACTCTCCTGCAGCAAAGCTTCATCAGTCAGCAAATCTATTTCCAACCATAGTTTAAGTTTTCTGCTATCCAATGTAAATACTAAAAATATTGTCTATATCTATAAGATTATTACCTCTCTTAAACTCGAAAACTGTATCTAATTTTTTTTTCTCCTCTTTATTCTAATTACCTAGTTGTAGGCTCTGGCAGCTAACTCTAGTTTAAGTAATTATTAAGTTTGTAATTTACTTATAATTTAATAAAATTTTAATAATAATAATAATTATTTTTCTTTTTGATTTTTTTAACTAATGAAGGAGTCATCCATTGCTTAAGACATTTAAATTTGTTGTTATTTTTACTCATTATTTGGCTACAGCTATGAATATGATATTGTAGTTTATTAAGAAACAAATTAAATGCAACTGTGGGATCAATCGCAGAGTAAACTTCATCCCAAAACTCTAGACTTAAATTTGCTCTTAAGACTGACAAATCAGTTTTTTGATAATCAAAATTCTCAAAATTATTTTCTCTAAACTGGTAACAACTGAGTTGAATACCAGTTAGACGATGATCGGTTATTTTTAAATCAAGGACAATTGTTTTATAACGACCAATATGTTTCTGTGAAATCTTAAAAACACATGATCCAGACAAGAATTTAATCTAGTAGGTTCATTTATCACAGACTCAAAACCAAATGATGAAAACGAAGTTAGATAACTATCAACATCCGGTGAATCACACAGAATGTTTATATTAAAATCACCTAAAAGAATTATATTTCTACATTTGGCTATCCAAAAATACCGACATTTCTTCCAGTAAGCAACTTAATAAACATTTATGAAATCTATAGACACATATATGTAAAACAATAACTTACGCCAGAAATTTTTCAATTAACGTTTATAATATCAGCAAATTGGTATTTGTTAACTATACAATTGGTTACATTGGTATTATAATATACAGCGACGCCACCAGCAGCATAAGATTCATTACAAGTCGCTTCAAAAGAATAGTTTGGAATTAAATCATAGAAATCTTTTTGTTCTTTAAATATCCAAATTTCAGTAAGGAAAATTAAATCTGGTAAATGATCCAGAGGTGTGAGATGAGATAGAAAGGTATTGAAATTAGTTCGCATACTGCGAATGTTTTGATGTATAACAGAAAAACCAGACATTAGTTCATTATTTTGATGTTCTATACAAAAACATCTAGCATCATCAGTATTAAAAGAGAAAGAATTATAGTTATTGCTTAAATCATTTTGAGGAGGTGTGCCTAAACTATTATTAATTCTAATCTAATATAATAATTTAAGTTAAATTAAATTTATAAATGTCCTCAAAAGATTTAATTTTCATAACTTTATCTCCCTCTTTTTTTCTAATACAAACAGTTGAATCTCTAACCCATACAATTTTACATTTATTATTAAGTTTAAGTTCATTTGTCATTTTTAGTAAAGACCTAGTGTACTTGGTAAATCTTGTAAATCTTCTTGCTGCTACTGTTGTTGTTGTTGCCGCTACTCTGCACACGGAAGATGTTTGATGACAAAATGCCATTTTTCTCCTTAATTTTTTTCATCACATTGATCTTTTGCAACAATGTTGTGAACTTCACGCATACGATGTTGCTGGTTGTGGAGTTTTTGTTTCTGCCTTGAATGGCTTTAACAAAGCAAGAATCAATGCCGAGTGAGTTCATCTCCTCACCAATAACAGCTGTTACCAATTCATTTACTCTCTCAATTACGCTATATCTATTAACATCTGGGATACCAATAATATCCACCGAGCACTGTTTCCCTTTCTGTTCCAGCCAGTTCAGCTTCGCCTCCAGGTCATCAACTCTATTGTGGAGAGAAATACTGCACTCTTCAAGAGATTTAATTTTTGAGAGCGCCTCGGTATTGACTTGCTTTAGCTGCATGATTTCGGTGTACAGCATTTGGAGAGTAATTGTTTGCTGAACCATAATGTTGTCGTTTTTAGGAGATGGGGTAACTGATTGCTGAACTATACTGGTGTCATCTTTGAGAGAGGGAGATGGATTAAGTGGTAAAGTTGACGGACTATTAGCTGATGTGTTAATGGGAGCATCTCCAAAATTTGATTTTCTCCGCATAGAAACACAAATAATACACTTGTATCCTTGAACACTTTTTTTATAATAGTCTATTTCTTTTTTTTCCATTTTGACACACTTTCCATGATACGATTCTTTACAATTTATGCACTGAATCTTAAGTTCATTTCTTTCAACTTTTAATTTACACAAGCCGCAGTTCATTTTTACTATTATTATTATTATTATTTTTTTTTTTTTTTTATGTTAAAAAATTCTTTTCACTGAAGTGCTTATCTATGTATCAATAATAATGTAAGACAATAAGGAGTCGGAAAGTTGTTCTTTTGGTATATTTTCATTTTAAAACGGTAGGATCCTACAGGTGTGTTCACAAAGAACCTAACTGTCTATGAAACCCTGACTGAGAGAGGGCGGAAGTGGTCTTAGCACAGTTTCAGATCCTCAGATATCCTTCCTTGAGTATTGCTTAGTAAAATTAAAATGCGCAAGTTAAGCAAAACTCCCGGCCAAGTAATACCAAAGATTGCTTATGTATTCCATTTTAAACGCAATCGTATTTCAGTCATGTGGTTAATGAATATCACTGCATGAACTCCTAAATTCATCGAGTCAGTGGTCCCAGAAAAACGGATGATATTCCCCAAACACCTCTATGAAGTCTAGAGAAAACAACAGCAAAGTATTTGCGTAAAAGTTGATACCAGCAAACTGATAAATAAGGAAGAACGTTTTTTTTTCGTTTCAGACCCTTCTCAGTTAAAATATCCATGTTTTGACGATTATTATTATTATTGTTTATTAAAACGTAAATAAATTTACATCTTAATCTGTATAATACAGCGCTCACTACCAGGGCTATCAGCCAGGATTGAAGAAATTATTTTCTGTGAATGTAATTTTGAAGTTTTAGCTTCTGTAATAGATTGTATACGTCTTTGATATTTTAAGTAGACGTGGTTAGTAATAGCCTAATATGTCTATGAATTTTTTGTTAAATAAATTATTACAATGATGATTAACTATTGAGGACTCGAGTACGAAATGTTCAATTGACAGGACAGCATACTCCCCCTCATTTAGTCTAAAGAAATATGTTATCCCAGATAGCTTGAAGCATGACACGGCATATTTAAAGGCCACATCTCTCATCACAACCAATGCGATACATCATGGAGGGTTCTATTACTAAATTCAACTCACTTGTAGTTGCAGTGAAAGAAGCTAGTTTTGACCTGACTGCTGAAAAAATGTAGACCCAATGTCAATCTTTTACTTACCATTTACTGATACTAAATTGTAGAAACTTCTGAATAGCACAAGGTTAACATCGGGTGAAAATAAATTCTCCCATTCGTCTATCATATTTGAAAGAGCCTCTGTGGAACTCTTTTGCTTTTCACTCCTTATGAAATCAGCCAACGCCGCATACAATTTGAAGACTGAAATAACAAACACAGGGACCTAAAAGAGAAAATTTAATTTCAAAACGTAGAAGTTGGTACAAGTATCTCGTTTTCTTAGTTAACCTTTGAATTTTTATAGTCTCCAATACTTTTAGAGACACTTAGCACCCAAGAACTAAGGCCTATTCTAATGACATCCCAGTTTTTAATTGTCAATTCGTAGGGAAATCTTGTAAGCACATCTGTTAGTAAATTAATAAATTCCACAGCTCTAGTCACATCACGAAATTCCTTCTGGGTAATATCACTAAAAGAAAGCGGTTATAATTGGTAATATCTGAAGAAGTTGGAAGCCTTTTTATAATTGCCTTACGTATTGTAGAGTAAAAGTTCCTTATCTAATCGTTTTTGATTTTCAGAAATCTCAGTGATGTAGCTTAATGCTTTAGTTATGATCTCTTTGTCGGAAATGTTGTTAGTATCCTTGTTAAAGTTGTTATCAATCAAACATCGGAAGGTCACACATTTATGCCAGATATCAGTGTCTCTTTTCAATATCGGATTGTCAGAACTGATAACTCCGGAAGTAAAACCCGACAAAATAAACTAAAACATTATCAGAAAATATATAAATGGAGGCCTATTGGATAGGTATAAAATACTTTACCTGAAGCAAATTAACATAAGTACCTGGTGCCTCTCTAGTGATAAAGAACTCGATGAGATCTTCTTCTAGCAGAATCAGTGCACTTTCCTGAAACTGAGCATATTGAGGTATTTCTACCAAGTATGGAATTGCTCTGGTGGCAGCCAAGTCACTGAAAGCGGCATCTTTAAGTAATCGATCTTTTATTTGCACCACATGCTCTTCTTCGATGGTTTTCAGTAGAAGTTTAAGTTTCTCGGAAATTTCCAACATGATTTCAACTTGCTCTTTCCTTGTCTGAAAAAGTATTAAAAACCGAAAATCTGAGTAATACATTATGAAGCTTACTCATTTGTACACCAACCTTAGACCAATTAGTTATAAGAGATTCTGCGATAGCGGCAATTTTCATAAATTCTAATGCCATGTCATACATTTTGTTAGTCCATTTTTTTAGTAGAGACTCGTTTGCATCAAAATAGTCTTCCGTACATTCCTCATCATCAGCAGATTTTTCAGGGGCATCCGATCTATGAATTGCTTTCATACTGCAAAACATTTTTATGACTGCTGTTAAATTGAGTAGATTCCTTCGAAAGAACAAGTTTACGTCGACATCCTTGCCAGCATCGTCCGGTAGTTCAATAACTGCTAGACTACCATGCACTATTTCAAGAAATGTTGTGAATTTTGCAACATTTTTGTATGCGCCGGTGAAATTTTCATTTTCCGGTTTGAAGAGAACTTCCACATATGAGTCGATTTTGTCATAACGATGTTGCTCCTCTTCAATGTTCTCAGTGGAACAAAGAACAAGTTTAGACATTATATCTGCAACATTATCGATCTCAGTGGGTGTGATATTTGAACACACACGCTTTGAAATAATTTCTGCGCATTTCTGTACTAAATTGTCATCCATAATTATATCCTCACTCGAAAGTGCATCCTGCCAACAGGTAGTTACCTCCCAAAGTGTATCTTCTGACAGATTATCGCTTATCTTCTCGTTGATTGTAAATGCAAACAACTTAAGGAATATTTCTTTTTGCGCTTTTTCCGTAGAGTTGTTTGAGCAAACAATTGGCATAATTTGTGCTATAAAACGACCACATGGATCCATCATGGCATCGAAATCCTCCGGTTTAGTGAGTGGTTTTGATATAATCTCTAGAATGCCATCGACAGTTTTTTGATTTATAAGTATTTCGCCCGAGTCGGTTTGGAAGAAACATTTGTGCAACAAGTTGAATTTGTCCTTAGAATCATCAATAAGAACTTCATTGGCAGTTTGTAGAATTATTTCAGTGGCATGATCTTGAGAAAGCATTATCCTGACCTCGGATTCAATGCACATGGGGTAAGAAAGCAATCGCTGCAGAACACATTGTTGGAGGGCGGGCTTCTTTGTCTGTAAATAGAAAAGTAAGCTGAGTCTACATATAGAAATTTTTATTATTTTTTTTTTTAATTTTAATTTTTTAACAATAAGCCATACTTGGCAAAAGAAAAAAAATCAACATGATAATATTGGTAAAGGAATGCAGTTAAATGTACACAATATGACTTGGACTAGATATATAAAGAGCCATTTGGGTTTAGCAGATTTCGGCTCCATGGCTAGCATCGTAAAAATAACTTGGTGCTATGGGCGCATCATATCCACCAACCATGCGTTTTGGTTCTGTTTTCCTTCATAGACTCACACTATTGTACTCGAATAGTATATGTGAGGTGGGTTATGTTTGCAGAACTAAAAAAAAAGGCCGACTTACGAGTAGTTACTATTATAGCAACACACTGGGTTATATTGTATAATGAAGCCTCACCTTGATATTATTCTCATAGGATCCTTCATATATTTCGTGATAAAATGAGGCATTTGATAAAATTGTATTGATTAGTAGGCATGTGAGCGAATGACTATTTATAGTACGCATCAAACCTAAACTCACCAACATAAGCTTAAGGTGTACAAATCAGATATTATGTTTTAAACGTAAAATTTGGAAAGAAACGCATACTTGAAAGGCATAGCCTGTACGAAGCCACCTTCGAAAACGGACTCAAACTTATCGCCTTTCCAGCGGAGTGAAATGAAATCCACAAGCACATAGCTCTCCCCACATCAACAAACAATCAATCAAATCGATCATATGGACACAAGAAAGAGCTCCAGTATTACAAATGGCCGAGAATATTCCGATGGAGCAAACACTGAATAGGGCCACTACCTCGTTGTAACTTACATACGAATACAGACTCAGACCCAGAAGAAGTAATTGTAATTTTCAGTCGAGTTCCAAAAGAAACTCCTAAAGATTATGTTGGATGCCACCCATGGAGCGAAATAACCACGGAGCCCAAACATCTTTCTCTCTTTCTCTATCCTATTTTCCAAAGAAAAACTTAACATATGCTGAGGCATTATAAGTGTATTCATACCCATTTGAGTGTTAAGTTCTGTAAAAAAAACAAGGTTGCAATAGGGTAAGAGAACTAATATTACCAGTTTAATGATGAATAAAGAGTATGCCAGCAATTCACCAATATTACAAGCTAAGGGGTTGTAAGACTAGCAGTTTCAGACCATCAAGATAGGGTGTAAAGCTAAAGCTGTCAGTTCAGGGTAGACGCTGCAACGCAAAGCGAATAACAGATACAGATTCTACGCGCAATGGTGTTGTAATAGAGTGGCCAAACTTAACTTGCTCGAATACGCCGAAAAAAGGTTATACTCGTGTAAGGGGATAAAGTAACATATGGACCGGAAAATTCCTTAGACCAGCGCTTAGCGAACCGGGATTGGACTTCCGTTTTCTTTCTTGATTTCTGTCTCCTCTAGTGAGGAGGTTTTAGACTCCATCTTGAGCCTCCTTGGACGAAGGCAACTAAATTTTTTTTTGTTTCGTTCGGCAAAAATGTTATTCCGCTTCAAACTTGCGAAATTTTGAAAAAATCAGAGAGATGTCTTTTAGCTTGGCTGGGATAATTCATGGTTTTTTGAATCCTGTTAAGAGAAGCTCCATTTTGGACGGATTGACACTAAGGGCACAGCTCCGTATCCAAAGTGAAAGTACGCCTAAGGTATATTAGTGGAGAATGACATCTTTTGCGAAAGATATCACGCAACTCCTTACATCCTCTAATTAGGTAATAAGTTTTGATGCTGCATATATAGAGAAAACTACGTTTATATTTATCCAAGCACTAGATATTGTACAAAGAGCTAAATAGGTTTGGGGAAGGTATATATAGGTCTGTTGTTTCTAAGGTCCTAGAAAGCATTCTGTAACTGTGCAGAGAGGTAAAAAATGTCTGTTTCAGCTCTATGTTCCAGATCGTGACTAGGTTAATCTGCAATGGGTAGATTGTCTCAGAGCGGATGTGAGATTGTTCACTGTAAATGAATTCTCAGAAGCAAATTCAAGGACTATTCCGGAAAGTTAACCCTGGTGTCATTTGAGGGCTGCCACTGCTGTAAGGTTTCTAAAAAGTAGGCGAGGATACCGGCGAGTACGCCAAAACAGGAATCTAGATCAAAAGCCTATCAGCTCCTTTCAATACAATGATTCTTTGAAAGGCGTGTAAACGATAAACATCAAAGTACTTAACAAATATTAAACATACCTCTAGGAGTTTGTTGATGAACTGCAGCTTTTTTTCCTTTTCCATGTAACTCAATATTTCAAAGACAATTTCTACAACAATCTCTGAAGGCTCGGCCGATGAGACAATCAGACTTCCCGCTAACATATTCAGCGTAACACTTATATCGTTTTTGCCTGAAATTTCCGCATAAAACTCTGCATCCCGATACAGCGCTGTTAAGCTGCGCACTTGCGTTTCATAATGAAGGATTTTGTGTTCTGACACATCTTCTAAGCACTGTTGAACTAAACGAATTGTCAATTTTCTTAAATCCGTCTGAACATACGAGAGTGTTGGTTTCGTCTTTTGACGACTACTTCCGTCTGTCTCATCATTCTTTGAGAATTTTACCTTGTGACTTTCGAGATTTGGATTCGCCCAGTAAAGAGAATTGATGAGATCAGTAGCTCGATCCATATACTGAGTGTTTAAGGAGCTCTTGCCAATATCTTCTGATAATGTCGACCAGAAACCGTCCAGCAATTGTGCATACAATTTTTGTTCAGTGTGATCAGCCCAATATGCTACTAAGGCAGATGTATGAGTAAAAATATATTTCGCAGCGATTCCTTCACCATGGCAAGCCCATTTCACTAGTTGTGTTATGAATTCATCGAGGATGTATTGTGGTAATTGATTTGCTTCGGTATCTGAAACTGCAGCTGTGTTAAGTCGTTGAAGAATAAACCGAATGCACTCGTAGTAAGCTGTTGTAACAGATGAAATATCAGACTTGGGCATTGTGTTTGAAGATGTTATAGCTTCCTTCATGTTACTGAAGAAATCTTTGTAAAAATCTTCTAATGAACAATCTTGAATGCTTTCTTGTGTAAGTTTAGACAGGAATGGCAACAGATTTGGACAAATAGCTGCAGCATTGCCACCGCAAGAGTTTCGTAGAAATTGTAAAATTTTCCCCTGGATATTCTTTTTGAAGTTAATAAATTTGTACCTGAAATAAGGAGTAAGTGATAAAAGGTCAACCTAATCTAATTGATGATGCAATAATGTGGCTTACCAATCCTTATAAGCATTTTGTAAAAGCAATATACAACCCCATACATGGGGCACGATTAAAGGATCACTATCATCAAGGTTCTGGAAACATAATGGTATTAATTGCCCCTTAATGCCTTCTGTCAATTGTGGTGTATACTGCAAAACATTATAAGCCAGTTCAAACCAAGCCGACCTTAAATATAGTGTTGTTGGGTTAGAAAAAGGATTCTTAATAAATTGCAGACTATTTTACTTTATATGAGGTGCTCGGTGTTTGGCGAAACTCCAATATTTCTGATGTGACAAAAGGTTATGGATATTTTCGATGCTAGGGGATATATCACTACCAGCAGTCTTCTCTAAGAAAAATGACAATAACTTTAGACTACATACAACGACTCGTTGATACTTGTGTTCTGCTTCCTCCGGAGTACAAGACTTGGCATTGCTTAGAGTCGACGCTGTATGGAACGTTAGATTACGAGTGATGTAGTCTAAAATCTCCTGCTGTGAAAATAAGCAAACTTCTTGTATTTTGTTAGCAGCGAATAATGATTGAAAACTGGAAGATGCCACACTAGCTGCTGGCGGATAATTATCAAATTGACTCCCCAACCAAACTGGTGTTAATTGTTTGAGATAAGGAGCCACAGCTTTTCGACATTTGGAAACTATCAGATTCTGTGCATTTTGAGCACTTTCTCGCACTCTATGATCGACATCATTTGACAAATTGTGATAGAACTTTGGCCAGAGAGGTAGTATACCCTTTACCAAATCTACCTCAGATTCCGCAAGCATATCGGTGAACTCTTGCAATGCCTTGACTTTTGTTATTGGATCTTTTTTGGACATTTTTCTTAAAACCAATTGGAATTGAGAACTTATACTGGCATCAAAGGTTTCAGGAATATTTTCAACTGTGGCGAAACCCGGCGCAAATGGTATCATTCCAAGATCAGAATGAGCTGAAAATCCAACAAATGATGGTATGGAGGTGCCCAAGAGCTCGGCACTGCGCCCGCTGTTTGAGGGCTGTAAATGAATCGGGTTTTATTTATTTAATTATTTATAATATTGAGAATGGATTATTTGCTTTACCTTGGCGTTGTTTTTAGTGCGCTGCGTCTGCTTCGTTTTACCACCCATGCTGTTAAAAATAATTGTGAAATAAAACTATTTAGAAAAAGATAATGCGCCGATGAAAAATTGCATAGGATGTCAAGCTGGCACCTGTCAGTTGTCAAAAATGACACATTCCCGTTTGTGTTTTTTCGAGAGTTTGTTTGACATCCCATACAGGGTGTGATGACGGGTGAATTAACTTACAACATTGCAGGCATAAAGAACTACATAAGCATTCTTTACTTGCTCATCCACATTTAATTTCCATTTTCGTTAAGGTTCCAGTCTGATAAATAAATAAATACGTACTTAGCACTAGGGGAAAGATAGGAGTTGACCCCTTAGTCGGGAGACTTAAAAATTGGTTATTTTAGTTTTGCTGATGAAGAGCATCATTTTCATTTTTCTTAAGTTGATAGCAAGACCAAATTTGTAACGCAGGTCCTTACCTAATTAAATTAATTTTTTTAGCAGGTAGAATAATGCTGCAACTTTATGACGAGAGCTCCTCGTCAACCCTTTGAGCAGACGACGGTACCAGCCAGAAAGAACATTCAAGGCAGAACGAGCTCAAAACTAGACAGCGACGTATTAATTAAACGCCAATAAGGCTGCCAGACCACCGAATTTTTAAAGCAATGGGACTTGATTCGGTCATATATAGAATATGGTTGAATGAAACTAGGTGAATGAAATCTCATCAACGCTTCTTCGATTTTAAAGAAAGAAGACCTTCTAAACTGTGACAATTGTAGAAGAATAGGTCTCCTTAAAATCGCGTCGAAGTCCCTATCTATCATATTATGTGAGCGGTCGAAACTCTATATCAACAAACAGATAGGTCCTTAGGTGGGATCTTAAGGCCGATAAGTCAACCATAAACCGGATTTTTACCTTACGACAGATCTTGCAAAAATCTCAGGGACTTCAAGTCGATACATATCAAATTGACAACTTCTACTGAGGCAAGCATTCTATAAAGAGCATTAGCTTTTCTACCAATCTTATCTGCGAGTCCAGGATAGCAGTGTACAATAGGCCGATCGGTGGTTGAAAAAAATCCGTCATGATACCACTGTGACATTATAGCTTTGTTCAGTAAGACTGTTCCGGACTTTTCCGTACAGAAAAGTAAAAACTTCCCTGTTCAGTGAGAATTTCCGTCCGAATCTGTTCTGTTGTGTGTTCAGTGAGGCTGTTCCAATCTGTTCGGAACAGAAAATCTTGCACCTACTTTCGAAGTAGAACACAATTGTGAAAAATGTCAAAATCAGCTGTTCTGTACTTTTCTGTTCTCATTTGATTTAACGTTTTTCACAAATCTGTGCTGTTCTGTTCTAGTTTTTCCTCACTGAACAAAGCTTATGATAAAAAAAAAAAGATATATAGACAAGTTGACAGTTTGTTATTTTGCACGAAACTCACCAAAGATACGATATTTCGGCTATTTGTACTACTAGCATACGCTGATTATATGGAAATTATGCAAGACACAGAAACAAGTTTTCGCTACTTAAATAAATTTTAGCAGGCGTATATCAAGGAAATGTTCTCGGTCCGCTTCTATATTTCCATATATGCTCGTAATATACTGCAAGAAGAGAGGACAGTTTGCAGATGACCCTTTAATAGGTAAAACAACAGTTAAAAAGCGCTCTTAATAATGTAAATTAATAAACAAAGGCCTGCCTGAAAAAGGAGCGAACTGCCTACCGCCATAGTATTTAGTATTCAGTTCGCAATCGAAGTTAAACACCTCGAAATAACACTCGCCGCAATGTTACAATAGCTTTGTTCAATAAGGCTGCCCAGCTCAGTCCAGAGCATGAAAATTTCAGGTTTTCGTGTTCAATGAGAAAAATTTCTGCCCAGCTCATGTTCGCGCTTTTTGTTCAATGACTCTGCCTGGACTCTGCCCTAGGCAGAATTTCTGCACTTAACTTTTGAGGTAGAGCAGATTTGTGAGAAACGTCAAAATCAGCTGTGACTGCAATTAAATTAATTAATTGCAGAACTGAGAAAGTGGAGGGAGGAATTTGCTGAAGATAGAAAGTTTAAAAGGGACTACAGCAAGGCCAAACTGGAGGCATATAAAGAACGGACTCTCGAAATGAAAAAGCAAAGAGAGCAAAACCAGGAAATATTAAGAATATATGTAAACACAAATAATTATCCAACAATCGAAAATGAAGTTTTCATCTTTGACAACTAACATATGGCCGTACTTTTCTGCTCCCATTTGATCTGACATTTTTCACAAATTTGCGCTGCTCTGCCTTGCCTTTTTCCTCATTGAACAAAGCTAATAATAAAGATATGTGTCGTCAAGAAAACGGCCAGAGGCCCGAAAACAACACTGTTTTGTATATGCGCCTTTATGGTAGTGTTTTATTTCTATAAAATATAATGGGTTTAACAAATTCATAATCATATATTAAATATATTAAATTGCTTACCGCAGTTTGCACCTCTGGTCCGCTTGACAATGACGAAGATAAAAAACGCGGTTTAAGGCGCGAATTACCAGAAGTGCAAACTGAAGTATGCTGTAGTTGGACAATTCCTTTTCTGATCTTGGAACATAGGTGACGGTTCTTTCAGGTTCTGTTCGTTTGGTTTATAAATCGGTGGTCGTTCTGTTACATTCCCGCCCCCGTGGATCGATTCGATTCACCACAATCCACTGTAAGAACGGCCAACTTGGATACTGGACGTCGCAGCACTCCTGACTTCGTGCTCACATCAGCACTTCTTACTTCGCCGTCTGCTCCAAAATACACGCGCTGAATTCTGCCACGACACCATAACGTACGACACGTTAAAGTCGGCAGATATTCTGCAATCCAGCACTTCCAAAATCGATCCCTTAATTGGCGGGCAATACGCCACTGCTTCAAGGCGCATAATTTCTCTGGGGGTTGGGATACACTGGGTGTTTGTGCGGTGTTGGCTGACCCGAGTAAAAAAACCCGAGTGATGAAGGACTGCAAGGTGTGCTCACGCGGTGCAACTTCACGTAGTGTGTGGCGTAAGACTCTTTTAACACACTGGACCATTCTTTCCCACACGCCTCCTTCCGATGGATTGTTGGGGCAGTTGAAGAGCCATTCGATGCCCTTTGATGAAAGTTCATCCTGAATGTGGCCGCACTCGAAAACGTCGGAAAACCGTTTTGCTGCCCAGTCAACCCCCACAAAATTCTTGCCATTGTCGCTGCGAATCCTCACAGGCATTCCGCGGCGGTTGATAAAGTTTTGGATGACTACGATGCAGGCGTCAGTGGATAAATCTCGGGCGACTTCCAAGTGGATAGCTCTCACGACGAGGCATGTAAACAATGCCACCCAACGCTTCTCCTGGCGCCGTCCAATGATAACAGTGAGCGGACCGAAGTAATCTGGGCCTGTAAAAGAAAACGGCCTCACGTATGGGGTTAACCGGTCTCTTGGCAGCTGGCCCATCAAAGGCGTGACAGGCATAGCGCTATAAATCTTGCAGACGAAACATTTGCCAACTATACTGCGCATGACTTGTCTCAGACGCGGAATCCAGAACTTCTGGCGTATTGCACATATAGTCGCTTCGTGGTTTTGATGTTTCATCTGACAGTGGTGATGGAAAACGATTAGTTTGGTTAACGGATGATCAGTTGGCAGTATAATAGGACGTCTTGTAGTATATGGTAGCCAGCTGGCTGCATCAATGCGTCCATTTACACGCAAAACACCATTTTCGTCTATAAAGGGCGAAAGCTTGTGCGGAACGCTTCCTTTGGACAGGCCTTGATCACTCCGCATTTGACTCATCTCCGCAACGTATCCCTCGGTTTAAGCATGACGACATAGGATGATTTCAGCTTTATCGGGCTCAGTAACGGACAAGCCATTATCCTCTCCAGGGTAACACACTCGACGACATCGATTAGCAAATCGAATTACCCAGCCGATCGTCCGCTTGAGCCTGATAAAGTAAGAAAATTTGGCAAAGTTAATAAACGAATCACTTACGATAAGCAGAGCGAACTTCGGCTGAAGTTCTTCTTCATCCTCTTGAATATGACCAACGTCAACGATATGTTCTTTGGGCCACTTCTCCTCATCTTTCCATAGGAATTCCGGTCCGGCGATCCATCTAGACGTCGGCGTAAAGTCAAAAGTGTAGTTTGGCCGAGTAGCTTCATCGGCTACATTGTCCTGGGTGTAGATCCATCTCCAATTAGATAAGTTCGTGGCGGCTAAAATCTCGGCAATTCGGTGTGCCACAAACGGCTTGTAGCGGCGAGTTTTTGATGCGATCCATCTAATTACCGTCTTGGAGTCGCTCCACAGGAAGCATCGATTTACCTCAATGGAGTGGTCATTTAGGATCGTTTCCATCAAACGAGTCCCGAGGACGGTAGCCTGAAGTCTTGGGATGATCATTGGCTTCAGCGGTGCACATTTCGTTTTGGCACAGATGAATGAGGTCGCTAATTTACCATCTGAGCCAAAAACTCTCCAGTATGCTACAGCTGCGAATGCATCCTTACTAGCGTCGGCGAATATGTGAAGCCGTATCTGTTTTGGCATTGTTATGTTGAAATAATGCCGTAGAATCTGGAAATCGGCGACGTGGCTTATGCTAGAGCACCATTTGCTCCAAGCTGAGTTGATATCATCCGGCAATGGCTCGTCCCAAAGTATGTTGCATTTCCAGAATTCACGCATTAGCAGTTTGGCTGCGATTAAGAAATGGCAAAGGAATCCTAATGGGTCGAACACGGACATTACCATGCTCAACAACTCCCTCTTTGTAGGACATCTTCTTCCAGCGACGATTTCAACATCCACGCGATGAAACTTTAAATGATACCTGAAGGTGTCACTCGATGGCTGCCAGTACATCCCGAGCACCTTCTCCGTTGGTAGGATTTCTTCAATCCGCCAATCGCTCGCCACCGTCGTATGCTCTTCACTATTGGCCAAGGCGTTTACGACTTCAAATGCGTTTGAAGCGAAGCTACGCAGCTCAAATCCGGCGTCCTTATGGATTTCGCGAACTTGTTTTGCGATTCTGATAGCTTCTTCGGTCGAATTGAAGCTATCTACGAAATCATCGATGTAGTGATGTTTCAGAATTGCATTTACGGCTCGGGCGTCGTGATCACGGTGTTCAAGAGCGTTTACTGTCTTCACATATTGGGCTGCGCAGGGAGAACAAGCAGCCCCAAATGTCATGACCATCATCTCGTAGACGTCCGGTGAATGAGTATAACGCCATCACGCCATCACGCCAAAGGAACCGCTATGCACATCTGTCTTCTGGCTGAATCTGGATCTGATGGAACATTTCGCGTATGTCACCGCATACGCCGATGGCTCCTGCTCGGAAGTTAAATAGCACGAATTTAGTGAAGTCCCTTCTACAGTGGCAGCCGCATCGAAAGCTAAACGTATCTTGCCTGGCTTGTTCGGATTGGTCACAGCGAAATGTGGGAGGTACCACGTCCTTGGCCCTACGACGGCGGCTTCTGCTGGCTGCAGCTTACGAGCATAGTTTTTGGCAACATACTCGTAGCTCCAAATTAGATCGTTGTAGGCGGCAGCAAATAGTTCATTACGCTTCATTTTTCGTTCGATAGCAACTAACCTCTTCTTGGCCATCGTGTAACTATCAGGCAACTCTACCTGATCACTCTTCCAAAGGAGTCCCGTTTGAAATCTATCGTTTACTTTGATAGTTGTGGTTTCCAAAATACTCCTGGCTCGGATGTCATCTCTGGTCTCGACGATTGGTGCTGGCCGAATACCGAAACTTTCCGTACGGAAGTAATCCTCCACCAATTTATGTAGGGCGTCTTCCTTTGCTATGTTTGTCATAAGGCACGAAGGGCTCGTTGATACTGCTCCTTGGGTTGGACCAAAAACTACCCAACCTAGCTCAGTTTTGGCAGCAAATGGCCCTCCAACACTCAAGGAATGGGTCTCAACTGGCAGACCCAAGTGGCAGTGGTCTAAGCCTATGAGAAGTTTCGGTGTGACATCAGCATACGGAAGTAATAGCAAATGGCTTATATCACTGTGTGTATTACGTAGATCGCTGCTGTGTAAGCTTTGCGTCGGCAACTGAAGATTGGAAACACAAAAGACATTTCGTAGCAGGTGTCTTTTCCTCATAGTAGCACCACTGATGTGCACGTTAACGGCTACTGAAGGCTCTTGAGTACCTCTGCCCCCGAACCACCGAACGTTGAGTTGATGCTTCTGTCCTTCCAGTCCAAATTCATCCACGAGGGCATGGTCCATCATGGTGATAGATGAACCTTCATCCATTAGAGCATATGTATTGACTTGTTTCTTTGGTCCAAAAAGGGTAACTGGTAAAACACGAAATAATAGTTTCAATGGTGCGGTTGTGCTAAGTCCACAGCTAAGAACTTCACCCGTAGTACTAGCTTCTCGTTGATCCACCTGTGCTTCTGTTGGCTTCCTATGCTCGTGCAGTAACCTATGGTGATTTGCTTTGCATCCGTTGAAACCGCATTGTTTTCGACGGCGACAGTTGCGTATCGAATGCCCTTTCTCTAAACAGGTAAAACACAATCGTCCACGTTTGACCTCGGTCCATCTGTCTGTCACAGCACAATCCAGAAAACGTCTGCAATTCAAAAGTTTATGCTGACCCTGGCATATCGAGCATTTAGGTAAATGATTACGTTGACCTTCCGTTGCGTGAAGAACGACCCTTCGCTTTGACTCTCCCGTCGCGCGGCTGCCACTGTCTTGAATCGTACAAATAAGACTTGCGAGTGCATTCAACCAATTGCTGAAGTCCAAGATCGTTGCATACGGTTGTATTGATGCAGCATAACTGGCCCACTCTATTCTCTTGCTCATAGGAAGCTTGGCTACGAGCTTATCCAGTAATGTAGGGTTGCAAAGATGATGCTGAGCGTTGTTCGACTGCAAAAAGACTGCTAGATTTTTAGCCTTCGTGGCAAATGGAACCAATTTTTCAACCGATGCTTCAGGTATAGATGGAATATCCCGTATTTGCTGAAGTTGGCTTCTTATCAGCTGTTCCGGGCGACCAAAACGAAGACGAAGTTGTTCCATTGTAGCATTAACATTTTGTGGATGTACTAGCAGCGATCTCACTGTTTCCCGAGCTTCACCCTTCAAGCTCTTCTGTAGTCGCATACAATTCTCTAAGTTTGTGTAATTGTATGCAGCGGTGGTTTCAGCATAGGTTGTTGAAAACATTGGCCAGTCTTCGGCACATCCACTGAAATCTGGCAAATCCACAATTTTCCGAGGCATAATAAATGCGTGTTGAGATGTACGGCTGTTATTTCAATCGCTCGGGGAAAGGCCTGTTGTTAATGGAGGTAACGGGTGTGTTCTTAAACTTGTTGGTATGTATTCGCAGGCAGATGAAATACAGTTCGGCTGGCTAACACTTGACACACTACTAACTGTTGGCATTAACGGAAAATCCACTTGCCCTAAATCCGCGGGATGTATCACATTGGTTTGGTTGCAAACAGTAGCTGTATATGAAGTCGATAATGGTGGTTTATACTGGGCAATATTTGTCGCAAGGGAGACTTCAGGTGGCGGTGGTACTTTATTCTGCAGCTTCTCCTTCAATGCTAAACACTGGATATCACTTTCCCGTAATTTGGTTTGTGTATCTCTTAGTTCATTTGACAGGGCGGCGAGTTGTTGTTGCATTCTTTCCAAAAGTTTTTCTTGTTGTACTGCGGCGGTTATTGCAGTGCTTCTTAATATTGGTGGCTCCAAAGTAAGAATGTCGGCATTGGACACACTTTTCGACGCGGTAGCATCGGCAGCGCTTCTGGAAGACATTGGCTGAATGGCGGCATTTACTGGTAACGTCTGCTCCAAGGAAGAACTGGCAGAATTGGACATAATTTTTGATGCGGCGGCTGTGGCAACTGGTTCACTTTTTCCTTCCAAAGGCATTCTATTGCTGACTTTAACGTTTCGGTTGATTCGTTGGCTTTTCCTTGGAGGTGTATGACTTAGCATTTAGGGAAAATATACTCCACGGCGGCCAAGGGAGTCTCAGGCAGGTTCCGCAATGCTCTTCACGGCTGGGAAGTCTCGCACTGTGCGAAATAAAATTTGTCGTCAAGAAAACGGCCAGAGGACCGAAAACAACACTGTTTTGTATATGCGCCTTTATGGTAGTGTTATGGTATATTTCTATAAAATATAATGGGTTTAACAAATTCATAGTCATATATTAAATATATTAAATTGCTTACCACAGTTTGCACCTCTGGTCCGCTTGAATTCTACATTGACAATGACGAAGATAAAAAATGCGGTTTAAGGCGCGAATTACCAGAAGTGCAAACTGATGTATGCTGTAGTTGGACAATTCCTTTTCTGATCTTGAAACATAGGTGACGCTTCTTTCAGGTTCTGTTCGTTTGGTTTATAAATCGGTGGTCGTTCTGTTACAATATGTACATACGTAAAAACTCAAAAATAAAGCCAGAGAAAGGTATTGGTTACTTGGAAAATATTCGAAGCTTAGCATCGAGAACAAGCTGCCCTTATACAATCATGTGCTAAAGCTGGTGTGGACCTATGATATATTGTACATGGCTGCGTTGTATAATTATTATTACAAAAGTAGTTTGATTTTCATTTATTTGGCACTCGTGCTGCTTATTACTGAATAATAAGTTCTTAAAAATTAAGTGCAAAGAGAAATATTCCATGCCCATGGTATATTTGAACGGAGACCTCAGAATTCATAGGGTTGAAGAAAAAATAAAATAAATTCGGAGGAAGCATAAACTTTAACTTAATGGACACATCAATAATATATGAGGTGTTATATAAAAAATTAACGAGATACGATGGTTGTCTGAAAAGTTTCAATGATACAAGACATTTTTTCTCAAAATTTTTTTTTATTTTTCTATATAGTCTCCTTGTAACTCCACACACTTCTCCCAGCGATGCTCAAATCTCCCTAACCCGTCCAAATAGTACTTGGCGTTTTTCTCTGCAAAATAATTTTTCATGATGATGCGCTCTCTGTCCTCCGAGCGCAGTTTTTAGATGAGGGAACAAAAAGAAGTTGCTTGGGGCTAGATCTGGTGAATAAGGCGGATGGTCAAGAAGTTCAAACCGTAATTCATGGATTTTCACCATGGCAACCGCTGAGGTGTGAGACGGCGCGTTGTCTTGGTGAAACAGGATTTTCTTTATCTGCAAATGTGGCCGTTTTTCCGTAATTTCTGTCTTCAGCTTTGAAGATAATCGATTAAGATAACTCCTTTACTATCCCAAAAAAAAAGTCGCCATCACTTTCCCAGCCGAAAAAAACGTTTTTGCTTTTTTTGGAGCCGGCTCGCCCTTTGCATCCCACTGAATTTTTGTTTCGGGCGTATAATGGTGTATCCAAGTTTCATCTACAGTAATTAATCGGCGCCAAAACTCGGATTTATTGCGCCTAAACTACTATCTCTCTCACTTTAATTCGGCGGTCGTCTAACACCATTTGGTGAACATTAGCAATGTTATCGTCAGTGGTTGCAGTTTTTGGACGTCCCATACGGCCACGTATAAATTCAGCTGCCGAAAATTTCACTGTGGTAAATGATGGTGCTGAGTCCCCATACACAGTGTCCAACTAATTTTTGATTTGCGTAGGCGTATTGCCTTTCAAAAACAATAATTTAATAACAGCTCGATACTAAATTTTTTCCATTTTCACAAAGAACTGTCAACTAAAAACTGCGCGTCCAAAATGACTGAACCTTCGGTAAGTAACTGTCAAATGATGCACAACTAGCATTCACTAGATTTTATTGACGAGTGCCGCTCTTACTTAAACCACTTAATCACTTCTCCTAATTAACACTTCAAATTACACTTTAGAACTGATTTGCATACCTTTGGGATGCTGGTATTTATACTGGAATGACATACTTCGAGAACAATCCTCGCCATCCAGCGTCCCATACAATTTCCAATTTGCTAGAAAATTCGATTCCACTCTCCAGTTGAGACTTTGTTATTCCAGTATCGAAATCTTCTGGTCTTCGACATTTTCTGCTAGATGTCGCTGCTCACATTTAAGTGGTTATCACATTGCTCCCTCCCTACAGTTGTTCGTCCCGAACAACTTCGTCATTCTGCATCCCGTTGAAATGACACATTCTATCCAAATGGACCACTTTAAATTTTCCTCGATCCCCACGCTGGATCCGGTAGACAACGTCATTAATGCGGGTTATCACCTTGTACGGACCTTCCCAGTCCTGTTGCAATTTTGGTGATTTGCCTTTCTTACGCTGAGGATTATACAGCCAAACCAGATCTCCTTCGTTGAAACCGGAAGATTTCGCCTTGATATCGTACCTAGTCTTCATGCGGCTACTTGCTAGCTTCATCTTTTCTCTGGTGTCTTCATGCAATTTATGAATCCTGCTGCGCAAGTCATTCACGTACTCGTTCACCTCTTTGGGCTCCGTCGGTGGGGATCCGAATTTTGCTTCACTTGGCAACCGAATTGTTTGACCAAATAATATCTCGGATGGTGTGTGCCCTGTTGAACTATGGACCGCGTTTCGGTAGGCCATTAAGAAGAGGGGTATGTGTTGATCCCAATCCCGCTGGCAGTTGCTGACAACCTTAGATAGATGCTCATTCAAGGTCCGATTGAATCGTTCGACCATTCCATCAGATTGCGGGTGTAGTGGCGTTGTCCTTGTCTTTCTTATTCCCAAATATTGGCATATTTGCTGGAAGACTTTTGATTCAAAGTTTCGCCCTTGATCAGAGTGCAGCTCCATTGGGACCCCAAATCTGCTCACCCAGTTGTTGACTATCTGTTCGGCTACGGTCAGTTGATTTGGGATGGCAAACACTTCCGGCCACTTACTGAAGTAATCCATGACTACGAGAGTATATCGGTTTCCATTAAAGGTTTCGGGAAACGGCCCAGCGATGTCGATGGCTATTCGTTCGAAAGGTGCTCCGACATTGTATTGTTGCATTTGTCCATGTGGCTTTACTTTTGGGCCCTTGGTAGCCGCACATCTTATGCACTTTTTGCACCAATTCTCGACATCTTGTTTAGCGCTTAACCAATAGAAACGTTCCCTTACCTTTTCCAACGTCTTGTTTATTCCCAAATGGCCTCCTGAGATTCCGTCATGTATTTCATGGAGTACTTGGTTGACTCTGGAACGTGGCACAATTAGCTGCATACGAGATGTTGTCCCATCTGCACTTTCCCATTTTCTCTTCAGCAATCCATCTTGCACAAAAAGTGAGTCCCACTGTGCCCAGTATGCCTTCAGAGTTTGGCTCCGATCTGATATCTGCTGCCAGCTTGGTCTTTCCTCGTGTTCCTTCCAGGCCAATATTGGTTCGATGTCATTGTCTGCCTGTTGGGAGGAACGGATTTCGTCTATACTCCAACCCTCTATTGGCTCAGTCCTGATCATTTGGATAGTTGCCTGTTCTTTTGCTTCTCTACGATTGCAGTGTTCGCATTTTACTCCGCACGGTCGACGAGAGAGAGCATCAGCATTTGAGTGGAGTGTTCCCTTGCGGTGTTGCACTTCAAAGTCGTAGCCCTGCAACAGCTCGATCCATCTTGCAACTTGGCCTTCAGGGTTCTTAAATTGGAGTAGCCATTTCAGAGCTGCGTGGTCTGTCCGGAGAATGAACTTTTGTCCGTAGAGGTACTTATGGAAATGCTTCGTAGCCAGAATTAAAGCCAGAAGCTCGCGCCGGGTTACACAGTAGTTCCGTTCAGGTCTGGAGAGTACTTTGCTGTAATATGCGACCACTTTCTCTTGACCGTCATGAACTTGGGAGATCACAGCTCCGACCCCAACATTGCTAGCGTCTGCGTCCACGATGAACATTTTTCCGGGCGTCGGGTAACCCAAGATGGGGGCATTGCACAGCTGTCGCTTCAGTTCTTGAAATGCTTTTTCGCATTCTCCAGACCACCTGAACTGTCGGCCTTTTTCTGTAAGTTGATGCAGGCTCTTCGCAATGCCAGCAAAATCCTTTACGAACCTTCTGTAATACGTGGCGAGTCCCAAGAAACTTCTCAGTTGGTGTTTATCTTTTGGAGAAGGCCAACTTTTCACGGCTTCGATTTTGTCAGGATCCGTTCTTACTCCTTCCGCTGATATAATGTGACCCAGATATTTTACTTCCGGACGAAACAAGGCGCACTTTTCCGGGTTGAGCTTTAAATGAGCACTTCGTAGCCTCTCAAACACTTCTTTTAGATTTTCGCGGTGCTCCTCGAACGTCTTACCTATGACGATAACGTCGTCCAAATATACTAGGCAGGTTTTCCAGGTGAGTCCTTGCAATGTTCGTTCCATTAGTCGCTCGAAGGTTGCCGGAGCGTTGCACAGTCCAAACGGCATCACTGCAAACTGCCAAAGACCGCTTCCTGTAGTGAAGGCAGTTTTCTCACGGTCCGTACGATTTATCTCTACCTGCCAGTAACCGCTCTTCAAGTCAAGTGTTGAAAACCATTTCGCTCCAGAAAGCATATCCAAAGTGTCATCGATTCTCGGAAGTGGGTAACTGTCCTTTTTAGTGACATCATTGAGACGTCGGTAGTCTACACAAAATCTCGTGCTGCCATCTTTCTTCTTCACCAGGACCACTGGAGATGCCCACGGACTTTGCGATTCTTCAATCACTCCCTCAGCTTTCATCTTCGACATCATTTCGGCAACTTCTGTTTGCTTTGCCAATGGAAGACGCCTCGCAGGTTGACGGATTGGTCGAGCATCTCCGGTGTCAATGTGGTGTTGAACAATATGCGTACGTCCATATTCTCCGTCTTGTGTAGCAAATATATCAGCGTACTCACCGATTAGTTTTTCTGCCAGGATTCGCTGATCTTCGTCCAGATTACAGAGGCTGAGAATTTTGTTCTTGATTTTTATACTCTGAATTGTTGTGACCGGTGTTGCACCCTTTTTTCCGTTGTGGTCGATATAGCTTCAACAGGTACGCATTTTCACACTATCTCCCCCTTTTTCACCTTTACACTGAATGTCTTTGGATTTAGAATCCTTACAGGGACCATGTTGTTCTTTGGCTCCACTAAGGTCTTTCCCACCATGAAGTCTCTTCTCTTTTCTGGCTCCATCAAATAGAATCGGTGGCTACCAGGACCACCTTCCACTTTTGCCCACAAAATTGCTTCTGACGAAGGCTCTAGACTCTGATTGCTGCAGATAACGACATTTGAGACTGTGGTATTGGCGTTTCCGTATATCATTGGTATCTCCATGTTTCCGTATTTCAGGGTTTGTGCCCCCAAGTCGACTATAAGTCCATGTTCTCTCATGAAGTCTGTACCAATGATGCACTCGTCACATATGTCAGCTACCAGAAACGCGTGAGTGAATGTTATTCCGACCAATTGGATTTTTATGCGGACTTCACCATATACCTTAATCGTTGCTCCTGTAGCTGTTCGCAAGCTGCAACTGCTAGTGTTATGTAGCCAAGACTTCTGCACAAGATTCCTCCTGATGATTGAGGCCGTGGCACCGGTGTCTATTGTTGCCATCCATTTTTCTTTCCCACTGACTACTTCTACTAGAAGGCTTTCGCTGCGTCGTTTTGCCAGCGAGACTTGGATGATGGTCCTGGGGCCGTCGACTCCTGCTACCAACTTCTGCCCCGCGAAGTTGGTGCTTAAGCATTTCCCGACTGATGGCTTCGGGAAGGTTGACCGGCTTCTTGATAGCTGTTTCTGCGGGTTTCTTCCTCTATTTGCTTGTCACCACAGTGAGGGCAGTCTTTTCGTCGCACCGGTTCTTTACACTGCCTTTGAAGGTGTCCTATTTTATTGCAATTCCAGCAGCGCATTATCCGTCTATCCCGTCGAGTATCTCGTTCCTCGGCACTAATTCTTGTGCAGGAGCATTCGATAGATGTTACTTCCCTGACGAAATGTGTTCCCCTGGAAGCCTGATTGGCTGCTTCCATCGCCAGAGCGAAGGCAAGTGCTTCAGCAAGGGTTCTTTTCCCGGCCATCCTTACTGCTGACTGTAGCTTCGAATCTGCAATTCCCCTAATAAATGCATCTTTTGCCATTTCGTCGATAATTTCCTGACCTGCGGTGGGGTATGACAGATGTGCAAGTCTACTCACGTCTGCTTGGAGCTGCTGCAGTGTTTCTCCTCTTTGCTGCGTTCGGCTTTGCAATTGGACCTTGTAGACCTCCTGCATGTGGCTATCCCCAAACCGTTTCTCTATAGCCTGTACTAAAGTCACATAATCTTTATGCTTTTCGATGTCTACTGTTTGCAACAATTCTGCTGCAGGACCGTGCAAGGCCATTGTTAGGCCAAAGCACTTTTCCTCATTGTCCCAGTCGTTTGCACAGGCAGCCATTTCAAACTGCTTCTTATAGGTAGACCATGAGGTCTGGCCATCGAATGAGGGAGGCTTCAACTCTTTTCTCCTTGGACCGCTTAAAGAACATTCTCGCAGTTTCTGTTTTCGCACTGTGTCGAGCTCTTTTGCCAGTTGCTGAACTTTGCTGTCCATTTCTTCGAATTTTTCGCCAACATTCTTCTCTATTGTATCAAATTTGTCATCAACGTTCTTCTCTATTCTATCAAATTTGTCATCAACGTTCTTCTCTATTCTTTCAAATTTGTCATCGATTTCTTCGAATTTTTGCTGGAGAATGTTATTTTGTTCTTCCAGTTTTTGTTCTAGACTATTCTTTTGTTCGTCGAATTTTTGTTCAATGCTGCTCTTCTGCTCGTCTAGATTTTTCTTTTGTTCGTCCATTTTTTGTTCGAGGCTGTTCTTCTGTTCGTCCATTTTTTTTGTTTTGTTCGTCCATTTTTATAAGAGGAGTTGCATCATTGCAGCCATGTCATTGCCGGTACTTGTCTGTTCATCCTCGTCAACATCAAAGGAATATGCATCAGGATCATGTCCCTCGTTGTTCAAAGCCTCCTGAAGTCGGAGCACCAGGTCACTTTTTCCTCCACTGGCGCTGAGGCTTCTCTTGTTCAACTCGGATTTGAGTTGGACGAGGGTCAACTGCAATAGTTTTCGACCCATTCTAGCCTTTTCAAATAGTCAGAAAACACTTTTTTTTTTTTTTTTTACACACAATAAGTCCTATCCCACTTCTGACACCAATGTAAAATGTTTGGTTGGGTACAAATAATAGAACTTATTCTTTTCAATACAAATCCCTTTATTCAGTACAGTTACAATTCACTATTTAATTCTTTCTCTCAGTACAATCCAATTTCTCAACCACTTATACTTTTCTTATCTTTTACTTAAACCACTTAATCACTTCTCCTAATTAACACTTCAAATTACACTTTAGAACTGATTTGCATACCTTTGGGATGCTGGTATTTATACTCGAATGACATACTTCGAACTATCGAACTACGAACTACTACGAACAATCCTCGCCATCCAGCGTCCCATACAATTTCCAATTTGCTAGAAAATTCGATTCCACTCTCCAGTTGAGACTTTGTTATTCCAGTATCGAAATCTTCTGGTCTTCGACATTTTCTGCTAGATGTCGCTGCTCACATTTAAGTGGTTATCACAATATTTTACATATATGTTGTAATATGCGATAACTTAACTCTAAACTATGACTATTACACGGGCTACTACTATAACTCACCCCAGTCCGATCGGATGTCAGCCATTCGTTGTACTGGTGATAACTGACGGTATGCATGTGCAGCTGAAATCGTATTCGCATGGATTCCCAAAGCAAGACAATGGTACAAATTGCGTAAAACTGTCGGCAAGTGAATAATGTATAGTGAGGATTCATTCATAGTTCCTCAGTCAGTATTTCCTTTGCATTTCTACTTTTTTTCATAATTTCCACGTTACAGATTCTATATACAATACACATATAATACTTACAATGTAAAAAAAAAAAACTAAAAACAAATTTTAATATTTTCTTCGATGACCTCGAACTTTTTGCTTACTACTGTAAAACTACTACTTGCAAAAAGCTCGATGCACTGTCATATGCTGACAAAAACAAATAAACGTCACTATACACGTAAAAGTGGAAAAATTCGATCAGGTTGTGGTTTCTGTGCTACACTGTTTATTGCATTTAATTAACTAGAACTAATGATGGCTGAGAAAAAAGGTTTTACTTTTATCCAAATCAATGTTCCTTCTTTGTTTATATTTTTCTTTGTAGGTAACATCTATCCACACGTACCAAGTGCTCCTCAACATCAGTTTCAACAAGACCCAAGCCAAACACACCATGTATATTTTTTGTTCATTTGTCATTTTCCCAGAAACTTATAGTATTTTTTTGATTCAAAACATACAGAGACCTCCACCGCCATCATATGAGGAAAGTCAACGATGGAACCCCCAACCTATGTATGCACCACAAGGAGGTAATTTTTATCCTGCAATGGGTGGGAGTAATCCTCCTCCATATGCGGGTGTACATCAACCAATGCACTATGCTCAGCAACAGGGAATGGCAGTATATGCACCAAATTATCCTCAGTACGCAATAAACTACAATGCCCAGCCGCAAATGATGCCAAATACGATGCTATCATCGTCAACAAATGCCCCAGTGAGGTTTAATTGAGATGCAGCATATGTGCATACATATTTATATTGATTTTTTTCTTTCAAAGGCCGTTACGTTTGATGCTGGAGCACGTTTCAAGGGAAAGGGAGCCGGTTCTATAAACGTACCGCCTCCACCACCAGGATGTGCACCAACCCCAGAACAAATTGCCGCATTAAATGGCCAACCGGTAAGTTTTTATCTAAGTGAAAGTGTCTTGTTGGGTACTTTACAGAACAGAAACTATCGTAATGATACGTAACCATTGAAAAGCAAATAGAAAATCCAGGGTTTGATAAAGCAATATTCACTAAATTTATTTATTATCCTTTAATAACTTGTTGACTTCAAAAATAGTCACCTTACTAAAACTCGGGGCCAACATTTAGTTATGCCAAGTTCCGGGTCTGGGTATTTTCGACGAAGTACAAATTTGACAAACTGACCAAGCACTAGCGTTGTCCTTTACTCTTACTTAACTTGCTTTGCTTTAACTTTAAGCAATCATTCGCGTAGGGAAGCACCTTTTAAAACTGAATATGGCTTTGAGTATCAAAGAAACGAAGATTTTTTTTCCTGTGTTTTTTGTATTAAACGTTGTAATAACATGTGTAACATATGTAACATGTTAATATATCTACTTCTTTTACTTCACGGGCTCCCGACCCGTCAATATTGTTTGCATTGAGACACGACAGCACTTCGATCCCGTGCACGATGATTCCAGCTGTACTGACCACTCGCTCCAACGTTCGCGATAGCTTGACCGCTTAAACAGAGTTCTGTCTTCTTCGCCATCTTGAACCTGGAGGCTGTGATTCAAAGATCCTTTTTCTAAAGCGCTATTATTCATTTGCTTAATGTGACCGCGTCAGCGTAGTCATTGTGTTTTGACTTTCTGGTCTACATCCACATCTCTATCTTATTCTCTATTCGCCATCGCATACTTGGCCAAACAATCCGCGAAGAATTCCTTCTAAAGTGTTCCATATCTGCTCTACTTTCGTCCAGCGATCGGCTTCATATAGTAGAACTGGCAATATCAATGCATTCCGTCTTAATATATATATCTAATGCTATTGTACATATTCCCTTCTGCATCTCTCGTTTGGTTAACAAAGAAACGAAATTATTCAGTTATTCAAGTTCTCTAAGTTTGGTGAATGCAGCAGTACGTAAATGTTTTTACTTAAAAGCAACGAAACGCAGAATGGAGTTTATCATAGCCGCGTAAATTCTTAGGGTCCCACTCATTGACAAGTGTCATGTCTTATCGGGATTGCAAGGAAATCTACATCAGTTTGGCAGTTTTCGACTCGATAATTTTCTCTCATCTACATACTAAGTTTCGTCGGAAAAATTCAATCTCAGTTAAAATTGAATGAATCACAAGCTTATTTGTAGTTCACCCATCGGCGATAACGTCACCGAAGACAGTAACTAAGCACGTTTCAATAGAAATTACAAGCACTTATCTGCAAATGGAAGAACTAAGAATTTGCATCCTGGGTTAGGTTAGGCTGCTTTCTACCGAGAGAACAGCAATTGAGTGCCGTTTTATAGCTACTGCTTTAGCGAATAAAGTTTTTAAAATATGGAAGGGAAATAAACCAGACTCTGTGAAGTTGAAGAAGTCGATGATGTGTTATTGAATTTAAATGATCGAAATGATATCAAATTAGAAGCGATATTGATCGATGGAGTACAGTAAAATATGGTTTCCCTTTCGTCTGAGTATTTTGTGGGATTCCTTGTTGGGTTGCTCACTTACTTTTTGGCCAGTGACTTTTGCTAATGTCATTTAATGTTTCGACGGCAAAGCGAGTTCTGTATATGAAATTCTGTGTTCTAGGTGTGTTGTATGCCGTATGTCTTTTCTTGTATGCAAGCATTTGGATTTGTATACTTTGCGTAAGATGATTCTGTTATGCTTGAGAAATAAATTAGAATACGAAAACTAAAAACTAAAAACATCATAGAGCAAGTTCGTCCATCTAGACTCAGTCTGGATTTATAGGAGGATGTGGAGACACGTTTGACAAGTTCATCGGCTCTTTCATTCCAATCTTTATTCCAATGGCTGGAAACCCAGAGAGTAATTTAGAAATGAGAGCTAGCCTGTTGATTAGATGGAAATTTTGCAGAAAAATATTTTATGAATTTGGTTAAGCTTGAGTAGTCAACTTTGGTATTATAATGATGTGTAGTAAATACAAATATATGTACAACAGAATTTAGAATTTTAGTTTGACTTCGTTATATGAACCATTTGCATATAAAGGGAAAGGATATTGAGAATCACATTAGGCGGTTATATTAGGACATAATCTTGAGGTCTTTTGCTGCTTTAATAGAGAATCGATCGCATATCGTTCTTATATATCGTCGGCTTTCTTTCAAAATCTTGTAAGTTGAAAATGGCAAATTTTTCAGGAGGCGCAAAAAACCGATTTTAAAAACAAAAAAAGGAAGCCGTGAAGGTATCATTGTTTAACCATTGTTAGGTCAGAGACAACCGAAGTAGATACAAACAAACGGTTTTTTGAAATTAATATTTTTTATTAATTTTTATGTATCTTTTCAATGTGAAAATTTAAACGGAGATATAAGAAAAATTTGGTGGCGATATATTTGCCACTACCCGTTTGGTGTAAATAAATAAGTAAATTAAATAGGCAAACTATTAGACAGATTTTTTCAAAATTTTTATTTCTTTTCTTTTATGATTACAGATATTACTTTTTATAAGGAACTTGTAACACAAACTATTTCTAAAAAAAATTACTTGTTGTGAAATGCAGCAAAACATGGGAAAATACATAGAGGTACCTGACAATGAGTACTCATTATTTTGCTGCGTTTATTTTGTACTCGAGTATTACACACGCGACACCTGCGATAGCCGTCAATTGCATGGAGCATATGAACGCCGATATTAGTTATATTATTATTAGATATCATTTTCGCTGTAAAATTCGGAAGCGAATCGATTTGTCTCTTCCGTGTTGAGCAGTTGCTAATCAGTCCTCTTACAACAGCTAATCGAAATGACAAGTTGGATATAGGGCTTGGGACCCTCAAGTTACATTCATATAATAAATATGAATTAGTCATTGCCAAGTCTATAATAAAATATAAAATGCGTCGCCACCATTTTTTGCTTTTTCGTCCAACCTCATAGGTACCCCTTTTTTGGTCAAAGTGGTCTACTTCTCCCATTCGTTGAGTATATTGTTTGATGGCTTCAGGGCACTCTATTTCTTTACTTATTCCGTCTTCCATCGTCCTATTGCACGTCGGAACTGAAGTTGGGTGAAAAGCCGTTGTAATAACAGTAACAAGTTTTGTGTCTTTCCATACAAGAACTACGTCCTTTTCACTCGCCATTTATACTGTCCCCGCAGTAGTTGTTTCTGATTAGTCTTATGTTTGTTCTTATCTTTGACCAACCTAGGTAAATCTGCTCTGTTGGAATTTACAGTTGCAGTTGAGTGAATACCTTGATCGTAAAGATACTGCATTAGAGCATACGAGGAGAAAAAATTGTCAAATGTAATATGTGCAGGAATATTTTCTTCAATTAGAGCGCTTGTCAATGATTTTACCACGTTGGCTCCTAAGCCGAGTTCAGGACTGTGCTATTTCATGGACTCGAAAAAAGGGATCGCTAGACCAATACAGATTACAAGAAGGAATATTATGTAATCCCATGAGTGAATCTAGTGAAGTATGCTAAAGGACTTGTGTGACTAGGAAAATATACAGACGGCTGTCATAAAACATCAGAAAAACGTTCTGGATTAGGCCTCTCCTTAGACCACTTTATCTTCTTCCATTCATCTTCATCTTGATCGGAATCAGATTCAGAAGTCTCAATTTCTGTTAGCATATTTCGACGACTTCGGATTATTGGCGTATCTTTATCATCGATGCTATTGGCTTTTGATATGAGAGACTCAGGCACATTTAGTACTCGACTTGTAAACTCATAACAACACGACGGCATGGGATTAATATCAGACGTCTGGGCATCTAACGCTACAGATTCAGATACCCCGATAAAAAAGAAGATAAAAAAGAATGTTCGTCTTTCCTTCCTGATTCTTCAACTGTTTGCTGCCAACAGTCCTCATCATCTTCATATTCGTCTTCCGAATCCTCAGGATTTCACAAGCCGAATAGAGATTCCAACTCTTTTTTTATATCTTCGTCCCGCACATATTTAGTCTGTAACAAGGCAGTGGATAATTTATTGCCACCAACATAGGGTAGTGGCATAAATATTACCATCAAATATTTTCTACCTTTCATGTTTTTTTTTTTAATACCACAATTTTCCACAATACAAGTAATTGTAAAAAAATTGTACCGTTTTGCTCGTTCATTCAAAAGATTTTACTGGATAAAGCTAGAATGCTATACTCAACCTCATTACACTGTTTCAACCAATAAATGTCAAACTACGCGCAAAAAAAATCCATTTTGGCGGTTTAATTCGTGGTACACGTAAATCTGTGTTGCCACTTACAAAAAATATCTGCGGTTATGTTACAGAAAAACTAAATCTAGTTAAAAGAAGTTGGTGGCAAAATTATTGCCACTGCCTTAAAAAAGGTTAATAATATATAGATTTGGAAAAACATATTGTTACTAACTTTTGTGGTAACTGCATGAGATCAAATTATTATATTTTCGTAAGTTATACGAGGTCTTAAAAAATTAATTTCAAACTTTTTATGGGACATACGAGGTTTTTTGTTCACCAGGAACAACTTCAAATAACAAACAAGTTAGCTGTTGGTGTTTTCAGGGTTAAAATTGAAGCTTATATCAGTTGAATAATAAATAATCATAATATTCGTAGTAGTCTTTGTGTAAAACAACCTTAAATTGTTGCAAATGCAACCATTTTTCTTTTTTAATTTTTAGGCTTCACTGTATAATTTCGGTAAAAAAATATTTAATATTATGGCTGTAAACTGCTTACTTCTTCTCGGTAGAAGATCTTTCCAGTATTCGTGACTAAGTTTGTACTTTACATAACCGCTACTTTGATATTGCAAGGCTCTCAAATCGGTTACTTGTGGGTCCCCAGATCATTCTCCAGGACGGATTGATCTGTAGAAGTTACATGCGGCATTGAAGTTCAGGAAAAAGTTGTAATTAAAGTATTCAACAGTATAGGGTTCTGGTAGATTCCTTGCATTTATATATGAGCTAGGGAGATCTTGGTTTCTTAATTGTCTTTCAATGTTAGAATGCATTGAATCACACTCCATTTGTGTGTGACCTTTTTCTATGTATTTTTGAGTGATTGTAATGCTACGAGAACAGATAATAAATCTATACAGATGTCTCATCCCTGTTGAAAAAAATGGTTCACTTTTGGTCGGCTAGCCGACACTCGTCCAGCCGACACGAGCTTTCGGAGTAATATAAAGCTTTTTTATTTTCTCTCTTTCTTCCTTTGTTTACTGAAAGACTTTTTTTCTCTCACGAAAAGTTGTGGGCAGTGACACAAGAAATCTGAAAAACGTGCGCAAGGGGCTTGCGGGAACGCTTGGCTGTTGTGCAATGCAATGAGTACAAAAGAGAGGGATAATGAAACGAAAAATACCCAATTCACCAAATTCCCACTGCATGTGGGTAGGATTTTCATTGCATCTTTTTGACCTTTCTTTTTCTCCTTCTTCTTTCTTTTTCGCATTTGCTTCATTACTTCTTTCGCTGTTGTTACGAGCACAACATTTCAGTATGGCGGATGAATTTAAATGGACCAAAAGAATTAACAAGCGGGCTCATTTTCAATTATGAAACACTGAGCGCCAAAGATGAAATGAAAGAGAGCTCTCAAATAACATGAAAAACCAAAGAAGGGTAAAAGGCTTCGTGTAAAAATGCGCGCATAACTGAATGACAGTTCAAAAGAAAATAACCAAAACATGCGCATCACACTCATGCGCTTTGTTTTCATTCGACTGCAACAGGAAACTATGTATATAATTTTTCAAGAATTGGTATTTTGTTTGAGCGTATGGGTATGTATGTGAAAAAGAACAATTAAAAGGCGGGAAAAGTGGAATATTTCGTTACATTTTGTAATTGAAGTTAGACCAGTAAAATTTATTCGTGTTATTAATCTGCAGTGCATATACACCTGTGTGCAAAATAATAGCAGTGTTAGATAGTTAACTTTTTATTTTACAATAAAACCAATTTTATAGCACCTGTATTTTAATTATTTATTTTTTCTTTTTCTACATGGAATAGTGTTCTAAAGACTTAGTATTGAATTTTAAATTAAGTAGCTATTCTTAAAGAAAACCTAAAATATTAAGCTTCAGACAAAAACAAGTGTGTAAAAAAATAGCAGTATTATTTAGAAAGGCTTACATTTTTGACTTGAATTCATTTAAAAAAAATAATGAAAATTGAATATGTTTCACTTGCTTAATATTTCGTTGAATGGTCTTTGTTTGCCAGAACTGCAGTACAACGAAATGGTATAGAGTCGACTAAGCGCATGCACCTCTTTCTCGAAATACCAGTCCATGCAGATTACACTGTAGTTCACAATTCACCAACGTTTTTTGGTTTTGCCTTAAAAACCCCTTGTTTAACATCAGCTCATAAATTTTCAATGGGATTAAGATCTGGAGACTGAGCAGGTCACTCCATGACATTAATCCCATTGATTCCAAACCAATTTTTAGCCAATTTACTGGTGTGCTTGGTGTCATTATGTTGTTGATACACCCACTTAAGCGGCATATTCCATTCAGCATATGGAAGCATAACAGTCTGCAAGATATTGACGTACAGCTTTGCATCCATTATATTGTAGAATGTTTGTGTGGGTACAAATAATAGAACTTATTCTTTTCAATACAAATCCCTTTATTCAGTACAGTTACAATTCACTATTTAATTATTTCTCTCAATACAATCCAATTTCTCAACCGCTTATACTTTTCTTATCTTTTACTTAAAACACTTAATCACTTCTCCTAATTAACACTTCAGATTTCACTTTACAACTCATTTGCATACCTTGGGGATTCTGGTATTGATACTCGAGTGACATACATACGAGAACAATCCTCGCCATCCAGCGTCCCATACAATTTCCAATTTGCTAGAAGATTCGATTCCACTCTCCAGTCATCAATGGTCGAGACTTTGTTATTCAAGTATCGAAATCTTCTGGTCTTCGAGTATCGACATCTTCTGCTCTGTAAATCTAGATGTCGCTGCTCACATTTAAGTGGTTATCACATTGCTACAGTTGTTCGTCCCGAACAACTTCGTCATTCAGCATCCCGTTGAAATGACACATTCTATCCAAATGGACCACTTTCAATTTTCCTGGATTCCCACGCTGGATCCGGTAGACAACGTCATTAATGCGGGTTATCACCTTGTATTGACCTTCCCAATCCTGTTGCAATTTTGGTGATTTGCCTTTCTTACGCTGAGGATTATACAGCCAAACCAGATCTCCTTCGTTGAAACCGGAAGATTTCGCCTTGATATCGTACCTAGTTTTCATGCGGCTGCTTGCTAGCTTCATCTTTTCTCTGGTGTCTTCATGCAATTTACGAATCCTGCTGCGTAAGTCATTCACGTAGTCGTTCACCTCTTTGGGCTCTGTCGGTGGGGATCCGAATTTTGCTTCACTTGGCAACCGAATCGTTTGACCAAATAAGATCTCGGATGGTGTGTGCCCTGTTGAGCTATGGACCGCGTTTCGGTAGGCCATTAAGAAGAGGGGTATGTGTCGATCCCAATCCCGCTGGCAGTTGCTGACAACTTTAGATAGATACTCATTCAAGGTCCGATTGAATCGCTCGACCATTCCATCAGATTGAGGGTGTAGTGGCGTTGTCCTTGTCTTTCTTATTCCCAAATATTGGCATATTTCCTGGAAGACTTTTGATTCAAAGTTTCGCCCTTGATCAGAGTGCAGCTCCATTGGGACCCCAAATCTGCTCACCCAGTTGTTGACTATCTGTTCGGCTACGGTCTTAGCCTCTTGATTTGGGATGGCAAACACTTCCGGCCACTTACTGAAGTAATCCATGACTACGAGGGTATATCGGTTTCCATTAAAGGTTTCGGGAAACGGCCCAGCGATGTCGATGGCTATTCGTTCGAAAGGTGCTCCGACATTGTATTGTTGCATTTGTCCATGTGGCTTTACTTTTGGGCCCTTGGTAGCCGCACATCTTATGCACTTTTTGCACCAATTCTCGACATATTGTTTAGCGCTTAGCCAATAGAAACGTTCCCTTACCTTTTCCAACGTCTTGTTTATTCCCAAATGGCCTCCTGAGATTCCGTCATGTATTTCATGGAGTACTTGGTTGACTCTGGACCGTGGCACAATTAGCTGCATACGAGATGTTGTCCCATCGGCACTTTCCCATTTTCTCTTCAGCAATCCATCTTGCACAAAAAGCGAGTCCCACTGTGCCCAGTATGCCTTCAGAGTTTGGCTCCGATCTGATATCTGCTGCCAGCTTGGTCTTGGTCTTTCCTCGTGTTCTTTCCAGGCCAATATTGGTTCGATGTCATTGTCTGCCTGTTGGGAGGAACGGATTTCGTCTATACTCCAACCCTCTATTGGCTCAGTCCTGATCATTTGGATAGTTGCCTGTTCTTTCGCTTCCTTACCACTGACTACTTCATTGCATTGTTTTACCTGTGAGACTGGGATAATTACCCTGGAGTCGACTCCTGCTACAGGCTTCTGCCCCGCGAAGTAAGCATTTCCCAACTTATGGCTTCGGGAGGTTTGATCGGTTTCTTTGTATTCGTTTCTGCCGGTTTTTCTTTCTATTTGCTTGTTACCCCAGTGCAGGCAGCCTTCTCGTCGTACCGGTTCTTTACAATGCCCTTGCAAATGTCCTACTTTATCGCAGTTCCAGCAGCGCATCCTTCGTCTCTCCCGCGGGATATTTCGTTGCATGGTAGTTGGTCTTGAACAGGAGCATTCACCAGATACTATTTCCCTTACGAAATGCATTCCTTTGGAAGCCTGATTGGATGCTTCCATCGCCAGAGCGAAGGCAAGTGCTTCAGCAAGGGTTCTTTTCCCGGCCATCCTTACTGCTGATTGTAGCTTCAAATCTGCAATGCATCTTTTGCTATTTCGTCGATTATTTCTTGGCCTGCGGTGGGATATGACAAATGTGCCAGTCTACCCACGTCTGCTTGGAGCTGCTGCAGTGTTTCTCCTTGTTGCTGCGTTCGGCTTTGCAATTGGACCTTGTATACCTCCTGCATGTGGCTATCCCCAAACCGTTTCTCGTAGCCTGTACTAAAGTCACATAATCTTTATGCTTTTCTATGTCTACTGTTTGCAGCAATTCTGCTGCAGGACTGTGCAAGGCCATTGTTAGGCCAAAGCACTTTTCCTCATTGTCCCAGTCGTTTGCACAGGCAGCCATTTCAAACTGCTTCTTATAAGTAGACCATGAGGTCTGGCCATCGAATGAGGGAGGTTTCAACTCTTTTCTCCTTGGACCGCTTAAAGAACATTCTCGCAGTTTCTGTTTTCGCACTGTGTCGAGCTCTTTTGCCAGTTGCTCAACTTTGCTGTCCATTTGTTCGAATTTTTCGCCAACATTTGTTATCGATTTCTTCGAGCTTTTGGTGTAGAACGTTATTTTGTTCTAGACTATTCTTTTGTTCGTCGATTTTTTGTTCAATGCTGCTCTTCTGCTCGTCTAGATTTTTCTTTTGTTCATCCAGCTTTTGTTCGAGACTATTCTTTTGTTCTTCCAGATTTTTCTTTTGTTCATCCAGCTTTTGTTCGAGGCTATTCTTTTGTTCTTCCAGATTTTTCTTTTGTTGGTCGAGACTGTTCTTCTGTTCGTCCATTTTTAACAAGAGGAGTTGCATCATCGCAGCCATATCACTGCCGGTACTTGTCTGTTCATCCTCGTCAACATCAAAGGAGTATGCATCAGGATCATGTCCCTCGTTGTTCAAAGCCTCCTGAAGTCGGAGCACCAGGTCACTTTTTCCTTCACTGGCGCTGAGGTTTCTCTTGTTCAACTCGGATTTGAGTTGGACGAGGGTCAACTGCAATAGTTTTCGACCCATTCTAGCTTTTTCAAATAGTCAGAAAACACTGTTTTTTTTTTTACACACAATAAGTCCTATCCCACTTCTGACACCAATGTAAAATGTTTGTGTGGGTATAAATGATAAAACTTATTCTTTTCAATACAAATCCCTTTATTCAGTACAGTTACAATTCATTATTTAATTGTTTCTCTCAGTACAATCCAATTTCTCAACCGCTTATACTTTTCTTATCTTTTACTTAAACCACTTAATCACTTCTCCTAATTAACACTTCAGATTTCACTTTAGAACTCAGTTGCATACCTTGGGGATGCTGGTATTTATACTCGAATGACATACTTCGAGAACAATTCTCGCCCTCCAGCGTCCCATACAATTTCCAATTTGCTAGAGAATTCGATTCCACTCTCGAGTCATCAATGGTCGAGACTTTGTTATTCAAGTGTCGAAATCTTCTGGTCTTCGAGTATCGACATCTTCTGCTCTGTAAATCTAAATGTCGCTGCTCACATTTAAGTGGTTATCACAATATCTTTAATCCAGTACAAACGACCTGGATCATAGTAGAAAAACGAACCCCATACATTAATTTTTGCAGCTCCATGCTTTACAGTCCGATCACAAACCGATGATTATATTCAACATTCGGTGGACTTCTTATGTATTGTCTTTGACCAAAAATAACTATTTTAGACTCATCTGACCATAGAATATTTCGCCATTTGTGTAGAAGCCAATGCAAACGTTTCTTAGCAAAACTTATTCTCTTTTTGATGTGTCGGGTTTGCAACAACGGAACTTTTCTAGGGCTCCTGCCAAATATTTTAGCCTCTGTTTTATTGTGGAAGTGTCTAAATATAGATTAAGTTCTTGCTTAATTTGAGTAGTCGTCTTACATGGATCCGTTTGTACTAAACGGATAACCTTTTTTACATCACGCTCTTCAATTTTTCTCTTTCGACCACGAGTTTCCACTTTTTTCCCATTTTTTTGCATTTGATATCATTTTTGCAGAGCACGCAAGAACATCTTGTATAAAAGTATATGTTTTCCCCTCTTCCTCTCTCCTTGTGTGCAATGTTTGCCTCTACTCATTTTGAACAATGGATCTAGAAAAATTTTTAATTTTGGATTACCACAACCCACTCACACTTACCGATCACAAAAAAAGAGAACAAGAAAAGACTAAAGGTGCGTGAAAAGCAAAACATTCAAGAGAAAATCGATTCATTGCTTGGTATTAATCAAAATGCAGTAATCAATTATTATACAGGTATTTATGTATATATATTGTGATAACCACTCAAATGTGAGCAGCGACATCTAGCAGAAAATGTCGAAACTCGGAGACTAGAAGGTTTCGATACTGGATTAGCAAAGACAGTCGAGGAGAGTAGAATCGAATTTTCTAGCAAATTGGAACTTGTATGGAACGCTGGATGACGTGGATTGTTCTCGAAGTATGTCATTCGAGTATAAATACCAGCATCCCAAAGGTATGCAAATGAGTTCCAAAGTTGAATTTGAAGTGTTAATTAGAAGAAGTGATTAAGTGGTTTAAGTAAAAGATAAGAAAAGTATAAGTGGTTGAGAAATTGAATTGTACTGAGAGAAAGAATTAAATAGTGAATTGTAACTGTACTGAATAAAGGGATTTGTATTGAAAATAATAAGTTCTATTATTTGTACCCACACAAACATTCTACAATATAATACTACACTCCACGAAATAATGATAAGGTCAAAATAAAATAACTTTCTTTAAACATTTATTCTTAGAAATTTAAGAAATACATTTAATTTTTAGTAACTGCATAACAAAACAACTCGAATATAAATTAGTTATGAAAATTAACTCTTATTTTATATTTCTAATTATTTTTTTAAATTCTATACGAACGAAATAATGATAAGGACAATGTCTTTTTACTTTAGTATTTGTATTTGAAATATTTTTGATTCGAAATCAAATCAAATCTTAGTACTTAGTGTTTGATCCTTTGTTTCTAATTACATCTCGGAGACGTCGTCACATCGAATTAATCAGTGATTGTATCTGATCTATGTCGATTTTTTCCAATTTTTCCTTGATGGCCCTTTTGAGATTTTTCAAATTATCAAACTGACACCCATTTTTAAAAACATTGCACGACAAAACCGCCCACACGTTCTCAATGGGGTCTAAGTTAGGGCTGGATGCGGGCCATTCCCATAGAGAAATATGTCGGGTTTTTAGAAACTCCTTTGTAAACTTGGATGCATGAATAGCCGCGTTGTCCTGTTGAAATATAAACTCGCTACCGAATAATTGATCCTTAAGGTCAACTAAAACATCATCTAAGAGCTCAGTGTATTTTTGGCTATTCATTCTAGTTGATATAAAATATATAGGTATTTCCAGACCATTAACGTGCCTCCTCCGAAATTGCGAGCATGCCTGAGCTGCCTTTCGGCCCTTTTATCATGCCAATATTTTTGGCAACCATCTGGCCCATCTAAATTAAATATTTTTTCGTCAGAAAATACCACTTTACACCACTCTTCGTCCCAAAATTGAAATTTGTCAGCAAAAGTCAACCTGTTCGCTTTGTGTCGTGCTGTAAGCGTCGGTTTCGGCGTGCGTTTACCATATTCAATGGTTTTATCTGACTTTAAAATTTGTTGCACCCGCCTTGTTGACACATTTAGCTTCAGAATGCTTACAATTTCAGAAGGACTGATGGATTTATTTACAGCAAGACGTCTTACTTCTCGAATATCACTTGGTGTTAATGTTGGTTTTCTTCCTGTACTTCGCTTAACTCCATAATTTTCGCCAAGATTTATATAATTTGCTATAACAGTTTTACTTCTTTTTAGAATAGCTCCGATTTGCCTTGTTGTTTTCCCCTGTTCTCTGTAAACAGCCACACGTCCTTGCTCCTCTTCGCTATGACGCGATAAGACGAAGCGATAATGCTGCTGCGTTCAATGAATTGGATCTCATCAAAACCTAAGGGAACAAACAAAGATTTCTTTGTCCGTATCATTATTTCGTGGAGTATACATATGTACCTATATTGGAATATATACGTGGTTTGTCCCAAAAGTAATGAGAATGATTTTTTAAAAAAATATATCAAACATACAATGAATTACAAGTTCTCATCCCTTGAGAGCGTATACAGGGATTACAACGATGTTGCCACATTTCGTAGCAATGCTGGAAGGCAATTTCTAACATCGCCTTGAAAGCCTTGGTCGTACCTTTTTTTACATTTTCTACCGTGTCGAACCATTACTCTTAAGGTACGTTTTGAGTTTGGGGAATAAAAAAAAGTCGCACGGGGCCAAGTCCGGACTCATTTGACAAAACCACTGATAAAAATATGTTTCTTCTGGGATTGATTTGATTTAACCCATCGTAAACAACCTGAATGGTCCCTATCAGTGCGGTTTCACGCCAGGAAAGTCCACAATCGATCAGATTTCCACACTCCGGCAGATCCTGGAGTAAACATAAGAAATCCAGATCGATACCCACCACCTGCTTATCGATTTTAAGGCTGCCTATGACATCATTTATAGAGACGAGCTATGTAGAGCGATGTCTAGTTTTGATATGTTTGCCTAATGTCGGCTATATGATTCTATTCAGTGTACTGTGTGAACGTGTAAAACCTTTTCGGTCCAAAAAAATTTACCGAAAACAGTGTGACTTCCGGCCTGGAAAATCTTGGAAAGGACTAGCCAGTTCCAAGTCAATACCTACCACCTATGCTTGTGACAGCATCCATTGTACCAGGCTTTATAATGCGATGGTCTAATTCGGGATCTAAAGAAAACTTATCCGGTTGTGTCGCATCACACTAGACAATTTGCGATGCGCCCTACAGCTTGGAAACAAAACCTCAGAATTTTTCCAAACCTCTACCGAATTCCAGGAAATAGATACGCTCTCATAATATGTTTTTTTCAATCTCATATTAAAATACTCGTATTATGTAACCGCAGACAGGTATTAGCACAATAAAAATCTGCCCAGCTGTTGGAACACGTCATTGATGTAGAAATTTCAGGGTGGCACTGACTGTATTAGCACTGGTGTTGTATTAGCCCTGAACACCTCGTGCTTCAAATGCCAATTATTTTTATAGTGTGGTGCAATGTCATACCAACCCCCTCCAGCACTTCCACCTTCACCGATCTCATGATCTTAAAAATTATATTAGTAACCCCATTTAATTTACATTGCATAACAAATTACAAACAAAATAACAAGCGCACGTACATAAACTCAAGTAAACCGGTTATTTATTTCTTTCGTTCACGTATTGTTTTTGCATAGGAGTGTGATAGGAGATAAACGACTTTGCATGTGTGAGTGACAAGTGGCAAGAGCAAAAAGCGAAAAGAAATAAAATGATTTTTCTGCTCTTTGTAAGAACTTGCAGCTTTTTAAAAAGCTCTTTTTTTTTAGGACACAACTTCCCATATGAATGAGACATCTGTATAGGTTTATTAACTGTGCTCCGAGTATACGCAAGATTCACTAACGCATTCGACGGAGTCAAATTTCGGTTTTGGTAGCCACAGCCATCGTTAAATATGATTATTTCATCACCTTCTTCCAACGGAACTTCTTTAGTTATAAAGCTGCAAATAATTGACGTGAATTCATTTGCTGTTAACGCCCCTTGCGACTCATCCCATAAGTAGCAAAATCCTTTTCTTGCCGAAGCCGAATGTTTTGCCGAAGGTGGAAATTTAAGCCGAATGTTCGGTCGGACTCTAAAGATAAGTCAATGGAGAATATGCAGATCCTAAAATACATGTCAATGTTTTTCCATCACTATCCGTATGATATGTCAACCTTTTTTTTTTTTTTTTTATAATGAGCGCGCGCTCAAGGGGTTTGAGTACCCTTAAGGTGATTGTACACAGCGCGGGCAAAGGAAATTTAGGGAGGAAGAAAAGAGAGGTACCGATGTACATTGTTTTTAAATGTTTGCATGTTATAACAACCAGGAAATACAGAGATCGGCAGGGCATTCCATAAGCGAGTTGTACGGCTTAGGAACGAATCACGATATTTTAGAGTACGTCCGAAAATGGGCTTGAGGGTATACTGATGAGCATTCATAGCGAGACGGGTGTTACGGTTGAAAGTTTGAATGGGCGGAATGCTACTGGCGATTTCAGTGGAGCACTGGTGGTGGAAGTAGCGATAAAACAAAGTGAGACACGAGACATTTCGTCGGTGTTCGAGGGTGTCCATTGATTGACTGATATTAGTATCGTCAATAAGTTTTATCGCACGGTTTTGAATCCTATCTAGCAGGTGCAGAGATGTTTTAGGAGCACCTGACCAGATGTGGGAGTTGTACTCCAATTTTGGGCGGATGAATGCCTTATATATTGAGGCCAGATCAGAGGGGGTAAAATATTTCTTACATCGCTTGAGGAAACCTAGACATTTCGCAGCATTTTTGGCGACATCAAATATGTGGTCATTCCAACGTAAGTTGTCATTGACACACATACCGAGAATGGAAAGTTTTTCGGTTTCGACGATGCAAGTGCCATTCATGGATAATGGCTGGGTGTTTAAATTTCGCTTTAAAGACAGCAGACAGCATTGTGTTTTGAAAGCATTAAATTCCACTCTATTGATAGTTCCCCAATTGGTTATGCTGTTGATATCGGAATTTAATGAGCTTAGCATACGCTGCCGTTCTCGTACTACAGCCGAAGAGCAGGGCCGTGAGTCCGGGAACGAATATGAAAAGCAGAGAGTACTGTCATCAGCAAAGGAATATATTGGATTAGAAGTAGTAGACAAGAGATCGTTAATGAAAATTAAAAAGAGTGTCGGTGACAGAACAGAGCCCTGGGGCACACCAGCATTTATTTTGTGAATATCAGACTTGAAACCGTCCAAGACAACTTGAATTGAACGTTCCGAAAGGTAATTTCTAATCCATTGAAGAAGAGAGTCGTCGATCCCAAATGCACGCATTTTCGACAAAAGAGCCTGATGCCAAACTCTGTCAAATGCCTTAGAAATATCAAGTGCAACTATCTTGCTTTCGCCAGATTGATGTACGCTTTGGTTCCACTTTTCGGTGAGACATGCCATCAAATCACCAGTGGACCTGTTGCTACGAAAACCGTACTGTCGGTCATTGAGAAGTTTTCGTGTTTCGAGATATTTCATGAGCTGACGATTTATCAGTGTTTCTATGACCTTGGAAAGAAGGGACGTAAGTGCAATGGGTCTGTAGGAGGAGAGAGAAGATGATTCGCCTTTTTTAGGGACGGGCTGGACAAATGCTGTTTTCCATCTGCTCGGGAAGAGTCCTAAAGTGTAGGATTGATGAAAAAGCTTACGCAGTGGTTTTGCCAGCGAGGAACAACACCTCTTCAGAAGAAGGGGAGATATACCATCTGGACCAGCGGATTTATGTATGTTGAGATCTTTAAGTACTCTTGCTACCACACGAGTGCGAAAGTAGATTCGTCCCATTGAAGATTCGACGCACTCAAGTGTAGGCGGAGACAAAGCACAATCTGGGAGTGTTGAGCTGGCCGCAAAGTGTGCAGCAAGCAGATTGGCCTTATCCAAAGAGCTGACAGCTGGAATGTCATTGTAAATGAGCGTTGGGATGGAGGATGAGGCGGAATTTCTAATGTTTTTGACGAACGACCAAAAATTTTTACTGCCTTTGGGACATTGCAGTATTTTTTGCCTCAGTTTTTGGTCGTATAGGAATTTCACACCATTAAAATAAAAAGTCAGCGACTTTACATATTTTCATAGTATGCAATTTTCGTGTCGCCTTTGCTTTTATACAATGAAACGTGAAAGCTTAGCTTCACTACTAAGGTATTCGATTGCGTCACATCGTTTGTTTTTTTTTTTTTTTTGGAGAAAATCGCAAGCCATTTAAATCCAAGATTTCTAATTGTTATCCTCACTTCGGAGGATTTGTTATCCGGTTCATCGCCCGCAGTTAATTATTTCCACTAGTTCGCTTAAGTACTTCGACTTTGGTAAAATCTGTCTTTTTCTGTGCGCGACAGGCGAGGGAACAGTACTTCGTTTAGTGACTAGTATTCCAAATCTTGTCTGATGCTCATTTTCAATATATCATACTTCGGCGATTGAATCTCTTTCGAGTTATTGTTTCATTGTGCCGTAAACTTAAAAAAATTAGCTCATCTACTCGTGAATTGATGTTGCTCTCCACTGCTTGTCGCCTGCTTATGGGTTGTGAGGTTACCTTTCCTAATTCCCAATACAATAGCTCTATTGCTGTCACACGTGCCCTGGCTACCGTGTTTTTCGCCTCTTTTATAGACTAACTCAAGACACATTTATTGCTCCGCCACTACGTTCCATGTATTCACGTATGTGGATGTGGAGCCGGCCATTTGAAATACCGAGCAGAGATTTCGCATTACTCCCACATTTCTCTTCGAAGTATTTTGCTTTGTGTACAGTATTTTGGAGATTTCCTCGCAAATTTAGTGCCGGATATTTTCGTAGGACTTTTAAGCGATGGGCGCTGGAAATTGTGTAAGAAAATGTATGGCCGGACTTGATATTAATCTTTTTCTTCATTATTTTTGTAATACACACATTCAATTCATACATTCATTTCTTTAAAGGTGATGCTAAAGAAGAAAAAGAATTCGTTCTTCTAAATAACAGAACATAGGACGCATGAGCATCGACTGCAGAGCACAAAAACAGATTTCCATTGAAGCTCACATACAATGAGTTAATTTTGTTGTTATGCTGTTCCGTAAATTATTGTTGTTAAACAAAAAAAAAACTTTAGTACTATAGAAAAATAAATAATATGATAATAAATAAAATAACAAAAACATTTGTTTTTTTTTCTTTTTTCATTCACCATGAGTATATTTCTTTTATCTCGATTGTACATCAGAAATATATTTAATAAGTTTTTTAAGCGGGTGTATTCAAGTTCTCTATTTTTTACAATTAGACACATACAAAAAAAAAATCAATAAAACTGTCAATTGTTGAATTCAACTACTCGAAAATGTTTTCAAAATACGAGCTATCGAATACTTGAACACGAACAAAACCATCTTCACCGCCTGATGAATAACTCTTTCCATCAGGGTGGAAGGCTAAACTGTTAATTGGACCGAAATGACCCTTCAAACGAGCAAATTCCTCCTCGTAAATTAAATGGAAGAATCGTGAATCGAATTTATTAGTTTTAGTTGAGGTTGTTGTTACTTCCATGGCATCTTGACCACCGCCCAAAACAACATGATCCATAATTGGACTGATTGAAGCAGAATTGACGGGTCTTTCAGTTTTGTATGTCTTCAAACACATGAGCGATTCAGAGTCAAACAATCTGGCTGATGTGTCCTTTGATGCGGTGACAAACATTGTTCCGTCTTTGTTCATTTGCATGTCATTGATGCCAGCTGTGTGATCATTCACTGAATTGATCTCTTTTCCTTTTCGGATGTCCCACAAAGACACTTGACCGTTCTCGTGACCTAAAAAAAATTAAAAAAAAAGTGTGTAATATCGTTTGTTAGTTCAGGAAGCCATATACAAGCTTCACACCTCTGTTAACAAAAAGCGTGGGTTTTGCTATGATGATTAGGAAGAGTAAAATTAAATTATCCACGAAAGAGCATTCGACTTGTGATTGAACTGCAGCTTGATATAATTAATATCTAATTCATTTATCAGTTTCAACCATAAAAGCGAAATTCTAAAATTTAATTTGCAGCAAAGATCAGATGCCAACGAAATGCTAAAGCACATACCTATTTTTGCACAAGAAGTAACTAGATGATGTCTTAGACTGCAACGATTAGCATAGTGGCACTGTATCATAGGTATTGGTTGACAGCCGAATATCATGCAGTGTTGCTACTAAGGCCCATTTGACTCGTCGCAGCAACATTTGGGAACGTCTTCGAATATCGCGAAATGAAGGGCATACAAACCTACAAATCAGGATAATTATCGGTGGGTAGCTGCTCTAAATGGACACGGACGGATAACTTGTTGATGACTTTTAGGTATCGCACAAATACAAGGATTGTATCCTGGAACAGGAAGACGTTTTTGAAAAGAAAATCATCAGAATGCCAGATTGCTAGCATTAGAAAGAGAATTCATGCATTACAAGAGCTGAGCAGAGAGAAATGTGATGGCCAGATACCGACGAGCAACTCTTTTTTTTTAACTGAAAACCCTTTAACTTTACTCAGCCCAAACAGCTGGAAACGTGGGTAAATCCGATGTGCGGCTAATGCATCACGAAAAATGTTCATGTTTTGAAAATCGGTCATTGACAGCAAAATTATTTTAATATTATGTCTCGAGTACACACTTAAGGAAGCCGGGCTTTGTGATGATGATAAAAATAAAATTAACTGCCGCCTACAACCTAATGCCTAACATCCTTGGGAGATTTAAATGCAAAGGTAGGACACGACAACGCCCCGAGTAAAAAAAAACCTACTGGATATGCATGGAAACTGGCAAACGGTTTGAATATTTCCGCAAAAGTTTAAATTGAAGTGTCTCAACAGAGGAATTTTTTAACAACGTAAATCTCTGTTCCGTGTGAACAGAAGTGAAATACACCGCAGAAAGGATTTAGCAGCACAGACCGTGGATTCAATAAACCGATGCACCAGTAGGACCGTTTATGCTGTAACCAATGAACTTACCAGCGGATTTTAAAACTACATCGTATGAATACGCTTAACAGATCCCTGCTGATATCCGATCAGAATTAGCTCGAAAGATGGTGGAAGCAATGGTGTGAAACAATTTGAACGAGCGCATTGAAGATATATTGTTAAGCGACAATATGCTTGCGATATGCATGATCCTAATATCGCGGAATATGACCCTAGACAAAGACCTGGCACAGCCACGTAGAATGCCGGACCCTTAGATTTCCACATGCAGCCGAATAGTTACAGAAGTCCTTTCATCGCTACAAAGCAGATATTAATGCCATCGCGTACAAGGTCCTATCAAAAGTACTATGTCAATGCCTGAAAACCTATATAAACAGTATGAAGCTAGGTCCTTATCAGTATCAAATCGATTAACCATACCTGCATATGACATCATTTACATAGTTATGTAAAGTTGAAGTATGCTTGTCAAACTTGTCCGCCTGTTGAGCATACAAAAAAAAAAACCCACGCTACTTCATAAAACATCAGCTTCAATGATGATGTGAGCCAAATATGAACCACTTGAACAATGGTATTTGAACACATTTCATTTAATAAAATGGAAGAGTTATTATCGCAGGTTGTGTTCTCTACATTGTCGAAAATTAGGAACGCATTTCTTTGCCATTTGAAAGGAGCTGTGGTTATAAGGAAGCTTTTTGTACACATAATTTAGACTTTACCAGACAAACAGAACAATGAGGTGAAGATCAATACTTACAAGACAAATTTCGGGCCTCAAATCCGCAAGAAACTGTCGTTCTGATCTGGCTACCATTTTCGTTCGCAACCGTAACTTAAACTTAGCTTTTCGAGTCTGGATAATAAAATATGAAGACAGAAACAGTAATAAATTGGTTTCTAAAATCATCAAGGTCTGTGTGAGAATATAGACACATCAAATCTGCCAACACTATATACCGATTGAAAAGTTTTATTAAAAAAAAATCCGGTAAAGCGTTTACATTCTTTTCCCTTTGAAGGGTGGTGTATTAACTTGTTGTAGTCAATGCAACAGCGCTTTAGTTTTAATAAATATTGAATACATATGTACATATCTCAAACAAAACCAGCTGAGTAGAAGCAAATTTAACAAATAACAAATCCCTTCTATTATAATCCCTAACTCACCTGTAATGATGGTCTCATCAAGAGCACCCCACAGCATCGACGTTATCTTCGATTGCAGCATTGGAATCCTCAAAATTGCATCCTGCTCCGATATACTGGAATCAGCATTCCTCACATCGATAATAAACAACTCAGAATTCTGACCCATAGCCTTGTCCGTAGAGTATGCTGCCTGATTACCGGAGTAACTAAAGTGCGTAGTTCTCACAGATGATTTAGCTCCAATCGAAGCAATAACCGTTCCATATTCGACATCCCAAATTTTGGTAGTCATATCACCAGCACCAGATATAAGTTTCGATGACGTCCAATCAACATCCAAACACCAAACGGCACCCTGATGGCCATTGTAAGTGCCAAGCCTTTCCCCATTCAGTGACCACCAAACATTTGGTTTCTGATCTTTGGAACACGAAAACAACAAATCACCTTCACGATTGTATTTAATTTGGGTTATGGAACGCTCATGTCCCTGCAGCATTAAAGGTCTCTAAATATCAAAGAAAAAAAATTCGATTAAAACGTTAATTTCTGTAGTGACGAATTTCATGATGTTGTTTGAGGTTAGGATTAGTTTCGACTTGATTTTGCACAAAATAGTTTTGTTAATTCATTCAAATTCTATTTTAAACAAATGCAGACATAATTAGGATGGAAATTTAAATAATTCTCACCATTTTTAGGTGATTTTCTAAACGAATTTACAGAGAGAAATAAATCCGATTATTCCCATATGCAAAGGAGACTGTCAAAAGAGCGTTTCGTGTACAAAAGTGATGCCAGAACTAGTTTTTTTTATTTTTTTCGGCGAAATGTCATTCCGTAGAAGAGAATTGCATTGAACTGTAAATACGATGTGTTCTAATATGCGTCAAATTTAATTTTTGTTTAAAATTTTGACAATAATTTTTCATTCACACGCACACGTTTTATGTTCTTCCATATTTTTCGTTTGTAATTCAAGTAATATTCTGAGTTAATCATTTTATCTTTGTTAAAGTCACTGGCTTGACTTATGTAGTACTGTGTGACAAACCGTTCTGTAACGATGTGGCAAAGGAAGTCCCTATTTGCAGAGGTAAATAAAGGCACAATGCTTGTCCAGGGCAGTTCGCGGAGATCAAATCGGAGGAATCGACGTTGAATACCCTCGATTCGGCAAACATGAACTCGGTGAAAGGGGGACCAAGCTTAACTGGCATACTCTAGCAGAGGGTGAACAAAAGTAACATTGAGAGATCTGGTTATGTACGGGTTGGAAAACTCCTTAGACCATCGTTTAATAAAGCCAAGTGATGAGTTGGCTTTAAGGGCTGACCAGAATGTGAATCTGAAGCTTGAACTGATATCGAACTGTCAAAAGTTGAATACATGTATAGTAAGCGCCAACACCATGCGTATCTGTGTGAATCTGTATCTCGAATTTGAAAAGCACCCAACTTTGAGATACAGATTCGATATTGACGTGTATCTGAGTTTGACAGCGATTCAAGATTCAAGGTCAGCCCTTCCAGGATCATTGTCGGGTTCGCGTGGTCGAGCTTTGACATATTGGGCCAGCGCATACTGTTTAATTGGTTTGTAGATTTTACATCAATCGTACACGTGAACTGATTTTCATTGAAGTGGTTTTTCTAATAATTTGACAGCTCTCAAACAAAATGTTGTTATATTGGCTTTTTATTGTTTACTCTTTGGCTGCCAATCTACGAATGAAAAGCGTATGACACACATATTTTTTTACCTTCGGAAATGGTAAATTAGGTGTGTATTCGTTTTGCTAAATTTTCATCCGCTCGATTATGGATGAAAATTTAATCCCGATTTCTTACATTACACTTCATCTCCCTCTTCTACAAAACCAGTTAAACCGGTTTGTACCCCGGGGTTACTCGTCCAGTATGCGTTGGCCCAAGTAGAAACAGTGTGCTCTTATGGAGCAATCCGAAATGTAACCTCAGACGTTTCTGACACTTTTGATCGTAAATATCGTAAGCTCGACATCAAAGCCCTATTAGAGCTACTCTCTACTACGTCGCGCGTTTGACAGCTATCTTCTATTAGATCTACTGTCATTTTTGTAAAAACAAATTTGTTATTAGTAATGTTATAGTGTAATGTATTTACTGTGAATGGGTAACCTAAAATATATTGCCTTTTGCGATTATTTTATAATGGCTTTCTTGCACAAAATAATATAATAATTTGAACTATGTATTTGTTGTTTTTTTTTTATTTATTTATTTAAATACATTGTTTGTGAAATTATTTCTCCTAATTAAATTTTAATATAATTAAGAAGAGTACATTTCTAGCCTATCTCGTGCAACGAATTCATATATTAGAAATTTGAGGAAACAATACTCTATCTGTCAGCTCAACGCCGAAACGACATTGCGGATTGCAATTTTCAAGTTCGTTCTTTAGACGCAAGTTATCGCAAGTTCGACATAAAGCGTATATGAAGCATGCCAAAGCACGCGCGCGACATTGTGGTTTGGCCATTAAGCTCAAGTCGAATAATATGCCAAGGTCTTCAAAAGACCGAACAAGGGGAATCGGTTGACCATAGAGAAAATAAAGCCGGTGAGGAGACGGGTTGCATTTATGTGAGAAGGTTGTAGATTGGCACTTGGCTACATTAAAAATGTTGTGTCGTCATAGTAAAATGACCCTCTCAAGATCGTTAGTAGTAAGAATGAAGAGAAGAGCACCTAGATGGCTGCATTGTGGAATTCCAGATGAGGCCAGGAAAGGAACAGAAAGGGCGGATCTAAACCGAACATTATAATATCGGTTTACCAGGTAAGAAGAAATTCATTTTAATAAAAGAGGTTCAAAGCCGAAAGCAGACAATTTAAAGAGGATCAGTTGATGAGATATCTTATCAAACACTTTAGTAAAATCGGTTGCGATAACATCGATTTCTTTGCCATTTTCTTATTCTGCGAGAGTAAAAGAGACGAATTCAACTAGGTTTTTGGTAGTTGATTTGTCTTTCAGAAAGCCATGTTGTCTGGGCGAAATGAAAGACTTGCATTTGAAGCAGAAGGCTTCTATATAATGCTCTCAAAGAGTTTGGGTATATGAGAGAGTTTGGCAATGGGACGATAATTGGTAAGGTTACCCTTTTTGTGTATCGGGATTATAAAAGAGGTTTTCCAAATCTGAGGATAGACGAAATAGGTAGAGAAGGGGGAGAGACAGGTTGGAATAGTATTTTTTAAGAAAAACGGTGGGGAGACCATCTGGGCCAGGTAGAAATTCATCTTTAAGTTTTATTAACTTTTCTTCAATAACAGCAGGATCGAAATTTTGAGTGAGAAACAGACCAACGGAGAAATTGGGTAAGTCATTGAAGTAAGAGGGATCCGGTACGAAGGAGTTGTTGCCAAATGATTGTTTGAAAAATGTTGCAAAAAAGTTGGCAATGGTAGCAGGATCACCTGAAGATTTGGTTTCGAAAGCGAGAGAGGAAGGATAACCATCGGGTTTTTTGCAATTGACAAATTGAAAAAAGGACTTGTCATTTATAAGAGTGGTTTGCGCACTATATATATATAGATAGATATATATATATATAGATAGTTTGAGTAGTAGGAAGAAGAGTGGGTGCCCATAACTTATTTCTTTTGTTTCATAGAGAGCAGATTCCGCGTTATACCAACGAGGGGATAATGGCGTTAAGTGCCATGAAATCTCAATCTTGCAGGTGAATCTATACGTCACTACATCCGCATCCTTTCTCTGGCGTACTATGGAAGAGAGGTCCAAACAGGTAGGCGGTGTTAGCAGTTATCCTTCATACACAAAATGGCAATAAATATTTGAAAGCAAAAAAAGTAATGGTCTGGGTGATTCGGATTTTTAAGCTCAATAGTGCAGATCAGAACAAAGAGCAGAGCTTTCAATCCATAAACGAACAAACATACATATTATATAAATGTAAAAATTTCCAGATTTCGGCCCTACCATTAATTGTATCAAATCTTGTAATCACTTGTCTATGGATACATGTGAAATTTCAACAACGTCAATGCGTTACCGATGTCATAATTGAATATTAAGGTTGTATTCGTGCAAAAATGTGGGTGATTTTCTTTGCAGTGAATTTGTTTGGGGATCAATTTATTGTAAACGTATTACTCAAATTTGTCATCTGGTTCTGGTAGTTTCTAGGTGCCTACTCCGCAATTGATCGGGAAACTGCTGACTGTCCTATAACTTGTATGGGCCAGTGGAACAACAATCAAGTTCGTAGTGAAGTGCTTGCCTTACTTTTCAGTGGTCGTCCCTGGTAACTGCAAGAGTAAGTACTCTTGCAGGCTAAAATGGTAAGGGCATGCTCATAGAAGATAGTTGGTAAGCATAGCCTACACGACACCACGTCTGGGAACGGAGTTAAGTTTGTTGGTCTCACACGGTCTTCTCATCTCAGTATACACAAGGGGACATAGAGTTCTCCGGCCCATCAAACTCTAAATCAAATTGATGACATTGCGATAGACTTAAGGCATGCTTTCAGTATTCTGGACGTGTGAAAGTTCCGAGCAGCTAACATTGAATCGGATTATAACCTTGTTACAGCCAAGATACGAACAGGGATTTCCCAAGCACCACGATAAAGTAGAAAAGCTGTAGAATCTTCGCTATTACTCCGTAACCGATGTGTTGGGTTTCACCTGACCACCACAAGAAATCTCTGGTTTGATGATGAATGCCGGCAACTACATGCAGCTAAATAAGAAGTTTACAAAGCGGCGCTGCAAAGAAGGACGAGAGCCGCTTGTGTGCTCTACTACCAGAACATTGGCTTCTCCAGAAGAAGAAAAAAGAACATAAGGAGCGCGTGAAGGAAGATATTAAGAGGCTTTACTCCAGGAATAATGTACGGATGTGTTATTAACAGGTAACAAAACGTGTCATGGTAAGAAGACTCATAGAAGCATGTAGAGATGAAGAAGGAAACCTAGTTGTAGAATCACAGTCGGTGCTAAGCATATGGAAGAACTTTTTCTGCAGATTATATAACAGCGAAGAAGCCCAAAATTCCGCTGTCAGGCAGAATAGACCATTCAACACAGACGATGGTAGCCAAAACTACCGTTCATCTGATCAAAACGAAATAAGGATAGCAGTATCTAAGCTGAAATCCAACAAGGCAGTTAGACCGACCGAGGTATTCAAAGCTGCTGGAAATTCCTTTATAGAGAGCATACGCCAACTCATTTCTCAGATCTCGTCAGAAGTGTGATGGATTCTCAGCATCGTTTGCCTGATTCGCAGAAAAGAATACCTTCTCAACTGTTCCAACTAAAGAAGTATAAGTCTTCTCAACATCGCATACAAAATCTTATCTGCCATATTGTGTGAATGTCTGAAACCCTTCATCAACAATCTGATTGGCCCCTATCACTGAGGTTTCAGATCATCGGTTTTAAGGCCGTGTATGAGAGCATTTATAGAGACGAGCTATATAGAGCCATGTCTAGTTTTGGCATACCTACCAAACTCGGCCGTCTGCACAGAATTACTCGTACGTACAAAGTTTCTCCAATTTTTTGATGCCCTCTAAATACGAGGGCGGGTCAATAAGTCCGTGACTTTTGGAATAAAACACAGATTTTTTGATAAAAAAATAATTTTATTTTTCAACGTAGTCTCCCTTGAGCTCTATACACTTTGTCCAACGCTTCTCCAATTTTTTTATCCCTTCCAAAAAAAATGATTTGTTGAGGTCCTCAAAATAGGCCTTTGTTTGCGAGATGACTTCATCATTGGAGTCAAATCTTTTTCCACCAAGCCATTTCTTCAGGTTTGGGAACAAGAAGTAGTCGCTCGGAGCCAAATCTGGAGAATAGGGTGGATGAGGGAGCAATTCATAGCCCAATTCATGGATTTTTGCCATGGCAACTGCACATGTGTGCACCCTTGCATTGTCTTGGTGGAAAAGAACTTTTTTCTTGGCCAAATGAGGTCGGTTTTTTTTTTCAAATCGTCATTGAATTGGTCCAATAATTTGGCATAATATTCCCTATTGATTGTTCTTCCCTTTTGAAAGTAGTCAATGTGGATTATCCCGCGTGCATCCCAAAAAACAGTCGCCATAACTTTATTGGCTGACAAACCCACCTTGGCCTTCTTTGGCGCCGATTCACCCTTAGAAACCCACTGTTTTGACTGTTGTTTGTTCTCTGGTGTGTTGTGATGGATCCATGTTTCGTCCACGGTTACAAAACGGCGCAAAAACTCCTCCATATTACGATTAAACAACGCCAAACCTTCCTGTGAAGTGAAGCACACGAAATTCACTTTTTTCCATTTTCTCCTCAAATTAGTGAGTAGTCTGATAAAAATAGCTGTCAAACACAAACTAACTGACGCAGCAAGTTTAAATTTTGACAGGAGTCAACTGACAGATGTCTGTTGACAGGAGCAGTATTGCTGTTTCAGTAAAGAGGTCAGAAATTCAAAAAGTCACGGACTTATTGACCCGCCCTCGTAATACGATTTCTTAAGACCCTCAAAATAGGCGGTTTCATCAATGACCATTTCTTCATGTTTGGAAACAGGAAATAGTAGCTGGGGGCTAAATCTGCAGAATATGCTGGATGAGGGAGCAATTCACAACCAATTCGACCATTTCTGGTGTGGTGATTTCAATTGGGCGACCAGAACGTTCGGCGTCACATGTGCTGATACGACCGCTCCGAAATGGAGTAAACCAGCCGTGAATGGCTCCAATCGATGGTGAAGAGTTCCCGTAATACTTTTTAAGCTTTTGTTTGGTTTGTGTGATGGTTTTTTTGCTCAAAAAATAGTGTTAAATGAGCACACGAAATGCACCTTGCGCACTGATGCGAATATTTCCAGGCGCCGTAGTTTTTGGGATTCGTTCAGTTCATGGGGTACCCACTTATCGAGTTTCTTTACCTTTCCAATGAGAGAAAGGTGTCGACTTATTGTCATTGCGGATACTCCCATGACTTGTGCAATCTCTCACACCGATTTCGTTGAAAACATCGTCGTCAACTAACGTTTCCGGCTTCCCACGTGGATCATTTTCGGGGCTGAAATCTCCTGAACGGAACTTTCCAAACTAACGTCGTATAGTGCGTTCGTTTACCGCTACATCCTCAAATGCATCATTAATGTTTTTCATTGCCAATGACGCATTATGTGGCATTTTAAATTAGAATTTGCCGACAGCATGGTAAATAATTCCCAGAAAAAAAAAACGGTAATTGTAACGAACCCTAAAATTCTCACACGTCAAGCACACGTACTCCTTTATTTTGTAAAAAAAAATAAAATTTAACGTTCTGGCACAGATGTTCAATCGAGAACTTCTTATTTCCAACATTTCATGTGGTACAACCCAATACGATGCTCACCTGGTTGAGCAGGTCGAAATCATAGCTTGGAGAGGTTGTGCGAATCATCATTAACGCATATGCCCGTAGACACTTATTGTGATAAAAGACAAACTAGCTTAAGTCGATTCATTTAAATAGGACCTAAACTAGTGCAACTGTAGAGGATTGAAGAGATCCAACATTGATTGGTACAAGATGATTTTTTTAAGTGTTTCCCAGAAATCCTTATTTCTAGCATCGTAACGATAAAGGAAGCAACCCAAAGAGACGGATTCCAGATTTAAAATAGGTATGAATTAAGTGAAAACGATAACAAAGCTAAACAAAACACCACAGCTTCTACAACTTCATACATTCAGTATTTGGTTTTTGTCACTTCTTACTGACATTTGAATTGACGTATATTTGCGATTGTCACTTCAGTACTGAGTACCCAAGTTGATGGGGTCTACGAAAAGGAGAGGAAAAAAAGGCGAAACGAAAACTGATCAAGAATTTTTTTAAAGAACAATTAAAAAGCAACAAGCGCACCCAACTATTGACGTAGTTATCGATCTGCAGCACGCGAAAAATACTAATTAAGTGTACACTCAGTGTATTGGAGTATTATGCTCGTGGACCCTGAAATCCCTAAAATACCCCAGCTGATTGTAAACAAACCAGGAGAGGAGTAGTATTGATTTTTTTTTTCATTTTTCTTAGTTTTTTTTATAAATAAATTGTGGCCTCAAAAATTTGTTGGCTAAAAGCTGTAGTGTTTTCGTATGGCCAGAATCCAGAATTGGTTTATGCCTTTCATCATGGAATGAAGTCCTTTGTGTGTTTATGAAACGTACAGCGCTCAAGGTTAGTGTGTGCTTGTTAAAATCTTGTGACGTCTGCAGCGTAAGAGATTTTTTTTTCAATTCTGATTTATTGCCGTTGGGCACAGAATTTGAGCAGGGAGATTATGAAATACAACATTTGTGAAAATGGGCGGCTCCGTGAGTCAAGTATTTAGATCTGGCAGTGCACTGTTATCGCATCGAGACGGTCATAAAGTATCAAAGGCCACCGAGGAAAAAATTCAAACGATATTTGAGATTCTGCGGGCTAATCCGAAGATTTCGATTCATACACTCGAGAGTCTATTGCTGCAGATACCGAAGGTGGGTAATTTCATTAAATAAAGAGATCTTCAATTGATGTTAGTGGTTTGGTTTTTTTTTTAGAATGAAAACATCTTGGTAATCCATGACGAGTGCGGTTACAACATACTGCAACGAAGTGTCGGTTTGAATCATATTGATCTCACCAAGTGGCTGCTGCATCGTCATCGACCTGATGTTAATCGTTCACCATGTTCGCTGCCTTTGCACATTGCTTGCTTGAAGGGATACGAAGAGTGTGTGGAACTATTGCTTAAGCATGGAGCTCGAATCGATACAGAGGCGAGGCTGTGCTTTCCCGGTACGCACTCGCATAATTGTGAGGAGAGTGGCAAATATCGAGGCAATCAGGAGGAGGTAGGCGTCTGTGATAGATTTAGCACAAAGCTACAGAACGCGGTTTGCTATGCCATAGATGGAGATCAGATAAACGTGTTAAATACACTTTCACAAAAAATGGAGGATCCATGGGTTCGTTTAGTGTTGATTTGTTTTGTGGTTGAACTTTTGATTGAAAATACAATTGCAGATACCGTTTCGAGTGAAGAAACCACTTTTGCATTTGGCATGTGAACGTGGAGCTTGGAATTGTGTTCAACAATTGGTTATAACAAGAACTGACGAGATTAATTTGATTAAGGATGAGTACTACCCGATTCATCAGGCAGTTCTTCATGAGGGCCGATTTTTGGAGCTTTTGATTCAACATGGAGCAATAACTACTGTGCGAACATGTACGCAGCAAATGACGTTGTTGCATGTGGGTAAGTGATTTTAGATTGATTCAGTCATTTGGAGCATTGTTATACAATCATTGGTCCTGCGGTAACCTGAGCTCAATCCAACAAGCTCTTTAGGCAACACGGTCTTTCGCTAATTGCCTTAAGTTGCGCACACGCTTTGGCTTATTCTGGCTGTGCGCACTACCTAAGGCAATTTCTTTCTGTATTGGTTTTATCTGCTAAGTTATTCAGCTCTAGAAGTAGTAGACTTTCGTTGTCCCTTTCAGCGATTCCCTTTCGGATTGCTATTAATTTTCCTAGTTTGCCCAACAGGGGTTGTGTTTCAGACTTAGCGACTTAGCGTCGAGCTCGTTCGAAAGCAGCAAGTAGTCGTAAGTCCCTGTTGTGTTTCTATAGGTTCTCCCCATTACTCGAAGTGTCTGGAGCTGATGGCTATACTAGACGGATTCGGATATTATTTTTGAGTTCTTTTTTTTTAATTTACTAAACATTTTGATTCCACTTGGCACTAGAGAAGAGAAGATCGCCAGTGTCAGTGACCAGATATCTGTAGCTCACTGCTAAAAGCTATAAACTCACGTAGTGCAATTCCGTTCGTTGGTAGGGGTATTTATTTATTTTTGAGAAACAAGATCCATTTAAAGTTATACTCCTTAGATGGATCCGTCATATTTAGTATTTTGCAATGACAGCTCGTGCAGAGCGTGACGGAACAGAAATTCAACTTTACTTATTGGCCCCAATATAGTTCTATATAGATAATGTCATAGACCACTTTTAAGTTGATTTAAAGAGATGGTGAGTGTAATGGAATTCGCTGGGCTTTTTTCTTAGGATCCATGGAAGTTTAATAACTCAATCGAATGTGGACGTTTTTAAAAAGGCTCACTGCTAGACCGTCTGATTAAACCTGTTGAGTTTGAACTGAAATGACCTAAATATTATAATCAGGTAGATCGCAGTTTTTGCTTTCATCGTTTAAAACTTAAATGTTGGTTTCCATCATGTGGGGAGTGCAGCAACAATCTACCCTGGTTCTCCGTTGTAAATCTATAATGAAAAGTTTACATAAATCTATGACTCTCTATTTCGGTTATTTCTCTGAAATATAAGCAAGGGGAATTAAATAATAGTGAAGCTATTATTCCTCTCGTCGTTTTTGCATTTAGATCTGTTGAGCTGCTTTTGTCTTGCTTGTAGCGCATATGTATACGCATATTGTTTTGCTGAATTGGCAAGTGTTATTCTTCATTTCAGCGGTTTTAGTTGAATGAATTTTCTTGAAATCACTGTGGCTAGTCTCTGTCTTTTTGGTAACTGTGTTAGAATTTGCTGTGAGACTTTTTTTTTAACTTTATTGTCCTCTCTTGGGATTGTCCATGCTAAACTTCCTCGCAGTTTTTAAGTGCTCTATAGTCATTTTGAATATCCCCATTCGTATCTTTGATTGATTCGAATCGTGTACTACCATGTCTTGACGAAGATGTTCTAATTTTAGCTCATGTCAAGTATTTTTTTTTTTTGTTTCTTTTGGAAAACTGGTAAACACTTTCTTTGACGACATTTGGCATATAAGACTAATGTTGGCCAATTTAATTCTAATGCGAATTGTTGATAGATATTCGCAGTCTTGTCGAATACTAAAACTGACTTTAAGTTTGTGACAAGTAGAGGTGATATTCATATTTTTAAGTTTTTCATAGTTTTGTGCCCAAAGTATTATTTTTTGCTGACTTAGTTAGCAGCCCTAGGGGTAATCGACGATATGGGTTTTCAGTCAATTCTCTCAGAATTCAGGCAGTTCTCTTGGTCTGACTTAGCGTAATTTTTTTATGTTTTTCGATGGGTCTAAATTATCTAATTTTGTCTCGTCTTAGCATTTATAAAATAATTCAAGAAGGCAAAGATGCAAACTGAATTCGCTAATTTTTTTCTGATTCTCGGATAGTAATAAGATCCATGAAACACTTTCGAAATAATGCTACTTATTTTTTGTTAAAACTGACAGCGTCCCAGGTCAGGATCTTCATTGACACTTGGGTTATTTTTTAGCGCAACTGTATGTGACATAGCATTCTAGGATGTATTGTAGTTAGACCTAAGGAATGATTTTCGTGTTACGTTTTTGCCAAACTGCTAAATGTGCTATGTTTTAATGCCACAACGCTTGTCATAAGAGTGATGAAGGGGATTCTTGGTTCTGATGTGAGCAGCGCTAAAACTGTACACACTTTATTACTGAAGCGATTTCCTGCCTTGCCTTTTAATATAAGTTACTAGAAAAATTCGATAGGGACGATAATAAGTGGCTACTGCTATTTTATTTCTGCTGTGGTGTTTTTGTTTTTTTTTTGGTTACGCTAACGTGCATGTTTAACATGCACAATTCATAAACTTGAGTAATCGATGTCAGAAATACGCCTACGTACTAATCCACACCTCCGAATATTTCAATCACACTCCACTGCTTAACTTTCTGCGTATTTTTCCAATTCCCCGTGCGTTTGCATAATTATGTTAGTACGAGTGCCAAAATGCCCAACCACTTATTCCATCTTGATCTCGATAAACGTACCCAAATTTTAGATCCATCTGCGTTTTGTATTGTTATTTATGGGGCGCTGAAGAATAATTCCAAGAAGGCCATTTCGGATAAGTTTGACAGAATACAAAAGGGTTGAGCTGAGCCTGTGATAGAGTACAAAAGGACTGAGCTAATTGCTCTTGATAGTAGAATCGTCGTAAAGTGTCTAGTTTCATTGATGTTTGGTAATGTCGGAGAAAGTCCTGCTTGCAGAAGTTTTGCTTTTTTATTCGAGTATTTTGCGTGCGATTTTAACTGTACTCTGCTATCAGGTATTACTCTTGGGTGCTTATAGCTTCTTTTGATCGGATTATTTTCTGTCCAATTCGAGTAATTAGGTAACAGAGGTGATGTTGTCAACGAATTCAATTACTTTAACTGCTCACGGCAACGTTAGACACAGAAGGCAAGTAAAAACTCGAGTAGAAATCCTTGTTGTACCCCCAGAGTATGGTGTATGGCTAGTGATTTTCTGGTGAATGGTCAACGTGGCGGATTAATCAGTACTGGCACAAGTCATCAGTTTCGGCAGTTGCGTTGGCCACCACCTTTATGGTAGTGTGGCATTACTCCTTTCGCCTCTGTTACCGCACGTTGGTTCTTTTTCTTAGCATTGCAGAATGATTTGGCCTTCATCGATAAGGGAAACTCCTTTCAGATGCTTTTGCATTATTGCTATGAAAATTATTAGAATGTAATTATTGTAATTATTAGCATGTAATCTGTAACGGTAAACGTACAAATTTTGCGAAATATATGTTCTGGTATTAATCTAAGCATTGTGGGGCATATCATTTGTGGAGAGGCTTTGTCATTACAACTCTGTGCGCCGTGTCCCAAGGATTTATATCAGTCATCATAGATGATTTATCTTGTTTCACTCAAATGCAAGTAGATGCTCTCGAGAGCCTAGCTCTCATTCTAGATCGTTGAACGTGGTGCTGAGTGTTTTCATTTTCTTATTTTCTTATTCCAGCAATGGCACTAGGTTTGGTGTACTCGTGTATGCGAAGATTAAATTTGTACCCTTTTCATTTCTTAAGCTCATTTACGTTGATTTTAGATTGTCGTTAAAGGAATTATATTGAAGTGTATTTGTAAATTCATAAGACCGCTGAGTAATATATTATTTCATCTTGCTGCGCTGCCCATTTCTTCTCTTTATTTAATTGTCATATTTTTATTTTAGTTATTTTTGCGGCTCGTAAATCAGCCGAAGATACACTAACTACCCTGCGGATTCTACTCGAACGAGGTTGTAAGGAATTAATAAATGAGCCAGACTCATTGGGGAATACGCCACTACACGCGCTCATTGTTCGCTATGCATTGGAAGAAGCTAGGTAAATGATTTATTTTTTTTCCATTCATTTCATGGTTAAATATTTCAATTTATTATATCAGGTATGGCTATGATAAATGGAGTAAATGGGATGTGCTACACTTGGTGCGATTTCTTTTGCAAAATGGTGCAAAGAGTTCCATAAATCAGGCAGGCAATAGTGCACTAGCTTGCGTATTTCGTCATGTACGTGACTGGGAGGTCTGTTTCGAGCTTCTTAGTATGCTTATCAAAGAAGATGGTAAGTTGTAAAATGTGGTTACTTTCCAATGTTTTGTGATAATCGAGAATTTACACACTTTTCAGGTGATCCAAACATTGTAGGACGCGATGGCTCTGTGCCCATAATGGTCTGTTTGGTGCCACTCATCAACAAGGATCAGCTGCATCACTTTACGCATTCAATGAAGGTAATTCAAATATTTCTAACGTAAAAGAAAACAAACAAAGGAACTCAAAAATTATTTACAGGTATGCTACCTGAATTGCTTGCGAATTCTTCTTCAGCACGGTGCTAATCCAAATTGTTCGTATCGAGCGAACCTTACACCGTTGCATGTATTAGTGTTCACTGTCAGCGAAAACTTCACCCTCAACTGTGATGTTCAGAAACGAACAAATTTCGATTTTATCAAAAATATTCTACTACTCTTGCTACAACACGGTTTGGATTGTAATTTAACATATCCGCACATTTTGCAAGCTGTAATGGACATGGTGCAAAACGTTCGAACATGCCCTGATATGCAGTGTATATACGAGCTCACCGTCACTCTCATTCAATATGGTGCGGATCCGAATATCGTTCTAAGTGGCAAATCAACTCCAGGAAATGCAATATTTTCCAATGAAATCGCCAACTTTGGGGAAGGACTATGCCTTGCTAGCTCATCGCCCGATGATGCACCGGTGAGCGCAGCCAATGGAGTTGTAACAGGTGGACCAACAGCCGGACCATCATGCTCACGTCAACATCTTGGTGATCATTTTCGCAATTCATTCCGCACAAATTCTAGATTTATACTTTTCTACTACATTATTCTCATCACAAAGAAGGAGTTCATACTCAACGATCCGGAGCTTACCTTCACGCGTATAATTCACTTGTTCTTTCTTACAATGCAGCATGAACCGCTGTATAATTGCCTCAAATCACTGCACAATTTTTACGTCGCTCAAGTACCTAGCAAAAAGACCGAACAACTTATTGCGCTTATATCGATGCTCTATCGAAAACCTCGAAGTCTTAAGCAGCTCTGTCGGGTGGCGATATACGAAGCGCTTAACAAGAAACTTGCACAAAATATTAATCGCCTTAATTTACCAGGTCCCCTAAAGGAATATGTCCTTCATTTCGACACATAATACACGAGGATACCTATAGACTGACTACGATTAAGTCTTAGTTAGTGCAGGTGTATTGCTTTTGACAGTTAGTTAGTGTTGCGAGCGATGTGCATCATATTGTATACTATATGCTAGCTATATGCAATACCCACTAAGCCACTCTAAATAACAGAGTACCCCTGCAATCGAATCAATCGTTAAATAATGATATTACGCATACAAATCTTAGTTTTTAGTAAAAGTGAAAATTTTTTTGCTGCACATCGCTCTTCACTTGTACATAATTATTTACTTAAATAGTTCTAGATCTGAATAAAAGTCACAAAACAAATTCACTTCCTTTGCCATATATACTACCAACTTTCGTTAATTCATGGCTGAGACACATGGCTGAGTACTGCAAATTACAAAACTTTTTATTATAAATTTAAAAATGTATAATTTTGTGATAACCCTTAGGATATATTCGTTAAATCATTGCCATTACCAATGGTATATAATTTAAAGATCTGTTGTATTTATTTGCGATGGCTACCAACTTTTGTAAATATTTCTTTTTTCTGCTATCTTAATTTTTTCATTTGTTTATGTAGAATTATAACAGTGTAATGACGACAACAGAGTAAGGTGAAAACAGAATACGGTTGAACTCTCTATTAAGTTTATTACTTACGAATATAATTATAATTGTAATTGTAATATCTTTCTTTTTACTAGGTTTACTTTTGAAAATGTATGAGAATAGTTTACATCTATGAATTTGTCTTTATCTATGTGAATTACAGAGAATTATTGAATCGTTATATTTAAATGTATTTTTACTTAATTAAAGTTACTGAAACTCTGCGGATGAAGATTTGTTGATCGCAGGTCAACTATTATCATTTATCATTCCATAACCATAATAAAGACCTAGGTAAGGTAACAGTGGTCGTTGGAAAAACCAAAACCTTTAGATTGGCCATTGTGATGCCACGAGGAAATGCGATCCTTTTACACTTGGAACAAATTTAAGCTTCTAGCGAAGCGTAGTAATTTGTTGAGGTCTGTATTGTTTATATCGCTTACAGTCATCGACTAACACTCGACCCGGTAACATCTCTTTGCTGATTGTGTTTTTCTCTGATTTTTCTTTCTTTTATTTTCTGCTTCTTCTCTCTGAGTGTGAAGCTGTTCCATACATAGATCAAACGGTTTTTTAATTTCTTTTCATTCCGCCAGTGAGTTAAACAACTAAGCCACTAAAAAATACTGTTTTACAATGGGCGAAGGGCCACGGGCAATCGTTTTAGTGGTCTGTTAACAGACCCACCCCCTGATTATAAAAACAAAAAGAGGAAAAAACCCAATTCTTCAACTTTAAGTCCAGTGAATTTTTTCTCGACCCTCCATTTTCCGGATAATCCAAAATTTATAGTTATTTCTTCAACTAATGCCGAAAAGTCACTGACATCTTTTAGCGTTTTCTTGCTTAAAAAAGCAATTGACTGAATAAATGCAGCCTACGATCAAATCATGTAACTTCGCGATGGTAGCCTACTCATCCTGGGTAAAACCAAAAAAATAGCTGACCTCTTCTTATTTAGGAAATCGCTCTCAAACATATGCTCTATATCAGTTACCCTACACACCCAATTAAACTCGTCGAAAGGCACGGTTTATGCTCCATACCTTGCCAATGTTTTTGAAACCGAGATCATTGAAGAAATGAAATCACAAGGTGTCACGGACGTTTATAAATTTAAGAAAATTGAGGACGGGAATCAACGCACAACTGGACTAACTCTTTTCACCTTTGACCTTTTCCGACCACCAAGCACAGTCAATATCGGTACAATGTCCAAGTAACGAGTATTTCCCCAACCCTATGCCAGCTCCTGGGTCATACCGCCAAACGTTGCAAGAGTAATCCGTCATATGTTAATTGCAATCTTCCACCTCACACCCACGAAAAATGCGCACGAACTTCATGTGCCAACTGCAATGAAGAACATCCCGCATCGTCCAAATCTTGCCATCGGTATCAACAAGCTAAAGAGATTCTCAAAATAAAAATCACAAGAAAATGCAGCATGGCTGAGGCTAGATTAATTTACAAAAAAAAAAAAAACAATATCCTACCGCCTCCCGTCCATCTACCTACTCAGAAGTTGCAGGTAATTCAAAAACGAATACATCAACTGTTTCAGTAAAAGACACACTTCAAACCAGTATCCCCAGACATGGCAATTCACTGTTCCTTCTTCCACACACACCAATATCTTCCATGGACCGCCCTCCAACGCCAACTCCACAATCCCTTCATCCAGTCACACCAATGTCTACCAGCAATAAAAAAAAAACAAACACAGTCAAACATGTTCTTAACGAACACAGCAAAAAAATAGTCTCAGCGCATCTTACACGTATTAACTCCACAACTAATGCCATAAAAACTAACTGCCCCACTCTGCCCGTCACAGTTGAATTTACCTCAGCCCCCTCTCTTACACAAACTGTTAACCACTCAAATGATAATCTACTAAACCAACACTCAATATCACCAAACACACCCACTTACAATAGTACCACACTATCTCAAATCTCATCTATCACTCAATCACTCATAAAAAAAAAACAAATACTACTCAAATCTGTCACAATTTGGTAATTATGATAATGATCAATAAGAAAAATTGTAGTAACTCCTCTCACCCTGCTGTTCAGGAACTTGACTATTCGTCCACCACACGGGGAGCGAGTGCCTAACTCTATTTTCTCACAAAATAACTCATCTACTTCGACCTCCATAAGTCGGGGTCCCAACCCACACTCATCTATCTTACCCAAACCAAAACTAAAACGAAAAACTAAAATCAATTTAAAAATAAAAGTCCTGCAATGGAATATAAAGGGATTCGTCAACAATTATGACGAGTTGTGCATTCTGATAAAAGAACACTCACCTAGTATTGTAGCTCTACAAGAGAGACACTGCCCGCACCTCTTTACACCCAACACACCTAAGAGCTATAAAGACTACTTCTACAATTTTTCCTATAACTTAACAGCTAAGCAAAGCATCGGAATACTAATAAAGGAAAATATTCCACATAAACCAATAGCCATCAACTCGAACATTTTAACAAAAGCGGTTGAGATGCAACTCCTGCCAAAGTTTACTGCCGTCTCCATTTATATCTTGCCCGACCAAGTATTTTCCAGGTCTGATTTAGAAACCATTTTCAACCAGATCCATACCCCTGTACTAATTGTCGGTGACGTCAACTTCTGGAGCGTTCTGTGAGACTCCCCTACTACCAACCCCCGAGGGACTATACTGGAAAGCTTTTTAAACGACTCTAATCTTTTAATTCTTAATGACGGTTCCCCAATCCACTTTTTAACACATAAGACCTTCACACATGTAGATTTGGCATGCTGCTCACCCGAGGACTGCTTGGGAAATTTTAGATGATCTCTATAACAGCGACCATTTTTCTCTAATTTCCACTATCGTCACGGGCCTACCTTTTTCCAACACATCTATAAATCGTAAATTTAAAACTGATTCTGCTAACTGGGATTGTTTTAACAAGCTCATTTTAGACTACCTTTCAGATAAAACTCCCTCTTTGAACGCTAATAAAGAAGCTTCGGTAATCCAAAAAACAATTCGAGTCGCTGCCATTAAATCGATCCCTCAAAGCATTGCATTTTTAAAAAATACCCTACCTACAATAACTTAATTTTTTTCAAAAAATCCAACGCCAGATTCCGCAGAGAAGTAAAAACCAGTAAAGCGAAGTGCCTTAGCGACTTCACCTCAACACTTAAACCCAACTCATCTATTAACACCCGACATAAAATTCGGCGTCTGACTGGTAACTACACCTCAAAATCGATAAAGTTGGTGGTAACTCCTGCAGGCTCTATAGCCACCCCATTTGAATTTTTTTGCTCAAACCTGGTCGGATCTATCCAACGACAACAACTTTCAAGTAGTTTCAAATCTAGTAAGATAATGCCCCTCAATCTTACCCCAGATATTAGATTAATGTCTACTTAAGCAAGACTCATCGAAGGTCAAATCACCTTGCTAGAGCTTGATACTTGCTTAAGTAGACTCAAAGGTAAAACTCCGGACCGGGACAGAGTATCGTACCCTATTGTAAAATGGTCTGTCCGGAGAATGAAGTTTTGTCCGTAGAGGTACTTATGGAAATGCTTCGTAGCCAGAATTAAAGCCAGAAGTTCGCGCCGGGTTACACAGTAGTTCCGTTCAGGTCTGGAGAGTACTTTGCTGTAATATGCGACCACTTTCTCTTGACCGTCATGAACTTGGGAGATCACAGCTCCGACCCCAACATTGCTAGCGTCTGCGTCCACGATGAACATTTTTCCGGGCGTGGGGTAACCCAAGATGGGGGCTTTGCACAGCTGTCGCTTCAGTTCTTGAAATGCTTTTTCGCATTCTCCAGACCACCTGAACAGTCGGCCTTTTTCCGTAAGTTGATGGAGGCTCTTCGCAATGCCAGCAAAATCCTTTAAGAACCTTCTGTAATACGTGGCGAGTCCCAAGAAGCTTCTCAGTTGGTGTTTATCTTTTTGAGAAGGCCAACTTTTCACGGCTTCGATTTTGTCAGGATCCATTCTTACTCCTTCCGCTGATATAATGTGACCCAGATATTTTACTTCCGGACGAAACAAGGCGCACTTTTCCGGGTTGAGCTTTAAATGAGCACTTCGTAGCCTCTCAAACACTTCTTTTAGATTTTCGCGGTGCTCCTCGTACGTCTTACCTATGACGATAACGTCGTCCAAATATACTAGGCAGGTTTGCCAGGTGAGTCCTTGCAATGTTCGTTCCATTAGTCGCTCGAAGGTGGCCGGAGCGTTGCACAGTCCAAACGGCATCACTGCAAACTGCCAAAGACCGCTTCCTGTAGTGAAGGCAGTTTTCTCACGGTCCGTACGATTTATCTCTACCTGCCAGTAACCGCTCTTCAAGTCAAGTGTTGAAAACCATTTCGCTCCAGAAAGCATATCCAAAGTGTCATCGATTCTCGGAAGTGGGTAGCTGTCCTTTTTAGTGACATCATTGAGACGTCGGTAGTCTACACAAAATCTGGTGCTGCCATCTTTCTTCTTCACGAGGACCACTGGAGATGCCCACGGACTTTGCGATTCTTCAATCACTCCCTCAGCTTTCATCTTCGACATCATTTCGGCAACTTCTGTTTGCTTTGCAAATGGAAGACGCCTTGCAGGTTGACGGAATGGTCGAGCGTCTCCGGTGTCAATGTGGTGTTGAACAATATGCGTACGTCCATATTCTCCGTCTTGTGTAGCAAATATATCAGCGTACTCACCGATTAGTTTTTCTGCCAGGATTCGCTGATCTTCGTCCAGATTACAGAGGCTGAGAATTTTGTTCTTGATTTTTTGTTCAATGCTGCTCTTCTGCTCGTCTAGATTTTTCTTTTGTTCATCCAGCTTTTGTTCGAGACTATTCTTTTGTTCTTCCAGATTTTTCTTTTGTTCATCCAGCTTTTGTTCGAGGCTATTCTTTTGTTCTTCCAGATTTTTCTTTTGTTGGTCGAGACTGTTCTTCTGTTCGTCCATTTTTAACAAGAGGAGTTGCATCAACGCAGCCATATCACTGCCGGTACTTGTCTGTTCATCCTCGTCAACATCAAAGGAGTATGCATCAGGATCATGTCCCTCGTTGTTCAAAGCCTCCTGAAGTCGGAGCACCAGGTCACTTTTTCCTCCACTGGCGCTGAGGCTTCTCTTGTTCAACTCGGATTTGAGTTGGACGAGGGTCAACTGCAATAGTTTTCGACCCATTCTTTTCTTTTTTTTTTTTTACACACAATAAGTCCTATCCCACTTCTGACACCAATGTAAAATGTTTGTGTGGGTACAAATAATAGAACTTATTCTTTTCAATACAAATCCCTTTATTCAGTACAGTTACAATTCACTATTTAATTCTTTCTCTCAGTACAATCCAATTTCTCAACCACTTATACTTTTCTTATCTTTTACTTAAACCACTTAATCACTTCTCCTAATTAACACTTCAAATTACACTTTAGAACTGATTTGCATACCTTGGGGATGCTGGTATTTATACTCGAATGACATACTTCGAGAACAATCCTCGCCATCCAGCGTCCCATACAATTTCCAATTTGCTAGAAAATTCGATTCCACTCTCCAGTCGAGACTTTGTTATTCCAGTATCGACATTTTCTGCTAGATGTCGCTGCTCACATTTAAGTGGTTGTCACACTATGTTAAAAAAGCTACCAACTTCAACTAAACTAAGACTCATACAGCTATATAATAACATTTTGAACTCAGGGGTGATCCCACAAAACTGGAAGCCAGCGACAATTTTTCCTCTTCCTAAGCCTAATACAAGCACAGATAACATTAATGGCTACCGTCCGATATCACTTATTCCCTGCATGTCGAAGGTTCTTGAGAAAATTATTGCTAAGAGATTGCTTTGGTATATTAATAAAAAAAAACTATTATATTCAACCCAAGTTGCCTTTCAACCTAATAAAGGTTGCTCTCATGCACTTCTGCATCTAGACTTCTTCATCTCTAACGCCCTATCAGCTTGTTATCATGCCGCAATCCTCTCTCTTGACTTCGAAAAGGTTTTCAATAAAATGGGCATACATTTGGTGTTAAATAAACTTAAAGGGCTGACCAGAATGTGAATCTGAAGCTTGAATCTGTATCTGATATCGAACTGTCAAAAGCTGAATACATGTATAGCCGTAAGCGCCAATACAATGCGTATCTCTGTGAATCTGTATCTCGTGCTTTTCAACTTCGAGATACAGATTCGAGATTGACGTGCATCTGCGTTTGACAGCGATTCAAGATTCAAGCTTCAGATTCACATTCTGGTCAGCCCTTAAAACATTGGGGCATTGGCCCGAAAATATTGTTCGATGTCAAATCTTTTCTCACGAATAGGAAAATTTGTGTAAGAGCAAACAATTGGTTTTCTCCCCACTATCGGTGGTACTTTTCATCATCGCTTTTGATGATATAAGCACAGATAATAAATCTATACAGATGCCTCATTCATATGGGAAGTTTTGTCCTATGAAAATGAAATCGAACTAAAAAAATAGCTTTTGTAAAAAGCTGCAAAGAGCAGAAAAATCATTTTATTTCTTTTCGGTTTTTGCTCTTGCCACTTGTCACTCACACATGCAAAGTCGTTTATCATGCAAAAACAATGTCACGCATAAATAATAAATAATAAATAATAAATAAATAAAAACAAACATACGTTGACGTTGCTCAGCATAACCGGTTTCCTTGGGTTTATGTACGTGTGCTTGTTATTTTGTTTGTAACTTGTTATGCAATGTAAGTTAAATAGGGGTAGGAATATAATTTTGAAGATCATGAGATCGATGGTCCGTGAAGGTGGACGTGCTGGAGGGTGTGGGTGTGACGTTGCACCACACTATAAAATGGTTGATATTTGAAGCACGAGGTGTTAAGGGCTAATACATGTTATGGGGTTGAAGATATACGTATGTACATGAGTGCTAGACCAATTTCCCGATTTTAATTTTGTGCTCAGGACATTAAGTACCTACAAAATTTGATAAATTTCCAAGCATTGAGCAACATCGAACTTATTCGGAAAATGTATTTATATGTTATTTACGAGTACATATTTGCTCCGTTTTCTTTCAAGTTATGTAAAAGGGAGTTTTTAAAACTGTACGCAAAATATTTGTATGTAAAGATCGAAAATCTTCAATTCCGAGACTCGGGGACAATGCAGTAATGTACGGCCGAATATATGGGAGTTCGAACAAGTGGAATGGGATCTCAACCAACTTGGAGTACAGCACCGCTGGAAACAGCTGACGAAAGATCGCGCCAGGTGGAAAGGCTTGTTGGTTGATGTCCTGGTCCACCCCGGACTGTAACGCCTAAGTAAGTAAGGAAAATATTGGAAATATTTTTCCGACAGCCATGAATGAGCTATATTTTAACTAGCAAAATCAATGTTCCTTGGAGTAGAGACTTTGAATCCAATTTGTTAAACCAGGCTGAAGTAGCACCGGTTGCCTAGGCTTATTCTGGTGGTAATCTTCGACAAGGTGTCATTTGTTCAGTTTGCATTAACCCAGAGGAAGAGGAACTCCTAGTTATTTCCAAGGTTTTCCAGGCCGGAAGAGTAAATAAACAAATTGTCAAGATGATGTGGTGAAAATTGAAGAAAAGAAAAGTGAAAATAAATATTATAATATAGTAAATACAATATAATTAATTTGTTTTGTTAGATTTTCCACAAAAAAAGAAGAGAATTATATATAAATAAGACAGCCATGTTGAATTTAATTTAATTTCTTTTGTTACAATCAAATGATGAATAAGTGAGATATGTAAGTAAATAAAAATAATGAATGAAAAACTTTAGTTTATGTTAAAAATTGTTTCTTAACGATCAAATGATGAACTTAGAAATATAATGATGATTACTATAATTACATAAATCTTTTTATTCAATTTTGTTTAACACTCAAGCGTATTGAGAAGCAATTTATTAGAATGCAACTGATCCTTGCAACTTTACTTCTTTTTATTTACTTGTCTCTTCAAGAGTTACAGCGCGAAGAATACCCTGACGAATCTTTTCTTTTACGGTCTTTCTCCTTCTCAAATAAAATTTTTACAAAAAATATTTCGTAACCATTCCTCTTGCTTTCCCATGCCTCTTTTGAAGCCAATTTAATGCCAGCAAGAGTGTCGCAGGGGTCGGAACAAATGATAATCTGACGGCGTAATGCCAAGACTATACTGTGGATGCATCACAACTCCCCAGTCAGGATCTTTAAATTTTTACCGAGTCATCATGGTTGAAATTAATATATATGTACGAGGGTTGTCTGAAAAGTTTCCAACCGAACAGTGATACAAGACATTTTTTCTCAATTTTTTTTTTTATTTTTCTACATAGTCTCCTTGTAACTTTACACACTTTTCCCAACGATGCTCCCATCTCTCTAACCCATGCAAATAGTACTTGGCGTTTTTCTCTGCAAAATAATTGTTCACGAAGGTGATTTGGTGTTCACCAAATGAGCCAAGACCAAAAAGACCACGTCGTTTTCAGTCAAAAAAGAAGGCAATGCTCACGGTTTTCATGGATTACAACGATGTGCATCATGAATTTTGGCCAGAAGGCCAGCCAGTAAACAAAACGTATTATTTGGGCGTTATGAGACGTTTGCGTGAAGCAATTCGCCGAAAGAGACCAGAATTGTGGGCAGAAAACTAGTGGATTTTGCACCGCGATAACGCACCGTCTCACAGTGCCATCATTATTCGTAATTTTTTGACGAAAAATGCAACAAATACCATCTACCAGCCACCGAATTCACCTGATTTCGCTCCTTGTGACTTCTTTCTGTTCAATCGAGGTAAAAAACCACTACGGGGAACGCGTTTCAGCAGTCGAGAGGAAGTAATGGAAAAATCGTAGGAAGCACTGATGGACATACCGAAAACCGAATACCTATAAAAAATGTTTCGAGGATTGGATCATGAGCTGGCATGAGTGTGTTGCAGTCGATAAGAGATTACTTTGAAGGGGACAATATATGTAGATTTAGATGAATAAACTTGTATTTTTAATTTTCTCAATAAATTCCTTTTCATCAAGGTGGTATTTTAGGTTTTCTATAAGAATGGTTACTTACTTAATTTTAAATTCAATACGAAGTCTTTAGAACATTAGAGAAAGAAAAAATAAGTAATTAAAATGCAGGTGCTATAAAATTTGTTTTATTGTAAAATAAAAAGTTAAGCATCTAACACTGCTATTATTTTGCACACAGGTGTATCTGCACTGCATATTAATAACAATATTTTGCTCGTTAAACTTCAATTACAAAATGAAAAGTAATATTCGACTTTTCCCGCTTTGAATTGTTCTTTCTTACATACACACCCATACGCTCAAACAAAATACCAATTCATGAAAAATTACAAAATTTCCTATTGCAGTCGAATGAAAACAAACAGCCAAGTCTTCATACCCCTTCCCACAAACCCCTTGCAAATTCATTTTGCCACTGCCATCAACTTGTGGTGAGAGAAAAAAAAATCTCTCAATAAACAAAACAAGAAAGAGCGAAAATAAAAAAGCTTTACATTATTTCGAAAGCTCGTGTCGGCTGGACGAGTGTCGGCTAGCCGACAAAAATTCAACCATTTTTTCCTACAGCGATGAGACATCTGTATAGATTTATTATCTGTGATATAAGTAAAATTATAAGTAAGCACAAGCAAATTGATCACTGCATTTAGGCTGATGATATATATATATATATATCCTATGTAAGCCCACTGATCTGGAAGAAACTAAAACACTACTAAGAATTACAGTCAAAGACATACTAAAATGGTCAGATTCATCTGGATCCAAACTGTCACCAGACAAATGTGCTTAAATTTAAGCTTTAATAACCTCAATATAGAAACTGTAAAGAGTCTAAGTATCCTAGGTCTAATATTTAATAACAAGTATAATTGGAAAGATCATTGTTTAGAACTAAAAAAGAGCCCTGCTGCGAGAGCCAATATAATAAGTTATTTAGCTAGCAAAAAATGTAATACACATATCAACACATTATGTTCAATTGCAAAATCGATAGTACTTAGCAAGATTGATTATGGTTTGCTTATCTACGGAAACCATCAAGTCGCACGTTGGAGTATTAATGCTTTCCCCATAAGCACTGTAAAGAACATGTTGGTTGAATATAATAGAACATCGCATAGAAGTAACCAGAGCCAAGTTGTACATTTAGCTGTTGTTCACAAATGGATCCATTATTGATAGAACCACAATTCGGAGAGTGTCATCCAGATTAAAGACTGCCTCATAAGATTGCCAAGCAAGCTGAAACTAATGTGGATCCCCAATCATATGGGGATTCAAGGTAACGGACACGCCGACATACATAGCTGCCAATTTTGCACACAGCGCTGCAGTGCACAAATTTGCGATTTACACCAGACCTGACATGTTAAGATCCATTAACAAAAAGATTATATTTAGGCAACTCTTGGCTTGGCATCTACCATCACTACCATCACCATTATCCGACCATCAACACGAACAGATCGCAGCCAACCTACTCTACCACAACTTCAAAAGGCATGAACACTACCACCGTGAGGATGCGATTAGGAAACACAGTCTTCACCCACCAACATCTCAGAAGGGAATCTTCGCCATCTTGCCAATCCTGTCACTCCCAAATCAACATCAGTCACATCCTAGGAATAGGTGAATATCGTAACTGCCTACCAAAAAACCAACAACCATCCTACGAATTTTTAAGTAAACCCAACCACGAGAATATTGTCCAAATTAGCAATTTTGCAAACAAATTGAATCAACAGATTTAAGTATCTTTACTAACACATATTAATTTAGTTTATAACTAAGTACCATAGAGCCGAACGCCTCTGCGGATAGTGCTCGTTTCTATGTATTAGCACATGTATTTTAAATATAAGTTAATAAATAATATTAATAATAATAATAATAATAATAGATCGCTTAAATTATTGTATTATTTGGGGGAGATTTGGGCATGCACAGAGTAGGTGGAGGACTGTCTTCTCGTCCTCCTCCGTTTGTGAAAAAGCCATGCTTTTTTGAATTCGGCGTATGAGACAGTATATTTGAATTTGTTGGGGGCTTACGCCCCTATTTATTTCGCTTAATAAAAGCTTAAACTAACTTAAAAACTAACAACAATTAAGGGTTAGGAATTAAGCGAATGGTGGAGGAGATCAAGTTTAAGACAGGAAGTGCTCAGGTTAAAATCAAGAAGGGGGAGCTATGAGTTGACCTCCGAGAGATTGGTTCGCAATTTTTTAGACACCAAGTGGAAAACTTGAAGAAGAATAGAGTCTTGGGGTGAAAAAATAGTTTTGGAGAATTTAGTATCGTCGGCGTAAATAGATAGGGGGCAGTGTTTAATAATTCTCTCAAGATCGTTTATATCAACGAGTTCGATGCGCTGTCTGACTGCATACAAAGAATTGTATCCCTGTATTCTCATACTGAAATCGTTATTGCGGGCAATTTTAATATACGCACTTCTGGGTGGCTTCTACATTCTGGACAGACAACACCTGAAGGACGGTGTCTTGAGATGTTCGCTGTGGAAAATAACTTAACCCAGCTTGTAAATGAGCCCACGCGAATACCAGATTTTGATGGTCATACCGCCAACACCCTGGATTTGTTTTTAACTTCTCACCCTGATAAGTACACTGTTGAAGTGCTTTAGATTCCTAAAAGAAACGTATGGCAATACGATGAAGCCAATTGGACCTTCTTTAGGAATTCTAACTGATCGTTATGTTTCCTCGATAACGACGTGGATGCCGTTGCTGATATGATCACAAACACAATTCTCTTTGGAATGAAATCCATTGGTCATTTGTCAAAACCATCAAAAATTCTGCCTCATCCCCCATCCCAACGCTCATTTACAATGACGTTCCAGCTATCGCTCTTTAGACAAAGCTAATCTGCTAGCTGCACACTTTGTGGGCCAGCTCAACACTTGCAGATTGTGCTTTGTCTCATACATAAATCCGCTGGTCCAGATAGTATATCTCCCCTTGTAATGATAATAATAATGATGATATACGAGAGAGGATATGTAGGAAATTAGAGCAGGATAAAAGTGTGTAGGATGCGGATAGGATATCAGGATACCAAAACAAACGGAAGGACTGGATCGTGGATATGGATATTTGGAGGGAAACGGAAATGCTAAGGGAAAGTATAGTCGAGTGTGAGGAGCGTGCGCGACTCTTTACATTTTTTAAAGCACGATTCTATTTAAACTATCCCATCTAAACACTTCACATATTTCGAAACTCGCGTAACTTTTCTCGACATTTTAACCCAACACGTATTTAACATTTTCTTTAACAAATTTATTAATCTTGTTTCGTACTGAATTTTAACTTCCCATATGAATTTGTTTCAGCCAACGAATTCTCAGAAATTGACTTAGGGGTTGAAGTACAAAAAATTTCCGCAAGAATTTTCGTTCCGAGTCTCAATTGAGACTATATAAATTTCTGACAAATCGTTGGCTCGAGCAAATTCGTATGAAAAGTGAAAATTCGGTACGGAATAATATTATTAATTTTGTTAAAGAAATTTTTGTTTTCAAATACGTGTTGGCTTAAAATGTTGAGAAAAGATACACGAGTTTCGAAATAAGTGCTTGTGAAGTGTTTAGATGGGATAGTTTAAATAGAATCGTGCTTTAAAAAATGTAAACAAAACGCGTTAAACGCGAAGAAATTGTTTTTCTTGTTATTTCTTTATTCAATATTAAGTTCGTAATGAATAATACAAAGTGTTTTTTTAATATATTGTTAAACAAGTCAATAAAGACAGTGAAATGCAACTTAAAGTTTTCATAGATGGAATCCTATTAATGTTACAGCAATATTATTTCAAGGGGAATGTTTCCGCTGGTGAAACTGAAAAGTTGGTGCAAATTGGTATGGTTTTTAAGTTATAATTGAAGCAGGATCAAGTGCAAGAGAGTAATTGCAACCAGCTTTCAGTCTTCTTTCACTTTCACCAAACGAAATAGTCCTTTTAAAATATTCTGCTATGAGTATATGCATATACATACACATGTGTAGTATTGCAACTATGCGAATTTTCAGCAGCATTTCACTATTTTATTGATTTGTTTAACCATATATTTAACAAAAAGACACTATATTACACAGTATTCACTAAATATTTAATAGAAAAGTAACAACACAACAATTTGTTCGTGTTTCACAAGTGCTTTGTTTACATTTTTTAAAGCACGATTCTATTCAAATTAACCCATCTACACACTTCACAAGCACTTATTTCGAAACTCGCGTATTTTTTCTCGACATTTCAACTTTATTCTGATCAGACAAAAATAAATTCTTTAACTAATTTATTTATTTTGTTCCACATCGAAATTAAACTTTACATATGATTTTGCTCCCAGCGAAAATCTGTCCAGTCGTGGAGGTACAAAAAATGCCACCAAGGGGCGCTGAAAGCACTTTACCGGGTGTCAATAAGTCCATAGGGATCTTGAACATTGTGTGAGCTGTTTTGCCACCAGGTAGCAGTGTCGCAGCTATGCCAGAAGATGCTGTTGCAAGTGCTATCTTTCTCTGCCAGGATAGCTCTAGTAAGGAAGGTTTTTCCCGTTCCACCAGGAGCATCAAGAAAGAATATTTTTCCTTCATTTTAGTTGACACTTCGGAGGACAGAATTAAAGATTTGCTTTTGCTCAGTCGTGAACTATATATTCACTATATCAGACATCGTGTCTGAGTTGTAGTTAGTTTCAGCGGCATACTCATGATTCACATAAGGTTCATCATGCAGTTGTTGTGGGGTCGGTAATCCATACTTAGTTAATAAATTACCACCAATACAATGTTTTGAATTGAACAAAGGCAACTATTTATTACACGCTCGTCTGTATCCGCAATATCGTCATATAAATCACAGGTACGTCTTAAAGCTCGCAAGAAATCTTCAGACAGATGGCATTGATATCTGTCCCATAACTCCGGTGGATTCGAAAGTCCGCAGAATACCAACATTACCGCGAAAAATTGTCTCATATGACTGGGACTATCACTAGTACTGGCCTCCTCGAGTGTTTCATCCCAGTGTTGGTCACAGTCAAGTAGATGATGTGCCCTGCAAGCTGCGTGATAAGTAGGGTACGTTACGTCATCGACTGCAAATAATAATTGGAAACCCCTCTATAGGACAACCGCGTCGGCGTCGATTAAATTCACCTTTTTGCTTATCGTACTACTACACGCAATACTTCTTCATACATCAGAGTTTTCGCAAATCGGTCTTCTCTACATAATTTAAAAAATGTCAAGAGTGTCGTTTGTCGTGGGCTCCCAATATGTTGTCCTACGTTACCGGGATTAAAATAAATCCTCTGGCCATTTTCCAAATGAACGTCTAGATGCATGACCGTTGGATGAATGATCGGTATTTATAGAGAAAGCCAGGATTTGCCAAACTGTTTCTAACGTACATATGTAACGTCCAGATTGGTATTCACTCACTTCATCTTGGTCAACGTCCCGTAATGCAAATGTAGCAGCGGACTGTCCCAAACACTTACATTGCTAAATAAACAAATTTGAATTGAATTGAATATCGCCAAATGTTCTATCTGATCCTCTGTAATTACGTACACAAACATAGTGCTTTTTATGACAAGTCTGTTATGCAGGAATCTATTTACCGTTCACCATTGTCATTTCGCTCTTGAAGGCGATATGTGCCCTTAACATGAGCCCGGGGCAAAAGAAAATATTTTCAATATTGTAAGGAGGAAATATATTTTGTATATTTACACATACGAGTACCAGCACTACACGAGTGAACTATGAATACTATTAAAGAACGGTATCACTGAAGTCAACGTTGTATGTATATTGTGATAACTACTTAAATGTGAGCAGCGACATCTAGATTCACAGAGCAGAAAATGTCGATACTCGAATACCAGAAGATTTCGATACTGGAATAACAAAGTCTCGACTGGAGAGTGGAATCGAATTTTCTAGCAAATTGGAAATTGTATGGGACGCTGGATGGCGAGGATTGTCCTCGAAGTATGTCATTCGAGTATAAATACCAGCGTCCCCAAGGTATGCTAATCAGTTCTAAAGTGAAATTTGAAGTGTTAATTAGGAGAAGTGATTAAGTGGTTTAAGTAAAAGATAAGAAAAGTATAAGTGGTTGAGAAATTGGATTGTACTGAGAGAAACAATTAAATAGTTGTACTGAATAAAGCGATTTCTATTGAAAAGAATAAGTTCTATCATTTGTACCCACACAAACATTTTACATTGGTGTCAGAAGTGGGATAGGACTTATAGTGTGTAAAAAAAAGTGTTTTCTGACTATTTGAAAAAGCTAGAATGGGTCGAAAACTATTGCAGTTGACCCTCGTCCAACTCAAATCCGAGTTGAACAAGAGAAGCCTCAGCGCCAGTGGAGGAAAAAGTGACCTGGTGCTCCGACTTCAGGAGGCTTTGAACAACGAGGGACATGATCCTGATGCATATTCCTTTGATGTTGACGAGGATGAACAGACAAGTACCGGCAATGACATGGCTGCGATGATGCAACTCCTCTTGTTAAAAATGGACGAACAAAAGAAAAATATGGAAGAACAGAAGAACAGTCTGGAACAAAAAATGGACGAGCAGAAGAGCAGCATTGAACAAAAATTCGACGAACAAACCAACAATCTGCACGGTCTTCAACAGAAAATGGATGAACAAAAGAATAATCGGGAAGAACAAAATAACATTCTCCAGCAAAAATTCGAAGAAATCGATGACAAATTTGAAAGAATAGAGAAGAACGTTGATGACAAATTTGATAGAATAGAGAAGAACGTTGATGACAAATTTGATACAATAGAGAAGAATGTTGGCGAAAAATTCGAAGAAATGGACAGCAAAGTTCAGCAACTGGCAAAAGAGCTCGACACAGTGCGAAAACAGAAACTGCGAGAATGTTCTTTAAGCGGTCCAAGGAGAAAAGAGTTGAAGCCTCCCTCATTCGATGGCCAGACCTCATGGTCTACTTATAAGAAGCAGTTTGAAATGGCTGCCTGTGCAAACGAATGGGACAATAAGGAGAAGTGCTTTGCCCTAGCGATGGCCTTACGTGGTCCTGCGGCAGAATTGTTACAAACAATCGATATCGAAAAGAATAGAGACTATATGGTTTTAGTGCAGGCTATCGAGAAACGGTTTGGGGATAGCCACATGCAGGAGGTCTACAAGGTCCAATTGCAAAGCCGAACGCAGCAAAGAGGAGAAACACTGCAGCAGCTCCAAGCAGACGTGAGTAGACTTGCACATCTGTCATACCCCACCGCAGGCCAGGAAATTATCGACGAAATGGCAAAAGATGCATTTATCAGGGGAATTGCAGATTCGAAGCTACAGTCAGCAGTAAGGATGGCCGGGAAAAGAACCCTTGCTGAAGCACTTGCCTTCGCACTGGCGATGGAAGCAGCCAATCAGGCTTCCAGGGGAACACATTTCGTCAGGGAAGTAACATCTATCGAATGCTCCTGCACAAGAATTAGTGCCGAGGAACGAGATACTCGATGGGATAGACGGATAATGCGCTGCTGGAATTGCAATAAAATAGGACACCTTCAAAGGCAGTGTAAAGAACTGGTGCGACGAAAAGACTGCCCTCACTGTGGTGGCAAGCCAGTAGAGGAAGAAACCAGCAGAAACAGCTATCAAGAAGCCGGTCAACCTTCCCGAAGCCATCAGTCGGGAAATGCTTAAGCACCAATTTCGCGGGGCAGAAGTTGGTAGCAGGAGTTCGACGGCCCCAGGACCATCATCCAAGTCTCGCTGGCAAAACGATGCAACGAAAGCCTTCTAGTAGAAGTAGTCAGTGGAAAAGAAAAATGGATGGCAACAATAGACACCGGTGCCACGGCCTCAATCATCAGGAGGAATCTTGTGCAGAAGTCTTGGCTGCATAACACTAGCAGTTGCAGCTTGCGAACAGCTACAGGAGCAACGATTAAGGTATATGGTGAAGTTCGCATAAAAATCCAATTGGCCGGAATAACATTCGCTCACGCGTTTCTGGTAGCTGACATATGTGCGAGTGCATCATTGGTACAGACTTCATGAGAGAACATGGACTTGTAGTCGACTTAGGGGCACAAACCCTGAAATACGGAAACATGGAGATACCAATGATATACAGAAACGCCAATACCTCAGTCTCAAATGTCGTCATCTGCAGCAATCAGAGTCTAGAGCCTTCGTCAGAAGCAATTTTGTGGGCAAAAGTGGAAGGTAGTCCTGGTAGCCACCGATTCTATTTGAAAAGAGAAAAGAGAAAAGAGACTTCAGGGTGGGAAAGACCTTAGTGGAGCCAAAGAACAACATGGTCCCTGTAAGGATTCTAAATCCAAAGACATTCAGTGTAAAGGTGAAAAAGGGGGAGATAGTGAGAAAATGCGTACCTGTTGAGGCTATATCGACCACAACGGAAAAAAGGGTGCAAAACCGGTCACAACAGTTCAGAGCATAAAAATCAAGAACAAAATTCTCAGCCTCTGTAATCTGGACGAAGATCAGCGAATCCTGGCAGAAAAACTAATCGGTGAGTACGCTGATATATTTGCTACACAAGACGGAGAATATGGACGTACGCATATTGTTCAACACCACATTGACACCGGAGACGCTCGACCAATCCGTCAACCTGCAAGGCGTCTTCCATTGGCAAAGCAAACAGAAGTTGCCGAAATGATGTCGAAGATGAATGCTGAGGGAGTGATTGAAGAATCGCAAAGTCCGTGGGCATCTCCAGTGGTCCTCGTGAAGAAGAAAGATGGCAGCACCAGATTTTGTGTAGACTACCGACGTCTCAATGATGTCACTAAAAAGGACAGCTACCCACTTCCGAGAATCGATGACACTTTGGATATGCTTTCTGGAGCGAAATGGTTTTCAACACTTGACTTGAAGAGCGGTTACTGGCAGGTAGAGATAAATCGTACGGACCGTGAGAAAACTGCCTTCACTACAGGAAGCGGTCTTTGGCAGTTTGCAGTGATGCCGTTTGGACTGTGCAACGCTCCGGCCACCTTCGAGCGACTAATGGAACGAACATTGCAAGGACTCACCTGGCAAACCTGCCTAGTATATTTGGACGACGTTATCGTCATAGGTAAGACGTACGAGGAGCACCGCGAAAATCTAAAAGAAGTGTTTGAGAGGCTACGAAGTGCTCATTTAAAGCTCAACCCGGAAAAGTGCGCCTAGTTTCGTCCGGAAGTAAAATATCTGGGTCACATTATATCAGCGGAAGGAGTAAGAACGGATCCTGACAAAATCGAAGCCGTGAAAAGTTGGCCTTCTCAAAAAGATAAACACCAACTGAGAAGCTTCTTGGGACTCGCCACGTATTACTGAAGGTCAGCACGATGTCATGTACAGACTCGGTCTTAAAGCGACAGATAACCCGTCTTTTCCCAGAGGCGGGTCTTATTTGGATCTACTGCTGTACGACGAACGTATACGACTGACAGGTACGAATTTACAAACATTAAACTGTCTGCGCACATTCGTGTATGACAGCGACCATTGCGGTTTTAGCACCGAAATTACAGTTCCCAACGAAATTGCGGAATTGGAGGAGTTTGTCCAAAGATATTCTTACAACTACAGTAAAACTCGATGGACACGCTTCTCCGCAACCTTGACTAGAGCGCTCTCCTCGAACACGCTCCACCCACCGTCCAATAGGAATTTGTCAAACGAGGAGATCGACAATTACCTAAAACAAATGGACGAGACAATTAAACAAACTATGGACACTACAATACCGCGGTATCGACGTACGACTAACGAAGACCTGTTCCGCAATCCTACTATTGACGCACTGCACCGACAGAAAAGTAGACTTCTGACCAGACTTAAAAACTTGTACAGACAGTTAACTGACCGACAAGACCCGGAGATTAGGACACTGAAGTCGTCGATTAAAAATATTCAAACGCTAATAAAAGAAAATTACAGAATTTCTGTAAGTTTGTATTGGAACAACAAGGTTCGGGCTGTAAACACCAGCAACCCGAATATGTTTCCGCAAATAAATAAACTATTTCGGAGAAGAAATCAAAACGACCTTCAGTGTCTTAAAATAGCCCGGACAACAGACAACGAACGATTACTGACAATAGCAGGCATTGATCCAAATGAGGCCGCTGATGACGACTTTTTTATGATCGAGGATCCACAGGAGAAGGTTGAGGCCATAGGGGCGACTTTCCAGGAAGTATACAAGGCCATTGATAACATTGGCCCTAATTACGACCTGGAGAATCGCGTCTTGTTGCACGACTTCTGCATTCGAAATGAAATAGGGAACTGGCGATCCGAGGGCTCTGGTTTCACCCGGTTTAGCGACGAAAATATGGCAAATAACGTCATTGCCAGAGAGGGTGGCCTACCCCCGTTCATTTCGAAGGCAGGACTCCATGAGATCTTCGACACAATCAGGGCTAAGAAATCGGTGGGGACCGATGGTATTCCGAACATCGTGCTTCGACATCTTCCTCTAGAAGCGGTGGACATTTACACCACCCTGTTTAATAATGCAATGAATAATGCACATTATCCAGCGCATTGGAAAACGGCGGTGGTTCAACCTATCCCCAAAAAGGGAAAGGATATATCCAATCCGGCGAATCTCCGGTCGATAAGTCTCCTTCCGAATATCAGTAAGGTTTTTGAAAAAGTAATCAATAGAGCTCTGTCTAGGTGGGTTGAGGACAAACATATAGTTCCGGATAACCAATTCGGTTTTAAGGCGGGACATGATATCTCACATGCCGCGTCTAAACTGGTTTCTGATATCCAATGGAATAAAGGCAAAAAACAATGCACTGGTGCCTGCCTTGTTGACTTGGAGAAGGCCTTCGACACCGTATGGTTAGAGGGTCTTTTCTATAAGCTGACTGGGCTGGGGATCAGTAAACCACTCTTGTACATTCTTTATAATATGCTAATCAACAGACAGTTCATCGTGAAGAATGGTGATGTGACTTCTGTTGGAATATTTCAAATTAAAAATGGTCTTCAGCAAGGCGCGGTAAATTCGCCGATCCTATTCAACATTTTTACAAGCGACTTGATAGGTTCACTTCCCCATACTATTGCGTACGCAGACGATTTGATAGCGTACAGAACAGGTCCAAAAATCGAGGTCATTAATACTCTTTTGCAGCGTGACTTCGATAAGATAAGACGATTTTGCGATGACTGGAAGTTGAAAATCAACTTTCAGAAGTCGGAAACCATTCTCTTTAGGACGCCGTTGTCTAGGGCCTCAAGGGATACCAGAAAAAATTGGAGAAAGTTCTCGATTATTGGACAACACGGACAGCCTCTTGCCTGTCGAAATGTAGTCAGATACCTTGGCATCTGGCTAGATCAGTTTCTATATTTTGGCAAAAATGTGGATGCTGCTCTGGCCAGAGCTAAAGGTGCCTTTGCCCTTACAAAGAGACTGTTTTATAACAGCCAACTCGATGCGGGGGTAAAGGTAATCTGCTACATGGCCCTTATCAGGCCCATGCTGGTATTTGGTTGTCCCGTGTGGTTCAATGTACGAGCAAGCTTAATGGAAAAGATTCGGGTGTTTGAGAGGGCTTGCCTTAGGGCCTGTCTTCGCTTGTATAGAACACCAGAGTCGGAGTACAAAAAATTTTATCCTAATGAGGTCCTTTACAACAGGGCGAACCTAATACGAGTGGACAACTTCGTAATTAAGCTGACTCGAAGGCACATTGCAAGAGCAATGACGTCGACGAATAACCTGATATCTGGGGCTTACTACCCCAATTACCTTTACCACGAGAGTGTGCGCTTTGACGGCTTCGTTCCACCGGAAGCATTCCTCTACCTAGATCAGAAAGGGTTGATCCAGGATAGATCAGCGGTGCCGTTAATCTTCCACGTCGCTCGGACAGCTGGGGACAGGCGACTCAACTACGACAGAGACGTCGCACACGGCAGTGTGGATCGCCTCAGGTTCAGTAGGGCGGTGGGGAATCGCGATAAGAGGGATGTCGTTCGGCAGCACCAGCATTTCTGGTGGTTGAATGATGGAGAAGATGATTCGTCGTCGTTTCCGTCAATTACGGACCAGCCTCACTAATGAGGCAGAGCTGACCAATCTGTTTTCTCTGTAAACAGCGATGGCCGGCTTACATAGGTTTAGGTTAGCATTTAAGAAACATATACATATATCAGTGTATACAAAGGTGTATACTGATATATGTATATGATTGTGTATAACGTCTATGTGTGTTTATGTGTGTATTGTACAGTTAGTTTAGGTAGGCTAAGGTTTATTTTAAGTTAGATACTAAGTTTTTATTAAAAATAAAAAATTATGTCCATATGCTAAGTTTTGTTAACAAATTTTTTCCTTAGCTTTAAGTATACAAAATAAACAGTTTTAAGAAAATGTAAATGAAGTCGAAAGACATAGTTATAAGAATTTAGAGTAGCTTAGAGTGCCTGTGTGGGGCCAGTAAGTTAGTGTAAGATTATTAAGTAATTGTAAGCTAGCATTTAAGCATTTTTTGTTAGAATGTAAGAGTTAGTGTTAAGAAAATAAAATGCATATAAAACTAAACTAACGCTAGCAATGTTGGGGTCGGAGCTGTGATCTCCCAAGTTCATGACGGTCAAGAGAAAGTGGTCGCATATTACAGCAAAGTACTCTCCAGACCTGAACGGAACTACTGTGTAACCCGGCGCGAGCTTCTGGCTTTAATTCTGGCTACGAAGCATTTCCATAAGTACCTCTACGGACAAAAGTTCATTCTCCGGACAGACCACGCAGCTCTGAAATGGCTACTCCAATTTAGGAACCCTGAAGGCCAAGTTGCAAGATGGATCGAGCAGTTGCAGGGCTACGACTTTGAAGTGCAACACCGCAAGGGAACACTCCACTCAAATGCTGATGCTCTCTCTCGTCGACCGTGCGGAGTAAAATGCGAACACTGCAATCGTAAAGAAGCAAAAGAACCGGCAACTATCCAAATGATCAGGACTGAGCCAATAGAGGGTTGGAGTATAGACGAAATCCGTTCCTCCCAACAGGCAGACAATGACATCGAACCAATATTGGCCTGGAAAGAACACGAGGAAAGACCAAGCTGGCAGCAGATATCAGATCGGAGCCAAACTCTGAAGGCATACTGGGCACAGTGGGACTCGCTTTTTGTGCAAGATGGATTGCTGAAGAGAAAATGGGAGAGTGCAGATGGGACAACATCTCGTATGCAGCTAATTGTGCCACGGTCCAGAGTCAACCAAGTGCTCCATGAAATACATGACGGAATCTCAGGAGGCCATTTGGGAATAAACAAGACGTTGGAAAAGGTAAGGGAACGTTTCTATTGGCTAAGCGCTAAACAAGATGTCGAGAATTGGTGCAAAAAGTGCATAAGATGTGCAGCTACCAAGGGTCCAAAAGTAAAGCCGCATGGACAAATGCAACAATACAATGTCGGAGCACCTTTCGAACGAATAGCCATCGACATCGCTGGGCCGTTTCCCGAAACCTTTAATGGAAACCGATATACTCTCGTAGTCATGGATTACTTCAGTAAGTGGCCGGAAGTGTTTGCCATCCCAAATCAAGAGGCTAAGACCGTAGCCGAACAGATAGTCAACAACTGGGTGAGCAGATTTGGGGTCCCAATGGAGCTGCACTCTGATCAAGGGCGAAACTTTGAATCAAAAGTCTTCCAGGAAATATGCGAATATTTGGGAATAAGAAAGACGAGGACAACGCCACTACACCCTCAATCTGATGGAGTGGTCGAGCGATTCAATCGGACCTTGAATGAGCATCTATCTAAGGTTGTCAGCAACTGCCAGCGGGATTGGGATCGACACATACCCCTCTTCTTAATGGCCTACCGAAACGCGGTCCATAGCTTAACAGGACACACACCATCCGAGATCTTATTTGGTCAAACAATTCGGTTGCTAAGTGAAGCAAAATTCGGATCCCCACCGACGGAGCCCAAAGAGGTGAACGAGTACGTGAATGACTTACGCAGCAGGATTCGTAAATTGCATGAAGACACCAGAGAAAAGATGAAGCTAGCAAGCAGCCGTATGAAAACTAGGTACGATATCAAGGCGAAATCTTCCGGTTTCAACGAAGGAGATCTGGTTTGGCTGTATAATCCTCAGCGTAAGAAAGGCAAATCACCAAAATTGCAACAGGACTGGGAAGGTCCATACAAGGTGATAACCCGCATTAATGACGTTGTCTACCGGATCCAACGTGGGGATCGAGGAAAGTTGAAAGTGGTCCATTTGGATAGAATGTGTCATTTCAACGGGATGCTGAATGACGAAGTTGTTCGGGACGAACAACTGTAGGGAGGGAGCAATGTGATAACCACTTAAATGTGAGCAGCGACATCTAGCAGAAAATGTCGATACTCGAAGACCAGAAGATTTCGATACTGGAATAACAAAGTCTTGACTGGAGAGTGGAATCGAATTTTCTAGCAAATTGGAAATTGTATGGGACGCTGGATGGCGAGGATTGTTCTCGAAGTATGTCATTCGAGTATAAATACCAGCATCCCAAAGGTATGCAAGTCAGTTCTAAAGTGTAATTTGAAGTGTTAATTAGGAGAAGTGATTAAGTGGTTTAAGTAAAAGATAAGAAAAGTATAAGTGGTTGAGAAATTGAATTGTACTGAGAGAAAGAATTAAATAGTGAATTGTAACTGTACTGAATAAAGGGATTTGTATTGAAAATAATAAGTTCTATTATTTGTACCCACACAAACATTCTACAATACTAATGCCAAGACTTCCAAACTCACCAAACTCACTATATTATACTAAAATTACACAGTTTAACCATGCTCACATATTAGTTTACTTACGCGTATTAAGCAGAAGTGGCACATAATTACATATAGTATTTACTCGTATGTAGTCCAACGGTAGTCACAAAACTCATATATAATAGATCACTATAGTTTTTGACGAATAAAAAGTGATCTTGGGTGAACGATTAGCCAGTCAGTACCAAGAAGAAACTAGGGAAAACCGACCAAATTAATACAACTTAAATAAACAAAGAGGACAGCTTTGGGAGAAAATGCTTTAAAAGAAAATATAGAACTAAGCGCACAAGGCATAAAGACGAACTTCATTAAAAAATGCAAGAGTAACACAAAAACTGCTCTGCTCTGAGGCGTAAAGTTATGTAGGTAGAGCACGTGCGATAGCAGTAGAGGCATTGTATCGGTACTAGAAGATGCACCTACATTTATTTCCGATAAATAGGCCACACAAAATAAAATAAGTGTAGCGTCTTAGCATACTAAAGCAATATAAATAGCTAAATAAATAGCGATTTTGTGCGATAAAATTATTACGAGTAGATGCAATTGGATACTGAATCGTGGAAGGGAGTACTTCAATGAACCACTGAGACAGTTTCCGATTCGTGAAGCTTGTGTCATAGAACATCACTATGAAAACAGTTCCACAAGTCTACAGTGCAATATTAAATAATTCAATTGCAACCAATGCGGGACTGTGGGAGCTAAAACGATATACGACACGATGCAAAGTTTATGAATAACGATGGAGAAGTACCTATCACAAACCTTCGAAAGATCTGCATATCGTCTTCGATATAGTTCCCAGTGATCTTATATGGATGACGCTAAGTTCTCCAAACGTATTGGAGACCTATTTGAAAATGTTACGAGATGTGTACAATGAACGCATAGCGTGTTTAACAGTGGTTGAAGTCGATGTACACCAAGAAAGTGTTCGAGGTTCGTACGCTTCGATGATAGCCTCATAATAAGCAAAGACGTGGTGGTCCCTTAGGCAACTATTAATAATTTGACATAACGGGTTACGAAACAATCGTACTAAGACCAAATATTTGCGCTGCTGATCGTGCAAAGTGGGAACAATTTAAACATTTAGGCTCTGTAGTTAACCACCTAGGAAATTGCGATTAAGACGTCACATATAGAGTTAGTGTAGGGCTGGCTTAAATATCGAAAAAGCTCCGCCGTACTTTATAACAGAAAAATATTGCATAAACTTAAATGTTTTCTATGTATAATACGAGTAGAACAGTCGCTCGTCTGGCTTTAACACACTTATCACAGTGTGGACGATGTGCAAGAAGTATAAAATAAATTTGACAGCATTTGCAGTGAAAAAGTTACGTATTGTAAAATGTTTGTGTGGGTACAAATGATAGAACTTATTCTTTTCAATACAAATCCCTTTATTCAGTACAGTTACAATTCACTATTTAATTCTTTCTCTCAATACAATCCAATTTCTCAACCGCTTATACTTTTCTTATCTTTTACTTAAACCACTTAATCACTTCTCCTAATTAACACTTCAGATTTCACTTTAGAACTGATTTGCATACCTTGGGGATGCAGGTATTTATACTCGAATGACATACTTCGAGAACAATCCTCGCCATCCAGCGTCCCATACAATTTCCAATTTGCTAGAAAATTCGATTCCACTCTCCAGTCATCAATGGTCGAGACTTTGTTATTCAAGTATCGAAATCTTCTGGTCTTCGAGTACATCGACATCTTCTGCTCTGTAAATCTAGATGTCGCTGATCACATTTAAGTGGTTATCACGGTATTATATATCACGCGGTGTTATAAAAAGAGACTCCACATTATTAGCAATTGTTATAAAAAAACGACCCAACTCCGCTTCAGAGATCATCATATAAACTTGGTTGCACAAACATATCTATGACGTTTAATGACATTCCATCTGTCGTTTGGTGAACATATTTAATTTGCTTTGAAAAAATGTTGGTGGTCAATGTTTGACATTTCCGAAAATTCATTGGAAAGTTCATCGCAAACGATGAAAACAGATCTGGAAGCACTGTTTTATATCATATAAGTACAATAGATAACGTATATATTTTGACTTATGGTGTTTTCGATTGGCCGACAAAAGCCTTCTTTGTACTGCAGAGAGAACAAAATCTCCTGAAAAACTGTTCAATTGCCATTCTTTTCACTTTTTCAGAAGCAAAATTTCACTGTCAGAATGAACTAACCATATAAAAATAAACGTCAAATAGTATAGGTTGTCAAACCAGATTTTTGTTTTTGAGTAATAGACTGTTTTTGGTTTCAAAGTTAAAATAAGTTTTCAGTGTTCCATTGGAATCCAAATTGTCCAACTTCCGGGGAGTAACCAATTGAAAATGCCATTAGCATACATTGCAATGTTATTGTTGCTGCAATAAACAACGGTGTTCAGTACTTCCAAAATTGGAAACCATAAAGAACTTCCCATTTCATATCATTCCTACATATGATTTGTCAACAAATATCGTTGCCACAACAAATTTGTTTGCTGTGAGTAAACAAACGTTGAAAATATTTTCGCATTAGTAGTTTTCGTTTTTGAGAAGGATTTCAGAAAAATTTTCAACAATGAATAATAAGATTTTTACAAAAAAACTAGAGCGGCTTCATAAGCCGCCATGTGACCTGACCATGTACGATAACGAGGAGTATATGAAGAATCCTTTACTGAAATTCCGTTTATCCGATGTAAAAGAAAAACGACATTTTGCCTATTTGAAAAAAAAAGCCGCAGAGGAAAAAATAAAATTGGCCCGCAAAGCTGGCATTTATCTTGAGCCCATACGTCCGGAAAGGGAGTCCTATTACATCGGCCAACTACGAAACAATGTAAGGAAGATTCCAGTTCCAAAGATGCTGACAAAAATCGAAGCAAAAATCAGGAATTTTGCGCCAAGACATCTAAAGGCCAAGTATCCAGGCTTGGTGAACACCTATATGACTGAAGTACATACAGAATTTGATAGGATAATGAAAATCTTTAGCTTGAAGAACATTTTAGTTCATCCCGAGTTTGAATATGAGGATCCTGAGGAATTTAATCTGCCTAGACCGGATTTCCGGTTTAAACATCCAGGTCGCACATTGCGATATAATGAAGTGTTCCTTGTTAATCGTAAAAGGCTTACTGACAAATTACTTCTTGTGTATCCGTTTGTTCGTGCAGTTTTGGCGCTTTCTGAAATTGACTTCCCGAAAATAATCCACAATTTCGGTCGGACTGAGTACCTTCATCTCAGTAAGGATTTGGAGACGATTTTACTTCACTCGTACATTAAGGCTTGCCGAACGGACATCGATCAGAAGACCTCGTTCATTCGTTGGAACTGGTACCCAAGGATTGTTAATATTGTAAAGAAACACTACCGAAAAAGGACCATACCGATGTCCAGATGGAATCGAGCTTTTAATTGTATTGAGGGTTTGATTAACCGTCAGATAAATAATTTAAAAATGCGAACGTTGGACAAACTGTTTGAGCTTTGCTCAAACCCACGTGAAGTACCTCAGTTCAAAATAAATGTCGACTACGACCATATTCGTCAGTGTATAGATCTAAGTCCGAACTACGAAGCCATTGAAGAAGGCTTCTGTAATATTGCACGCGAAATAGCTGCGGCTTCAACAGATATCGAATCGTTGCGACCACAAATCAATCCTTATTTGGCAGGAAAGTGTGGCGATAACTTACCCATTGGATTGAATGAAATTTATCTTGAGACCTTTTTGGCGCAACTTCGTAAACGTATTCTTCAGACTTATATTCCGTTAAAGAAGTATCTAAAAATCTTCCAATGCAAGTATTATTGTCTATACAGTCGAGAAATACGTACAGATCTGGATGCATTTCTGGACGAACCACGGACCTTCGAGGAGTACTTTAAAAAGATAGAGACCTATTTTGCGTACATCGACATGCTCCGCAGTGAACCTATGAGGGAATTCTTTGAAGTAGCTCAAATCAATAACGGCCCGGCAATTGATAAGCTTCGGCAACTTGCAGAAAGTTTGATACAACGAATCACTGATCAAATTGTGATCGAGCACATGAAAGCCGAACAAAGAATCTGTGACACTTTCGAGGACATCAAAGTTAAGGCACTGAAAATCCCGAGGTCTACGGAGGAGTTGCTCGATAGTTCTGATTTTATAATTTATGTCAAAAATACACGTATGCATGAGTTGCGGGACAAAATTCAATATTGCCTTAAAATTGGAACGGATCTGGTGTCCCTCACTGAAATGACTCCGGAGCACATTGATCGAACTGTGCGAACAATCAATTGGCTTCGCGACATTGTCGATGTTTTCGAAATGAATGCTTCACTACATGAACAATATAAATTTGTTTTCGAAGAACATCTTCAGGAAGTCGTAAAGAAGCTAAATGAAGATATTCTGGAATTCATACCTAAGATGACTGTGCTGGATGATATGTGCGACACGGACAAGTTTCGTGAATATTATATTTTATTGCAAAACTTCATCGATCAGCTGAAGACTTTTGATGACTACATCAAATGGATTAATAAGGAAGAGAAGCTTTTCAAAATTCCCAAGACGCAATATCCTACGATCCAGGTTCTGAATGATTTTGTGTATCCGTTTGCAGCTTTGATGAGGTGAGTTGTGTTTTTTTTTTTTAATTTTTAATTGGTTGGCTAATGTGTATGGTTTTTCTAGACTCTGCATCCGTTGGTTAAGGTACTACTTTGTATGGATGGACGGACCTTTTGAGTACTTGGAACCAAAATTTGTTGAACAGACAACCGATGACTTTTATAAGGAATTTTTGAAGAATCAAAAATTTTATCGCAACAAAGTTAAGCAGGATCTAATTGGTAATCCTGTGTGCCGTTTTCGAGTAAGTATTAAATATATTCGTAAGTAGTTTAAAAATGTTGCCAGACGTATTCGATATTTTTGTTTTTTGTTTTTTGGAGGGCCACGTTATTTATTTTGGTAAACGTGAAAGCATTTAGCCTGATGTCTGGTTATCCGTTTTGGAGATCTTTCTACGAAATATCTAAAATAATCCCATATCCCAATCGTCCTTTTACTCAGGCCAAGTTGCCTCTTATTAACGATTTCTAACTTAAATTTGGTTGTGGTCTTATTTCAAGTGTGCATCATCTAAGAAGAATGTTTTCTCTGTGATATCTTCTTTCGTTGTTACTTCAATAATTCTGCGAGCGTTTCAGTCTATAAACTTAACAAGTCCCAACCAACTTACAGATTTGTTCTATTTCTTTAATTGGGGATTTTCCTGGACTAAATTAGCCCTGCTACCATCTATTGTAATAAGGCTGTTGATGAAAGATAGTACTCGTATAATCTCGACGTGATTCCGTCGGCTGTCAACGTTGTAATCTACTACTGTTGGTGCTTACCCTCTGTACTGTGGAATAGAATGAGGTGGAGACAAAATTTAGAGAGGAAGTGAGATTATTGTTAAGTCTGTCGAGCTCTATCTGCGTTATCAGAATGTGACTTTCGCGTACAGCCAGTGTTTCTACCAGTTGCTCTATGAACGATGGCGATATACTCGTATGATTGAAGGAGACAGTGTAAGTATCGGTGGTCAGAGTAAAATGTTTCTGCCTACACTTTTTACATGTGTGTCGAATTATATGAGAATTATTTGATACAAGAGTAGTGTCGAGAAGTTCTTGGCATTGTTTAGTAATAAAAGAAGGACTTTTATCATATTTATGTTACAGACTAAGGTATTCATATATTTACTCACCCTTAGGGCTGTGTCTGTAGTGGCACAGGCTGATGGGTATCATAAAGTAGGTACCCAGATAGGAAGCATACCTTTTTGCCGTCCTTGGATGCACTAGTACTACTACGCTGTTGCCTACGTTGCCTACGCTGTATAGAGGGAATTTATAGTGTTTAAGTTCTGGTCTGATAAGAGTACAAGATCTGTGGATACTCGTACCTTCTTTTCTTGTTGTAGTTAGGTACCCCTGACCAAAGAAACAGTTTTCAGGAGACGCTATTTGGGCTTTCCGGTGAATCGGATGATGATGTGAGTCTGGCAATCTGGATGTTAATAACATATTTACCATTTAACTCCATGTTAGGGTGATAGAGATATCTCAATGATCATGTCACTCAGATCTTCTGAGGATGTCTTGCCCGTCATCGTTACCTCGGTTTGGGTGTTATTTTGGGAATTGTTCATTGACTTTACAAATTCCGATGTGGTGATATCGTAGTGGATTCGGATTTAAGGAATCTACATAGCACCTGGCCTTACCTCGCCAAAGCCGCCGATGGTGTATTGATTTATTGATTTACCGCGTAAATTCACGAATTACTCAATTTAGTTAGTCAATTTCCTTGAAGATGGTAAGTGGAAGCGAACATGTTTTGGCACGTTCGTAGATTCATTTTACCATTGGAAGGCAAGACTTAATCTGCCTCGAACTCTTGCGTCGGATATTTTGCCGCTGACCCTCATGATGCAGCATTGGTAGAGGATTTTCCTTCCTTGTGCTCGTCTGACATTCATTACCAGTGCCTAAGCTATTGGTGAAAGCTAGAATTTACGGCTAATTTGGTTAAGGTCCGGACTCAAGCATATTTTTTAGATTTGAATAGGAAAAGTGTGGTCGATCTGGGCAGAGCCCTGAATCGGGCGGACAAGGCTGGTTAGTATAGAAATGCGCTTGGTAACTAGACCAATCACACGCAACTGAACTATTTATGAACTGGTCGAAACTCAGAGTCGGAAAGTCATGCGTCCACTCTCTGTATTGATTCCTATGAAGGTTGAAAAAAACTGTGAAATTATAAGTAACCAGTGATTGTGTTCAATTAATACCATCTCCCATAAAGTTGTCTGCCCCAGCATGGACTTCTAAGATCGTTGTCAATGGCCATTAAGTGAGCAGGACACGTTCATCTGCTTGAGATGATATTTTGTGTTCTTGATTGTAACCCCCCATATATGTTCAAAGTTGTGGGAGTCCAGTGGAATAAAGTTCCCTAACATACAATTACATGTAACGGACCATGCATGCGTCTCTCATTGCTTACTAGAACATATGAAGTCTTACTTCGTAACTGCATTACTGCACTAACGAATGTCGTTGCATAATCGATATATGTAACATGCGAGTAACTACATACTTATATGTTTGTAGGAACAAATGTATGTATGTCGAAGTTATAACCGCCACAGTAATGATTTCAGCCTTTTGTTTTCAAATCGCATACGTTCTACCATGCGGTAGATTTATGAAAATACAAGGTGGCGGAAAATTAATCATCCAATTTTGTTTTTGAATTAATTTTTAACTAAATAAAAAAAATGATTTTGAGTGATGGAAATCTTTATTTGGTGTTGAGTGGAAAAGATGATATCCGCCAAGTGGCTGCCTCCAGTGTTGAAACACATTTGTGCCCGTTTTATTGCATTTTCCATGACTTTGCGCAAGATTTCCGGTGATAAATGTTCGCATACCTGTCGAATATTCTCCTTAAGGGCTGCGATTGTCTGAAGCTTGTTAGCATAAACCCGCGTCTTCATTTATAAGTCATCATCAAGCCATTTATAAGTTTCAGTTTTCATGATACCTGATTTTTTTCGAATTAAACGATTCGAATAAAAAAGGAAGAATGTAATGGCGTATGCAAATATACCATCGACTACTCGTCGTCTGCCGCACAGCAATCTTCACTCAATTCCGAAGCGCCGAACATTTCCGATGACCAAGATGAAATCACACTTTCTCAGAAGAGTGAGAGAAGATTTTGGTGAAAGACTGTAATATGTTCCCTTACAAAGTGCAGACAGTGCATCAGCTGTTAACTTTTGACCGCCAAGCACGTGTAACCTACGCTCAAGCCATCCTGAATCTCGGCCAAGACGGAGAAAACTTTTAATCCAAAATATCATGAGCGACGAGTTCCATTTCCATCCATTACACGCTCAAAGTTACTGCATGGTGTGTTGTTTACGCTGGCGTCGTCATCGGGCCAAACGACTACTGTAGACATGCTCAACGTCTTTCTCCTTCCTCAATTAGATGAATTAGGACTGGAGAATATGTGGTTCCAACAGAATGGAGCAACGGCACATACTGCACGAGACACAATCGAAATTCTGAGGGCTGCATTTCCGGGTCGCCTAATTTCTCGTTTCAGCCATTTACACTGGCCGGCAAGATAGCCGGAATTAACCGTTCCCGACTTCTGTTTGTGGGTTTTTTTTGCAGTCACAAATCTATGTCAGCAAGCCTCAGCTCTCAAAGAGAATATCCGTCAAGAATGCGAGGACCTTGACCTGGCAAGAGTGACGTGCTGATACCACAAATCGGGTCCAAATGGTCATCAATTCTGGCGGCGGCCACTTAACCGGTATCATTTTCGCGACTTAATATAAAAACATTGAAGACATCAAATAAACATAACCCAAAAGCAGAACCAAAATTTTTCATTGATAAAAAAATGACAGGCAATGAACATCGGGTGACAACTTTTACGCCACCTTGTATATATACATACAAAACGAATGGAGACTTTTCATAGATAAGCTCTAAACTAAGTTTAAAAGCTGTTTTGTTACATAGGCGAAATATTTTACCTTCGATTCCTATTGGTCAAGCGGTCCATATGAAAATGTCTTATGAAAATATGAAAACCCTTTTACTTAGGATTAAGTATGATGTACACCACTGGCAAATTTGCGGAGACTTGAAATTCGTAGCTCTGATGCTTGGACTACAATTAGGCTACATGAAATTTGCTTTATTTGCGAATGGGACAGTCGTGATAGAAAAGAGTATTATAAAAAAAAGCTATGGCCTCAACGTCAGTCACTTCAATCTGAGCAAAGAAATGTTTAAAATTATCCTGTAGTTGTTCCACAAAAAGTAATGCTTCGGCCACTACACATAAAATTAGGACTTATGAAAAATTTCGTTAAGGCAATGAATAAAAATTGAGCTGCCTTTCAATATCTTCGACAAAAATTTCCCAGATTAGTGAAGCTAAGATCAAGGAAGGTACTTTTGTCGGTCCTCAAATAAGTAATTTATTTAAAGATGATTTCGACGCTGTTTTAGAAGGTAAAGAAAACTTCTGGCGGAATTAAAGGAGTGACAACTATATGTTATTATCATACAAGAAACTGTATGATCATCTTGAAAATTCAGTTTTTACATTCTCATTTGGATTTTTTTCCGGACAATTATGCTTTCATCAGGACATCGCAAACATGGGTAAACGATATCAGGGCAAGTGGAACGTTTCAATATTGGTGGATTATTGTTGGATTATTTGTTGATATATTAAAGAAGTGGAATACAAGAGGGTAGCCTAAAAAAGAAGGATGTCTTTGGGTGGCATTTGGGATTGAACACCGAATCGTCCGATTTGGAAGCCAATACACTACCAGTTGAGCCACAGCCACTCAGATGTTTCTACATTACCGGAAACATTTTGATGATCACATTGGCAAAACTAATAGATTCCAAGCACATCGGTTTCACTGTATTATCTGAAGTTCTACGCCACTTCACCGCCACTTCAGCGCCAAGTTCTGAAGTTCTGTTCGTAAATGTTAATCAGTTTCATAAAGATAATCGCTTATATACCCGTAGAGTGCTTCTCTGATGATTTTTGTAATTTAGTTTCTTCATTATAAGCCAAGGTATAGGGAATCTTAATTGCTATGTCCAAGCATTGTTTTTTTTTTCGTGGGTAGGTGTGAAAATCTTTGTAGACACTATGAACCCGGTGCTCGTAGTAGTGTGAGATTCTTACTCACTAAAAAAAAACTATAATTCGTGCAATTGGAAAGCTGCGCAAAGAGAACCTGGAAGCGCATGCTACTCATCTGCTCACTGGAAAATGATATTTACAAAACGGCTGAACTTTCTCCACTTCCTTTCATATTTAACCCATAAGCGTATATATGCGCGTATTTTGCCTGGCCACTATTTTTTATGAAAAGGGCTAAGTAAAAAACATATATTCTGACTATTTCTTACGAATATAAATGCTCAAAAATAGAATTTTTAAACTAGGTTTAAAAAACCTTTGCAAGGAGTAGAAGTAAGAAAAAAGTAAATTTATATACAATGGACTGATTTAAGCCAGGAAAGTCTTTAACACGCCAAGCAAAAGTGCTTAAGCTGAAAATTTACCACAAAAACTTGGATTATGAAAACAACCATGTAAATGAAACTCCTACGAGCGCAGCTGTAAGGAAAACAGTTGAATTTGTTGGAGTTTCGTATAGGACCATATACAAAATATTAAAAGAACAAGAACAAACTGGAACAGTACAATCACGCAACAAGAAAATTCCTCATCGGCACTGGATCACTGGATTAGATGACTTCGACTTTGAATCCATCAAAAGGATGATCTACTCCTTCCAACAATTTGACAAGAAAATCGTAACATCGCTCTTAGGGAACAAATCCGTCAAGAACTGGAAATTAGGATAAGCAAGACATCCCTTTGGAGGTATCTGAAAGCCAATGGATTCGTTTTTCGTAAGACGGAAGACAATAGGAAAATCCTTTGTGAAAGGACGGAAGTGAAAATTCAAAGGTTAAGATATATCAGTCAAATAAGAAACATTCGTGAAAGTATGTGTATAACAGATAATCTATAATCTCACACAAGAGGAATGTTTTGGACTAAAAAAGCCTATTGGAAAAGGATCTTGGCTTATAATTGCCCACGCTGGTGGTTCAAATGGATTCGTCAAAAACAGTCTTCTAACCTTTAAATCTGGATCGAAGTCGGGTGACTATCATGGTGAGATGAACTTTGACAATTTCTCAAAATGGGTAAGAGAACTGGACCAACTGGAGAAACAGTCGGTTATTGTAATGGACAACGCCCCTTATCACAATAAATTAAAAAACCGAGCCCCAATTTCATCAGCAACGAAATTGGAGTTAGTTAATTGGCTATTAGGAAATAATGTTGAGCATAGCTCTTCAATGCTGAAGATTGAACTGTACGATTTAGTTCAGCAAAACAAGACATCCCCGCAGAATCAAATAGACGACTTGATTAAATCAGCAGGCCATGAGGTACTTAGGCTACCACCATATCATCCGGAGTTCGAATCCTACTCAGGACAAGTTTTTCATTTGTGTAATTGGAGTTTAGTCAGAAAAATCTGCGTGTGAAGGCATAACACTGACATGTAGATTTGGCTGTTGTAGAGTTTCAAGCACAAAACAAGCGTGAAAATTGATAACCTTCGAATCATTCCCAGTGAAGAAAAAAACTCTCCGTCCTATTCGGACTCCCACCCCCCGGAAAGCTAATATCGAAAGCAAATATACCTGAGTTTCAAACCACTACATCACAACAATGTTTTTCTTTCTCCTCCTTCTATCTTTCCGCCCGCGCACAGGCAACAGTAGAAGGGTATCATAACCCCCTAGGCGCGCTTATTTTATATAAATAAAAAATCAACTTTTATATTCATATTTTAAGTCAAATTAATATTAGGAAAACATTATTTCTTCTTTTTAACACAATAATTTTGAAGAGAGTGCTTTCCATAAAATCGTCATTGCCAACTCCACTGAAAAAATATACAATGGACACGCCTTCCACGTCCATGCATTCCCTCTACGCTCTGGTTTCGCATCTGTCAATATCGGCTTCTTATCTTTTCCACAATACATTATCCAATGGCATTCAAGTAGAATGACGCTGGGACTCAGTGGACTCAGTGCAATCAACATCAAAGTATGGTTACGCTCGAATTTTGTCTGGATCAGTTCCAGGATTACTGGAAAAGAGGGCACATGAGCAACTAATTGCACGGTGATTTGAAACGGACGATAAGTTATATTATCAAGTAGTTTCCGTTTCAAATAATATTCGCGTGGGGCAGGTAGCTTTCCAGCAAAAGCACCTGCTAGTACCGCTATTATATGCGGACAGTCCTTATTGCGCCAGATCGAACGGTTTCGCTCTTTGTAATCGACGCACTAAGTTTGTCTCGTCCAGAATTTGTAGTTTTTTTTTTTATAATTGACGCGCGCACAAGGGTACACCCTTAAGATGTTTGCACATAGCGCGGGCGAAAGGAAGTTAGGGAGGGAAAAAAGAGAGTTATACTGGTTAGGAAATAAAGAGCACGACAGGGCATTCCATAAGCGAGTTGTACGGCTTAGGAAAGTATCACGATATTTCAGAGTACGTCCGAAGAAGGGCTTGAGAGTGAACTGATTAGCATTCATAGCGAGACGGGTGTTACGGTTAAAAACATGAAGGGGCGGAATGCTACCGGCAATTTCAGTGGAGCATTGGTGGTGAAAATAGCGATACAACAAGGTGAGCACGATTTTGGATCCTATTTAGCAAGTGCAAGGAGGTCTTAGGGGCACCTGACCAGATGTGGACATTGTACTCCAGTTTTGGGCGGATGAATGCCTTACATATTGAAGCCAGGTCAGAGGGGGTGAAATATTTCTTACATCACGAGGAAAACTAGGCATTTCGCAGCATTTTTGAAGACATCGAATATGTATGTGGTAAGTCCAACGTAAGTTTTCGTTGACACAGAAACCGAGAATGGAAAGTTTTTCGGTTTCGACGATGCAAGTGCCATTCATGGATAATGGCTGGGTGTTTAAATTTCGCTTTAACGACAGCAGACAGCATTGTGTTTTGGAAGCATAAATTCCAATCTGTTGATAGTTCCCCAATTGGTTATGCTGTTAATATCGGAATTTAATGAGTTTAACATACGCTGATGTTTCCGTTCTACAGCCGAAGAGCAGGGACGTGAGTCCGGAAACGAATATGAAAAGCAAAGTGTACTGTCATCAGCAAAGGAATACATTGGATTACAAGTGGCAGACACGAGATCATTGAAAAAAATTAAAACGGGTGACGGAGACAGAATGGAGCCCTGGGGCACACCAGCATTTATTTTGTGAATATCAGACTTGAAACCGTCCAAGACAACTTGAATTGAACGTTCCGAAAGGTAGTTTGTAATCCATTGAAGGAGAGAGTCGTCGATCACAAATGCACGCATTTTCGACAAAAGAGCCTGATGCCCAACTCTGTCAAATGCCTTAGAAATATCAAGTGCAACTGTCTTGCTTTCGCCAGATTGATATATACTTTGGATCCACTTTTTCAAATCACTGTTGCTACGAAAACCGTACTGCCGGTCATTGAGAAGTTTTCGTGTTTCGGTATTTCATGAGCTAACGATTTATCAGCGTTTCCATGACCTTGGAAAGAAGGGACGTAAGTGCAATGAAGAAGATTCTCCTTTTTTAGGGACGGGCTGGACAAATGCAGTTTCCATCTGCTCGGAAAGAGTCCTAAAGAGTAGGATTGATGAAAAAGCTTACGCAGTGGTTTTGCCACCGTGGAAGAACACCTCTTCAGAAGAAGCTGAACCAGCGCATTTATGTACGTTGAGATCTTTAAGTACCCTTGCTACTACACGAGTGCGAAAGTGAAATCGTCCCATTGAAGATTCGACTCACTCAAGTGTAGGCGGAGACAAAGCACAATCTGGACGTGTTGAGCTAGCCTCAAAGCGTTCAGCTAATAGATTGGCTTTGTCTGAAGAGCTGACAGCTGGAATGTCATTGTAGATGAGCGTTGGGATGGAGGATGAGGCAGAATTTCTGATGTTTTTGACAAACGACCAAAAGTGTTTACTACCTTTGCGAAATTGTAGTATTTTTTGCCTCAAATTTTTGTCGTATTGAAATTTCACACGCTTAAGAAAGACTTTGCAGTCATTCCTAGCTCGTTTAAACTTTCTTCGGTTTTCCTCTGTTGGGTTGGTCTTGTAGGACCGAAAAAACATTTCTCTAACACCCTGACAGCCTCTTTACAGCTCGAGTCGTACCATGCCTTTTCTTTTGGTTTAATACTCTTCATCCGATGAGGGATAAAGATCTCATTCCAAAGAGAATAGTGTTTGTGATCATATCAGCAGCGGCATCCACGTCGTTAACGAGAAAACATAACGACCAATATTTTATTATTACAATGACCATGAAGACGAGTACGGAGTTTGCGAGCAAAGTTCATTATTTCGTTCTCGACGGCAACTATTCCTAAGTCTCTGTGGATATCACTGTTTCTGATATACCATGGGACGTTCACGATTTCTCTTAGAGCTTTTTGTTTGATAGGTGTTGAAAATTATATCATGAAATAACTTGTGTACATATATGTAAAGCTAAATAATTCATGGATTAATTTTATCTCTTTCTTACTCTTATATGTGTATATGATACCTAATTGGAAGTTTTAACTACACATGTGTTTGTATTACTATTGTACTTGCATAGAAAATACTGTAGTTTATCATGCGATTTTTTGGAAAGTCAGTAGCTCTTTATATCTCGTACGAAGTGGACGAATAAATCCTATATTTCTCACATTTAAGTCTCGGTCTTTTATTCTTAAAGTTTTCAGCCGGAGATTTCGCATAATTTTTGTTACATGGTGCCGAAACCCGGGATAAAAGTCGTTCAGAGATAGAGAAATATATTTAGCGTAAAGAAAAAAAAAGAGGATAAGGAGTTCCGAAGTAAAAACATTATTTAAAGAATCTCGTGTTTCGCGTTGAAAGTTCATAAAATGGAACTCTCCGGTCGGTCTGCTTACAGAGGGCAAGTTACGAGAATCGTCAAGTCTGCCACTGACTATTTAAATTCGCCTGAATCGCAGTTAAAAGATGAGGACAAATTGGACTACATTGAGGAAGAATTAATTTCCTATATCCAGCGTTTGACAGCAGCACACGAAAGTCTCCTCACTTCTAATCAGGAGGTTAGGAATAAAAGCCTCCTCAAAGATGAAGATCTGGACAGAGAGTTTGAAAAGGTTGCAGAGTACCAAGACTCTGCCATAGGAGCACTTGCTAAATTAAATACACGCATAGCTAAACTTAGGCAGAAGCAGACACCTAAGATAGAGAACCGAAATGACTTATCTCTCAACGCATCTGGTGTCGTGCACAGTTTAGTTAAGCTGCCGGTGTTAACGTTAAAAAAGTTTGATGGAAACTTCCAGGAATGGCTACCGTTTTGGGATCAATTCCGTACCAAAGTTCATGAAAATACTGGTTTAACCTCGTCTGATAAATTTAGTTACCTTGAGAGTGTATTGGTGGGTAACGCTAAAAAGGTGATCGAAGGTTTTTCTGCAACGGAGATGTGCTATGATGCGGCTGTCTCGCTTTTAAAAGAACAGTTTGGCGATACAGAGCGCCTAGTCGATAAGCATATGCAGCAGCTAATTGCTCTTCGACCTGTTAATTCACGAACAGATGTACTTGGCTTACGTCATCTATATAATTCGGTTACAGCATGCAGTCGCACTCTCACTGCCTTACAAATTCCGTCTCACCAATACTTCGTCATGCTCAAATCCATTTTACTCCGTTGCCTACCAGTGGAGCTCCGTGTCGACTACCACCGCACTGTTGAAAGAGGTAATCATGATGAGCAAGATGAACCTGAACAATCAAATAGCTCGACTCTTTCGCAAATTGGAGACAAACAGGTTCAGGGTATTATGCGATTTTTAAAGCGGGAAGTGGAATCGTTAGAGAGAAGTCGTGTTGTCTCTACTTCTTCTATTAATGCAAAAAATCCCTCTTCCACAACAGCTACTGCAAGAAGTTTAGTTGCAATAAACGAAAAGGAGCAATGTTTGTTTTGTGCGTCAAATAATCACAGTACGAAAGACTGCGATAGCGATATACCTATTACACAAAAAAGAGATTTGCTACGTAAAAACTATCGTTGTTTTCGTTGTACAAAAAGCGGACATTCTTCAAGAAATTGTAAAAGCGCAAAGTGGATTTTTTGCAAAAAATGCAGAGGAAAGCATTCGACATCGATGTGTGACCCTTCCTTTGCCAAAACTAAAGCTATCGCAGCACCGATAGTGAACACAACAAATTGCGAAAATAAAAGTGCAATGAATTTATGCGCCAATTCTGTAATAGAAAATTCAAATGTCTTTCTGAAGACAGCTAGCGGCATTGCCACAGCACCGAGCAAAGATAAAAGTATATTAATTCGATTCATAATTGACGGGGGCAGTCAACATACATATGTTCGTGAGAGTCTGGTGCAAAAACTTAACCTAACCTCTATTGGAAAAGTGAGTATATCCGTCATCCCGTTCGGAAGCAAGGAGCAGTCTCCGTTTCAAACTCTGGACAAAGTGGGATTTGTGCTACTAAGTCAGTTCAACAAAACAAAAAACGTGTACATAGAGGCAGTAGTGGTTCCAGAAATATGTGTAGACGTCCTACCAGCACCTGATAGCTCATGTCCCTCATTTCAAGGAATTCAGTTAGCTGACACAAAACATGTTTCCATCGATTCGGAAGAAGGCCTAAGTGTTCTTGTAGGCCCCGACTTTTACTGGACCATAGTTACCGGCAAGCAAAGGCGCATCGCGCCCTGTCTGAGAGCCATAGAAACCGTATTTGGGTGGACTATTCAAGGGCCACATTTTTCTTTTGGTAAGGATATCGTTTCAAATATAAATTTATGTTCCTTTCCTATTCTCAGCACGAATTTACATCTGCCCGCCCTGATCGACAGTGACATAACTTCCTTCTGGTCACTTGAATCCATTGGTATTCGGAGCGAAGATGCCGAAAATCGTTATATAGCAGAACATCTCATCTCTTCCTGCATCAAAAGAAAAGATTCCCGCTACGAAGCAGCTTTGCCGTGGAAAGATTCTCAAGTGTGTACCGAGAGTAACAAAAACCAAGCAATTAAACGGCTTCTTTACCTTTCTACGCGTTTGTCACGGACACCTGATCGTCTCAAGGAGTATGATAATGCTATACGACAAATGGTCTTAGATGGCATCGCTGAACCAGTTCCTGCAGACAGTTGTGATGATTCCAGACGGGTATTTTATTTACCGCATCGCCCCGTTTATAAAGCTGAGAGTACCACAACAAAGATGAGAGTTGTGTTTGATGCTTCAGCACGCTCAGATGATAACCCATCTCTTAACGATATGCTGCATGTGGGTGCGAATCTGTTACCAGATGTCTTGAAGATTCTGCTCAACTTTAGACTAGGACGAATAGGAATAGTTGCTGACGTAGAAAAGGCTTTTCTACAAATTCTGCTAAGTGAAAAAGATCGAGATAGCCATCGATTTATTTGGTTGTCTCAACAAAAATCGTCAGATGGGACGCCCAAATTCGAAGAGCTGAGGATGACAAGGGTGACCTTTGGAGTGAACTGCAGCCCATTTCTATTAACAGCGACACTGCGTCATCACTTTGCCGAAGAGAGGCATCGTTTTCGATCAACATGTGACGTTCTTGAAGAAGGATTTTACATGGACGACTTAGTGATTAGCGTTGACACAGAAAGTAAAGGACAACGGATTTGCAAAGAGGCTACAGAGATTTTAAATAACGCAAGCATGAATTTGAGGAAATGGAACTCCAATAATTCTCTGATTCGTGAACGTTTTGGTTCCACCGATGTCTCAGCTTTGCAAAAGGTTTTGGGACTCTCCTGGTTTGTCTTCAGCGATGAGATAGCTGTACCTTTTACATCGGTCGAGAGTTTACTGTCTTGCAACATAGCAAAAGCCACAAAACGCATCGTACTCCAGACAATAGCGAGAATTTACGATCCTCTAGGGATGCTTGCACCCGTTGTTATTAAGGTAAAGGTACTATTTCAAACGATATGGAGAAAGAAAGTGTGCTGGGATGAAGCTATACCTTCCGAGCTGTTTGTTGAATGGGATGAGTGTGTCAAGAGTCTGTTGCAGTTAAAGGATTTGACTATCCCAAGGTCAGCCTTAGTGTTTTCTTCTGCGTGCAAAGTCCACATTCATATTTTTTCCGACGCCAGCATGAAAGCCTACGGCACAGTGGCGTACCTACAGAACATCAAATCCAAAGACGAATGCACAGTTGGGTTTTTGTGCGCGAAGAGCAGAGTGGCTCCGCTCAAAGAAGATGGATCTAAAGAGCTTACATTACCTAAACTGGAGCTTACCGCGGCCTTAATAGCAGCTAGATTGTGTTCCTACTTAAAGCGTTCTCTAAAGGTACCTGTTGAACGTTTTCATATGTGGACGGATTCTAAAATTGCACTCAATTGGATCCAAGGTGAACGATGGAAACCTTTCGTGCAAAGCCGAATTTCGGAGATTCGTCGACACACGTTAACTTCAGACTGGAACCACTGTGCCGGAAAAGAAAATCCTGCTGATCTGCTGACTTGGGGGGTAACTTCCGAATGCCTGCGGTTGTCTCAGCTGTGGGCAAAAGGGCCAGTTTGGCTCAAAGATGTCAGTTACCTGTCTAATAACACGTGTATTCTTCCAACGACTGTGGTACCATTGGTCTTGCTTGCAGAAGCAGTTTCTGCAAGTATTGAGCTTCATCCAGTTTTGTGCTTCGAAGACTTCAGTTCCTGGAATCACTTGCTGCGGGTTACTTGCTTTATGTACCGTTTTGTGCATTCTTGCAAGAGAGAAATGAGAAAGGAGTCTAGACATTTGTGTGCAGATGAACTCAACGCCGCTGAATCTTACTGGATCAGGTACATACAGTATAACCAATTTTCAAATGAAATTTGTTTATTACAGAAAGCGAAATCCGTACCTGGGTCATCCGATATTGCTCCGCTTTTCCCATTTTTGGACGATGTGGTTATTACGCGGTTAGGTGGACGCTTCCAGTCTTTACCAGAGTCGATGGACTTCAAGCACCCCATCATATTGCCAACTAAGTCGCATATTACTGACCTCATCGTGAATGACTGCCATGAAAGATCTCTGCATGGAGGGGTCAACACTGTTCTTTCACAACTGCGAACTCGGTTTTGGATCCCTAAAGGACGACAACTTGTAAAGAAGCTAATCAATAGATGCGTCGCTTGCAAAAAGTTATGGGGCAAACCAGCTTCACAGCCGTTTGGTCCTCTGCCCATCGAAAGACTAACCTTGTCAAGGCCATTTGATGCTGTTGGGATAGACTTTACGGGACCTTTGTATACTTTTGATAACGCTGCGGTAGGGATGACTAAAACATACCTCATGGTATTTACATGCGCCGCTATTCGTGCCGTCCACCTGGAGATGACAACAAGCATGTCAACCGAAAGTTGCTTGATGGGTCTTAGGCGCTTCATTGCTAGAAGAGGCATACCATCGGTCATTTATTCCGATAACGCTCGAACATTCCGCCATGCTGCCTTGGAACTTGAGGACAACAATTTCGTTTTTGAAGATGAGGCAATCCGTGATTTTGCATCAAACAGACGAATCAATTGGAAATTTATAGTGGAAAGTGCGCCATGGTGGGGCGGGTTCTGGGAACGTCTCATCCGGACTATAAAGAACGTTCTCAAAGTCGTCATCGGTAAAGCAAAGTTCAATTTCGAACAATTAAGAACGATAATCGTCGAAGCAGAAGGAATGGTCAACGCACGTCCCCTCACCTATATAAGCAATAATCCATTGGATTTCGCGCCATTGACCCCAGGGGATTTCTCAACCCGAGTGAGTCTGTTCCTGGCTCAAATGATATTCAACTTCTTTGGAAGCAAAGAATGCGGTATATAAACGTATTATGGAAGCGATGGCGTTCGGAGTATATGCAACTTCTCGGTTCATTTCACCATGGAAATTATACTTCGTCAAATCAACTCAAGAAGAATGACGTTGTTCTTGTTTTCGATTCTGGAAAACCACGAATTCACTGGAGGTTGGCTGTCGTAGATGATGCTTTTACTGGTCGGGATGGCAAGGTGAGAGCTTGCGAGATACGATACTCGGATCGAACAAGAACTCGAAGGGCCGTTCAGTTACTGTATCCCTTGGAGGTCGATTCTATTCCCTCGGTCGGAGGATGTTGAAAATTATATCATGAAATAACTTGTGTACATATATGTAAAGCTAAATAATTCATGGATTAATTTTATCTCTTTTTTACTCTTATATGTGTATATGATACCTAATTGGAAGTTTTAACTACACATGTGTTTGTATTACTATTGTACTTGCATAGAAAATACTGTAGTTTATCATGCGATTTTTTGGAAAGTCAGTAGCTCTTTATATCTCGTACGAAGTGGACGAATAAATCCTATATTTCTCACGTTTAAGTCTCGGTCTTTTATTCTTAAAGTTTTCAGCCGGAGATTTCGCATAGTTTTTGTTACAATAGGTTTGGAGAATATTTCGGTTGCTCGGTTTAGTACAACCCCAAACTTGTATACCGTACGTCCATACAGGTTTAAGCACTTGCTTATAGATGATCAGTTTATTTTGTATGCTTAACTTGGAATGTCTTCCTAGTAGCCAATACATTTGTCTGAATTTATTTCCAAGTTCATCACGTGTATTTTTATCATGCGGCTTCCATTTCAGTTTTACATCTAATATCATTCCTAGATACTTTGCTTCATTTGCATATGATATTTGTACCGAGTTAATGAAAATGAGAAGGTTGTTCATTTTCCGGTAAGTAAAATTAACATGAGTAGATTTGGTCTCGTTGAGAACAATTCGCCAAATCTTTGTCCACTTGTGGATTTTATCCAAAGCCGTTTGTAGCTTTCCAGTATCTAACTCGACTGAAGAATCTGTAGCTGGTATAGCCGTATCGTCCGTGAACATGGCTACTATGGTACTCGATTCTTCCGGTACGTCTCGAGTATAGAGTAAAACCAATACCGGGCCAAGTACACTTCCTTGCGGAACTCCAGCAGCGATCTCTTTAAATTTCGAGTGTTCGGTGCCATGTTTAACACAAATAATTCTGTTTTCTAGGTACGATTCCAGAATCTTATGCAGCTCTCTCGGAAGAACTTGACTTAGCTTAAAATTCAAGCCTTCGTGTCATACCTTATCAAAGGCTTAAGACATGTCAAGAAAAACGCTAGAATATATCTTTTTCCCCTCTAAGACTTTCTCAATTTCATTCGTAGTTCTATAAAACTGGTTAATTTTGGAGTACTTAGTTCTAAAACTGAATTATGCTCAGGAATTAGGTGTCTCTCTTCAATGATCGCTTGCAAGCGCTTCAATAGGAGTTTTTCAAATATTTTAGATATTATAGGCAGAAGCGATATGGGTCTGTAGGACTTTTTTTCGTTTAGAGATTTGCCTGATTTAGGGATCATTATAACTTCGGAAACTTTAGATTGGCTAGTAATCTTTAATAATCTTAGCGCGGCATTTATAAGTTGGAGTAGTTTGATCAGGGCTTTCTTTGGCAACTCCTTGAGAATTTGACCAGTTATTAAATCATACCCAGGGGCCTTGTTATTTTTAAATTTTTTAATTGCTTGGTTAAGTTCTCCTAGCGACACTGTTTTTATTCTCAAGTTGTCCGATGCCGTATTTATGCCGTATTTAACTAGAACCTTCTGTTAACGCCTGTCCATCAAACGGTTTAAACATTTCTTCTAAGTGCTTGGCAAATAAATCAGCCCTCTCTTTTTCTCCTTTTGTCCATTCGCCATTATTTTTTCTTATGGGCGGATTTCTTTCATGGCTTTCTAGAGGGAGTAATTTAAACTTCTTTCGGCAGTTAAACCTTCGAGATACATACTCGTATGTAGAGATATTCCGATTTTTGTAATCTCGTATTGCTTTTTTCAATTTGTTGCATAAGTGGTTCAAGTATGTTTTATGATGCTGGGGCGCACGGGCTTATTGCCATCTTTTGCGCGCTCTCCTCTTTTCTCTCACTAGTTCTTTTATTTCCGGCGGATATTTTATTTCACTACTTGCTTCCTCTTTTCTCCTAATGGGAGTGTTGTTCCGGGCAGTGTTCTGCAAGACTTTGATGTCGACTACGTAGAGATTTTGGCTACTCCCTTTGTGGCAAAGAAGTCTACAAGATCGGGTGTCTTTGTTATATCCGAAGGCTAATATGTTGGTTTTCTTGTCGAGAAAAAGTCAACTCCGGATTACATATCGGCTTCATAGAGTTGTCTGCCTTTCTTTGATTTACATCTTGGGTCCCATAAGGTATGTTTCGAATTAAAATCACCATCAATTATAAAATTCGGTCTGAGTGAATCAAAGATACCTTTAAAGTCATTCTTGTCTAGCTTGCATCGCGGAGGACAATAAATGGATGCGATGCTGTAGTGCATGTGGGCGTAAAAACGCCCTTTTTGGCTCGTTTGTGAGGTAAGTAATCATTTGCTCTTATCTTTCTGCATTTAGTGATTATCCTGCATGGTTCGCCTGTCGTCTACTTTCTTTCTCGCTTCATAGCGGTTTACTCCCTGAGATTTAACGGTGCTGAAGCTGCTTGCTCTTGGTCGAGACACTTAGGAAATGTGTTCAATACTATTCCATTTTTAATTCTGTTGCTAAACAGTACCTTTCTGGTAGATAATTTCTTAAGGACAGCAGACAGCTTCAAGTAGCTGTTATTATCTCAATTACCTTACCTCCACTATTTCTTATTTCTTGTTTCTTGTTAACTGTTCAGAGTAGATGCAAAGTGTAACTATTTTAATTTATTTTTGTTTAATCTGGTAACTCTGGAAATCAACTTTTATTAATTACATTGTCTTGAAATCACAGTTTCTAGCAAGCTATCAGTTTCATATTTGCTTTCTCATTGTTAACTTCGTGATTGGTCAATCAAAATTGAATTGTCGCAAAAGTAGTTTGACGAGTAATTTTTTCCTCTGAAAAATCTAAATTTAGTATAAAACAATGCTAAATCAAACATTAACTTTAAATCTTTTATTGGGCACATTTTTCAAATTATATTGTACTCTTATTAATCACAGTTCTTTGTTTTTCTTTATTCCAATAGGGACAAACAGAAGACCCGGATCCAGAGAAGCATCCAGTTCCGTTGAAACTTTGTGCTAAGATGATCAACTGGATTAAAGACTTCCGTTTGGGTGTATTTATGGTAAACATCATGTGCAATCCTGCTCTACGGAATCGTCATTGGGTGGAAATGTCAGGAATAGCTGAATTCGACATAACTCCAGATGCTGGTACCACTCTGAGGAAGCTCATCAACTACAAACTTGACGCTAAACTAGATAGCTTCGAAATCATCAGTGTAAGCGCCAATAAGGAGTTGCAACTTCAAGTCAATCTACATGTAATGATCAAGGAGTGGGATACGATAAGTTTCCCTACTGGACCGTATAAAGAAACCGGTATACAGATTCTATCAAATTTAGACGATATTCAAGCTTTACTCGACGATCATGTAATAAAGACTCTTTCGATGCGTGGTTCGGCATTTATGAAACCATGCGAGGCAGAAGTTCTCGCATGGTATGAGAAACTCGTTCGAGTGAATAGGACCCTAGAACAGTGGGGTAAAGTTCAAGCCAACTATCTGTATCTCATGCCGATATTCTTGTCAAAAGACATCATAGCTCAGATGCCAGAGGAAGGTCGATTATTTGCTCAGGTAGAGCAAACCTTCAAACGAAATATTGGTATGATCTTGCGAAATGCATTGGTGATGGAGACAGGTCCAGCACCGGGAATGTTAGAATCACTCAATAAAGCCGTTCAGCTTATTGAAGACATAACAAACGGTGTGAATTGCTATTTGGAGAAGAAACGTTTGTATTTTCCGAGATTCTTCTTTTTGTCTAACGATGAAATGCTTGAAATTCTATCAGAAACAAAGGATCCACTTAGAGTTCAGCCACATCTGGCTAAGTGCTTCGAGGGTATCAGTAATCTGGAATTTGATTCACAACTTAACGTCGTATCTATGAATAGTTCGGAGAAAGAGAATATAAAGTTTGTGCAGATGATTTCTACTGCCGAAGCTGGGGGTAGTGTTGAGAAATGGCTCCTGGGCGTGGAAGTTGAAATGCTTACTGCCGTACGGTATCAAACCGAGTTGAGCTATTATGATTATGTATCCAGACCACTTGACGATTGGGTGTTATCTTGGCCGCAAATGGTTATTTTGTGTGTTACTCAGATATACTGGGCCGCAAGTGTTCATCAAAATTTGCAATCACACAAGCCCAATGCGATGGGAGATTTTCTAAATCTGCAGAATGAAGAATTGACAAAAATTGTCGCTTTGATTCGCCGTAAGGACATTTCGAATTTAGGACGCATAACTATTAAATCCCTCATCGTGATCAATGTCCATGCCAAGGATGTTATTGATGAGCTAGTTCGTGCAAAAGTCACAGACGAATCGGACTTTTTGTGGCTGTCACAGTTGAGATACTATTGGGAGAATGACGATAGCGTGGTAAGGATCATTAACGCTACAGTTCCTTATGCGAATGAATATCTAGGTAATTCGGATAGACTTGTCATTACACCTTTAACTGACCGCTGCTACAGAACTTTGATTGGCGCATACCAATTGCATTTGAATGGGGCACCAGAGGGACCGGCTGGTACTGGCAAAACGGAAACCACAAAGGACTTAGCCAAGGCTTTAGCTGTACAGTGTAAAGTTTTTAATTGCTCTGATGGACTGGACTATAAAGCCATGGGGAAATTCTTCAAAGGTTTGGCTTCATGTGGAGCCTGGGCCTGCTTTGACGAGTTCAACCGCATCGAACTGGAAGTCTTGTCTGTGGTAGCGCAACAGATTCTCTGCATCATCCAAGCTGTGCGAAGTAGTGCTGTGAAATTTATGTTCGAAGGGACTGAATTGACTCTGAATCCTGCCTGTTACGTTTGTATCACTATGAATCCTGGTTATGCTGGTCGTTCCGAGTTACCAGACAATTTAAAAGTTCTATTCCGATCAGTGGCAATGATGGTTCCGGACTATGCAATGATTGGTGAAATTTCGTTGTACTCCTTCGGATTTACCAATGCCCGGAATCTAGCTGTGAAGATTGTCACCACCTATAGATTGTGTTCTGAGCAGTTATCATCTCAGAATCATTATGATTATGGTATGCGGGCTGTTAAAAGTGTTCTATCTGCGTGCGGCAACATAAAGAAGGCGTTCCCAGATGAAAATGAAGATATTCTTCTACTTCGTTCTTTGCTCGATGTGAACCTACCAAAGTTCCTGTCGTTTGACATTCCACTGTTCGAGGGAATCATTTCAGATCTGTTCCCTGGGGTGGCACTACCCTCTCCGGACTACAATCTCATTACTAGTGCTTTTAATGAGATCTGCGCCAAAATGAATCTTCAACCGAAGGAAAGTTTTCTAACGAAAGTCATTCAAACCTTTGAAATGATGATTGTTCGTCATGGGTTTATGATGGTTGGTGAGCCTATGGCTGGTAAGTCTATGACATTGCAGGTGTTGGCCAAAGTACTGGCATCGTTGAAGAACACTGGGGCAAATCCATATTTCCAGGATGTTCAAATGGGAGTGGTGAATCCTAAGGCCATTACAATGAATCAATTGTATGGTGCATTTGACCCAGTCTCGTACGAGTGGACCGATGGGATTGTTGCGACAATATTCAGAAGTTTCGCTCTAGATACTTCACCTGATCGTAAGTGGGTAAGTTCAATTGGATGTAGATCTGATCAATACTGTAACAATTTGATGTCTTTTAAGGTTATCTTTGATGGGCCAGTAGACGCTGTTTGGATTGAGAATATGAATACAGTGTTAGATGATAACAAGAAACTCTGTTTGACTTCTGGGGAAGTTATTACAATGACAAATGAAATGTCGATGATTTTCGAAGTGATGGATTTGGCTCAAGCATCTCCTGCTACTGTCTCCAGATGCGGCATGATTTACATGGAAACTGCCACTTTGGGTTGGGAAACATTTGCTAGGTCATGGCTTAACCAATGTGATGGAAGATGGGCCGACACAGATGGCAAATCTTACGTAATGACGCTTTTAACTTGGCTAATTCCGCCGGTGAGTATTTGTTTTATTTAAATGAATTTAACCTACTATCTTGGTTTCCCATTATTCATTCCGGATATGAGTTGATGTTCTGAAGTCTTCATTTTTTCGAACTTACGAGTAACTTGCTTTTGAATAGTTGCGATAATTTAAAGAATTCGTAAAAAACTTGCCTTGCCTTGTATTACCTTTTTGAGTGATAACAAGTAGTCGTTACCATGTAGAGTAGATTGAATATAGGAGTTGTTGAACTGAGTGCTGAAGAATGCTGCTACACTACTCGTATTAAGCTCTGAAGACTCTTATGGCCTCTGAACTTTTCAGCTACTCGTAATATACAGTTGATCTCCGAATTTCGGTTTGGATGTCAATGTTAAGACAAGAAACAGATGATGCGAAGGAAATTCTTGATAAAAAAAGTTATAGCGCTAGCTACCAGGGATTTCGGGTAAATATCGAGAGTTATAAATATAGAGAGTTAAAAACTTAACTAATATTGTATGTCATTTTGAATGTTTAAAGTTGTTAATAGTGTGAATGTTAAATTAATATTGTTTTCTTTAGGTGTTTTCAGTAGTTCTGTGAGTGAGTCTTTGCAAGCAATGTTTTTTCATGTGTTCCTGATCTTTTCGCAATCCATTAGGTGTTGTATGGTGAGGGTTTCATTTTTGGTGCACAGATGGCACCTGGGGAGTTCGGTTTTGCTAGCAGGTATTCGTGGGTCATGCGTGCATGACATTTTAAAATCGCATCCCTTTCAATCAAGCCAAAACAGAACTATTTTTTTGGAGGTTACGGGTGCAAAATTACAAAGTTGTGTGGCAGCGCAAGCTTTTTTTAAGATCGAGCCATTAATTCGTGAGAATTATGAAACCTGGTCAATGCTGGTTGAGGCTGTGATGACAAAAAGTCGTAGCTGGGAACACATAATCGGTACGGTTGCAAAACCAGAAGCAAAGAAAGACGAAGGAACATTAGCGGCAGCGATAGCACAGTGGGAGAAGAGAGAGTGGGATGCTTGGTCAGATTTGATAGTCGCCATCGGATCAGCTGAACTACCAATTGTACATGGAATTAAGACTACAAATAGTGTGTGGGATAAACTCAGAAGTGAATTCGCATCGACGGGGCCAGTTAAGAAGGCGAGCTTGTCGAAGCGCTTGGTTGCTCACCGGTTGACTGATAGAGACGATGTGGAAAAGCACGTGAGAGAGTTTTTCGAAGCAATTAAAAAGTTACGGGCCATGGACATTAAAATTCATCCTGACTTAGCGACTGTAATGTTGTTGCTAAGTTTGCCGCCCAATTTCGATAATTTTCGATGCGCAGTTGAGGCAAGAGACACCCTCCCGGACCCAGAGACTCTCCGAGTAAAAATATTAGAGGAAACTGAGGTCCGCAATACTCATGGGAAGTGTGATGATTCGTCATCACACGTTTAAAGGTCGAAGAGGTCACAAGAAATTCCAAGAAAGCTGGAGGAGAAGCGGTAGCGGAGGCGCAAGCGATGTTGAGTCAAGAAGAGCCAGACAGCATGACAAGAGAGTCATCTGCCAGAGCTACTGATGACGTAAACGTTCCAGCTGATATGCTTCACGTTCTAGAGGATAAAATTGAAGGTTTTCATGTGGTCGAATCGAACGAAACTGGTCGGCCGAGGTCAGTTGAGGAAGAAGCAGACAAAGCACTAGGAGTCATACAGAAGCGAGATGATGGTCGTTGGGGTTTAGACAGTGGTTGCACTTCACACATGTGCCACACTGCGAAATTCTTCGTTGAAAAGCCAACACGATGGGAAGCAGCTATGTTTGGCGAGTGATGCGAGGGCGAGTGTTGAGGCAAAGGGCACAGGGAGCATTGTCTCGAAGTACGGAAACTCAGTCAGAATTACAGAGCACGGGAGCATGGTGGTTTTCACGAAAACCAAGGCTCTAATTATTGGCGAGAGAGATGGAAAGGTGAAGTTGTAAGCAGAACGAAGTGGACATCTATACTTCGTTGACAGTGATGAGGAACAGTCGCAGCTGGCTGACATGAAATGCACCAAAGATAGCTTGGAAGTATGGCGCCAGAGATGTGGACACCTAAACAGCAAGGATTTATTAGAAGCCTTCAGGAAAGGGCATGTGACCGGTATAAATATAAAAGGTCAAGAGCTTCATCCATAAGACACATGCTTGCGTGGAAAGATGACATCGTTACCGTTTCCCAAGGAGTCAGAACGATGTACCGGTATTCTCAAAATAATATATTCTGATGTTTGGGGGCCTGCCAGGGTGGAGTCCATAGGACGAGCGCGTTACTTCGTGACCTTTATAGATGACCACAGCCGATGGTGTGAGGTGAGGTTCCTGCGAAACAAGAGCGACATTCTCACAGCCTTCAAAGAGTTCAAGAATCGAGTTGTATCATAGACAGGTAGTAAGGACAAGTGCTTGACAAGCTCTGACAACGGGAGCGAATATTGTGGAGGAGATTTCAACGTTTACCTTAAGGCAAACAGGATAACGAGGGGTCTCACTGTTGCTAACACACCAGAGCAAAATGGCGTTGCAGAACGCAAAAATCGCACACTCATAAAGATGGCCAGGTGTCTAATGATTCAGTCTGGGCTGACAGGAAGATTTTGGGCTGAGGCGGTGGCTACAGCGAACTATATACGGAATCGTTGTCCGACCGTGAGTCTAAGTGGTCATACTCCATTCGAAGCGTGGAGAGGGGTGGTTCTGAATTTGAGACACTTAAGAACATTTGGAGCCGAAACATATGTCTTGAATAAAAATCCAACAAAAGGAAAGTTCGAACCAAGGTCTCGTAAAGGTGTGATGGTAGGGTACTCGGATGAGGTAAAAGGTTACCGGATCTAGATCCCGGAAATCAGAAAGGTCGTCGTTTTTTTTTTATAATTTACGCGCGCCTAAGGGGTTAGATGCCCTTTTGCTGTTGCCAGGGCGCGGGCGGAAAGGTAGAAGGAGGAGAAAGGAAAATTGTTTTGTAGTGGTTTGAAACTCATGTGTGTTTGGTTTCGATATTTGTTCTCAGGGTTGGGAGTCCGAATAGGAAGGAGAGTTTTTTCTTCACTCAGAGTGATTCGAGGTATAATTCACAGTATTTTTTTCTGTGCTTGAAACTCTACAACAGCCAAATCTACGTGTCAGTGTTATGCCTTCACACGTAGAATTTTTCTGTCTGAGTTCCAATTACACAAATGAAAAACTGGCTTGCCATGGGCAGGATTCGAACCTGGACCTCTCCGAGTGAGAAGCGATTGCTAGTACCACTACACCACGGCCACCCCACGGCGCGGGATGTAAAATTCTTGGAGAACGACAAAGCAGCACCCAATAAGGATCAGATCAGATGTAGCGAGCAATTGAGTGACAACGAAAATGAAGCATCTAGACCTCAAGAGAAACAGCGGCTACAAGGGAAGGGAGTCACTGTGTACTATATAGTGAGCTGACAAACGTTCTGGAGCAGGGAAGCGAGATTAAGGGTAGTCAAGTGACGGGCGTCGAGTCATCAAATGAGAGGAGGCGCGAACCAGCAACCATCACCATAAAAGATATAGGAAAACCCCGCAGAAAACACATGGGTCCTCGGAAGATCTACAACACCCGATATGCATCCCGGCTGGATGGGAATTTGGAACCTGATGAACTAAGAGAGGACCATTCCGTCGAGAATGTGAGACAGAACAATGAACCTGATGCGATTAGCGAGAACGATTTCTTCGAGAATGAGAAGCAGAACGATGGTCAAGACGTGTTTCATGATGCAGTGGACGAAGTGAAAGCGATGGAAGAAGCTGTGAATTTCGCTGAACTGTCGTTGAACGACGCCATGACGAGTGATCAGTCTGCTGAATGGCTGGAGGCGATTATGGAAGAGGTTCGAAGTCTGATAATGAGCAATACATGGAAAATAGTCGACCGGCCCTATGGTCGTCAAGTAGTAACCAGCAAAATCGTCCTGAAGAACAAGATGAAGCCTGACGGCACCGTAGATAGTCGAAAGGCACGAGTTGTGGCGAGAGGGTTCACGCAGCGGCCAGGAGTTGATTTTGTCGATACTTACGCTCCTGTTGCACGGTTGGACTCCGTTAGGTTGTTGATTGTTTTGTACCGAGTTGATGAATAAAGGTAGGTTTTTTATCTTTCTGTACGTGAAATTGACCTGTGTTGACTTAGTCTCGTTTAGCATGATTCGCCAGCTCTTCGTCCACTCAAATATTTTGTTCAGTGCTCGTTGAAGTTTTGCAGTCGAGGATTCAACTGTTTATCCTGTGGCGAGGATCGCCGTGTTATCAGCGAAAGTGGCTACCAAAGTCTCTTCATCTACAGGTATGTCTCTAGTGTACAGTAAGAATAGGTATGGCCCCAGAACGCTTCCTTGTGGAACGCCAGCTTGAATTTCCTTGAATTCAGAGTATTCAATCCCATATGTAACCCGAAACAGTATATTTTCAAGATAAGATTCGAGTATTCTATTCATTTCTCTCAGTAAAATTTGTTGTATAACTTCAAGCCCTCGTGTCATACCTTGTCGAAGGCTTTTTTCCCTCTAGCGCGTTTTCAATTACATTTTTTATCCGATTGTGAAATGTTTGACCTTAAAGCCGAACTGGTGATCCGGGATCAATCGTCTTTCTTCAGTTATCGGTTTTAAACGTTTAAGCAGAAGAATTTCGAAGACTTTTGAAATTATCGGCAGGAGCGAAATGGGTCTGTATGATTTTTTGTCGTTTGGACTTTTCCCCGGTTTTGGAACCGTTATGACTTCTGCGACTTTCCATTGGCTTGGAACGTATAAAAGTCTCATGGAAGCATTTATAATGTGGAGGAGCTTGACAAACGCTTTTTGAGGTAGCTCCTTTAGAATTTCACTTGTAATCAAATCGTGGAGCCTTATTATTTTTTAGGTTTTTTATTGTTTGCTGTAGCTCAGATAGTGATACGGATTTTATATTGTAGTTGTCGGATCCTGTTCTGAGATTAAGTTCTTGGCCCAATTGACGTCCTTCGAACGGTTTGAATGTTTCTGGCAAACAAATTCGCTTTCTCTTCGTCGCCTTTTGCCCATTCGCCGTTGCCTGTTTTTATCGGTGGCAAGTGCATAACAGGTTTCTTAGTCGACTTCACGGCTTTCCAGAGCAAATAATTGGAACTCTTGTCCGCAGTCAAGCCTTCGAGGTAATTAGAAGTCTTACGGTTCTTATATTCTTGCAGCATTTGCTTTAGCTTATTTGATAGGCGGTTCAAATAGGATTTATGTGGGGGCGCACGCACGTGATTGTTGCCATCTCCTCCGTGCTTTCCTTTTTTCTTGTAGGAGGCCTTCTATATCGGGCGCGTATATTTGCTTTCCGTGCTTTATCCTTTTGCTGAACGAATATGGTTGTGTATACGCTTGAACAACGCTGGGAAATATTGCGACATTACTTTGAAAATCATGGTAATGTTGCAGAATGTATGCGAAAATCCTCATCGATAAACCAAAGCGTGAAAAGCCAAAAACAGTGCGTACACCCGAGAATATTGCTGCTGTGGCAGAAAGTGTGCGTGAAGCGCCATCAACATCAATTCACCGTCGTTCTCAACAATTGAACATTCCGGAGACATCATTGAGACGAATTTTGCATAAAGACCTTGGTAGACGCCATACAAAGTCCAATTGGTTCAGGAGTTGAAGCCAACTGACCATCCAATGCGTTTTCGCTTCGCTAAGTGGGCCTGCGATCGACTTAGAGAAGATGCCGCTTTTGCCAAAAAAATCATCTTTTCAGATGAAGCTTATTTTGATCTTGGCGGGTATGTAAACAAGCAAAATTGTCGCATTTGGGGCACAAGCCGATACACCCAAAACGAGTCACTGTTTGGTGCGGATTTTGGTCCAGAGGCATAATTGGGCCATTTTTCTTCGAAAATGAGCAAGGAGTGGCCGTTACAGTCAATGGCGATCGTTATCGGGCCATGTTGAACGAATTTTTGTTCACAAAAATTGAAGAGGAGGATATTGGCAACATTTGGTTTCAACAGGACGGCGCTACGTGCCACACAGCCGAAGCTACACTCGATGTTTTGCGCCCTGTTTTTGAAGATCGCATTATCAGCCGCAGAGCTGATGTCGTTTGGCCACCTCGGAGCTGCGATTTGACACCATTGGACTATTATTTGTGGGGTGCCGTAAAAGATAAGTGTTACGCCGACAAGCCAGAGACAATTGACGCTTTAAAGGACAATATTCGTGAAGCCATTGGTGAAATACAGCTGCACACAATCGATAATGTGCTTAAAAATTGGACCGATCGTGTAGGCTACTGCATGGCCAGCCAAGGCAGCCATTTGAATGAAATTATTTACCATTATTAACCGGAAGGCTAAAACTAATTATCTGTCAAATCAGACATGAGCTAAGTGTTACCATTCACGAAATAAGCACTAGTTGAAAAAAAAAACGTTAGATGGCGGACCCTTTATATATTTCTTATTGTATTGGCAACCCTTAAATAATAAACAGGCAGAGAGATTTAACACAAAAAAGCTTTTCTTAAAAAGCTCACCTCTTCACTTCGAAGAAGTGTATAAAAGCCGAGCACGATCAAAGCCAAAGTCACTCAGGTTTGGTATTTCGCTGTCAAGGTCGGGTAATCCACTGAAAGGAAAAATATCACACTTGAGCTGATTTCAGTACGACGGTCAGGTCTTTTTCTACAGTCTACAGTAAATCTGAACGAATTTTTGGAAAGTATATTTAACTTTTTAATTTTATACTGAATAAAAACATAAATTTTGAAATAAATATAGAATACTAAATTTTGTAAAAAGTGGGTTTCCTTTATCCCTATATTTTATTTAACAACTACTGTTGTTGGGTTGCCGGTTCAGCGTATTGCTGCGGTTTTCGAACAGCACAACTCGCGGCAGAAAATCCAACAAAGCGGCGTCTTATTGGGTGGGAGTTCCTGCGTGTCCTCTCCTACGATCCCTGCGAGAGCTTAAGTCCCGTGTTACACGGTTATAATAATTGTTCTTCACATACCTTGGTTTCAAATGTCTATTTTGAATCCGTAAATACCGTGGGCTCGTTACTTCTTCATCCTTTTGCAATGGTAACAAAAGTGAAGGAACAGCATCTTCTTTAATTTTAGTTGTTTTCAGAACTATTCCATATTGGATTAATGACAAAATCTCTTTTTCTAAAATGTTTGCCACAAATTTGCGCCGTTCTGGTATTTATCTTGTCTTTTCGGCGGCACAAAAAACGCACTGCTTCCACATTTTACTTTGTTTGGGAAACGAGTTATACGATATCTCGCCATTTTTGCTTTTAGACTTGTTGACACAATACCCGTACACAGCACAACGCATTTTAACTCCTTTAAACGCTGTTTAATCAATTTTAAATCAAAAATGTTGCCAGAATTTGACAGATGCGCAGAACGAGGCCAAAATAATTGCGCCAAGTATATTACCTTTTTATATGAACCTAGGTCCGTCCTCTGTGATACTGTATACGCTGTTTCCAGTTTTTTAGACTGGGCGATGTGGAATCCGAGAACGTAGTTACAATACTAGCTATCGGCTAAGTTGACCCAGCTCAGTGTTTACCATATTTTATTCTTTCGGCCAACGTCCGATGAGCTTCTGCTAGACTTCTTTAAGCATATTTTAGCCAGTAAGGTCAACAAGAGCTCCCTGCTCTAGATCCAGATGTTCAATTCCGCATGATCAGACAAATTCGGGATAGACGATCCTTAATATCCAAGGAAGGGCGTTGTGGTTATTCTTAGACAAAAAATGAATTTACTTTACCTAATCATTTGGAACGCTGAATTCCTGAATACACAAGTGATCCTTTGATTTTTTGCAGTGTCAAACATTCATTAGACGATCATGTAGTCAGCTGTTAAGACCCGGAGAGTTTAGTGTTCTGCGGACTACATTTGATTTATTTGAAATGCTGATGCAGGAAGCTATCGATGAAAATCCTGATGAATACACAAGATATATGATCACCTATTTTCAAGCTGCAGTTCTGTACTCCATTGTTTGGGGCATCGGTGGTATTTTGGACGGAGCTTCTCGTCAACGCTTTGATGCATACTTACGAAAGGTGAGTGGAATATTAGTCGATATCTAGAAGAAAATGCACTTGCATATCTCTTTTGTTTTGTTTTTAGTTATGGAGCCAGGATGAGGAAGAAGGGAATATCATACCAGAGGCAATCGGTCGTTTAGAAATCACTATTCCAAGTGAAGGTGTCCTTGTGGACTATGTGTACATGTTTAAACAAAAAGGTGCCTGGAAGTATTGGCCAGAATTGCTCAAGAAGATGGAACCTGAAGAAACACCTTCCGGAGTTCAAATACCAACTATAGACACTGCCAGATACATGCACCTTCTGGACATGCATATTAAGGTAAGAATCGGAAATTTTGGGATCCCATTCGATCGTCCTTATCGTAATCTTATGCTTTTAGCATGAAAAAAAGTTCCTTCTTGTGGGACCAACTGGTACCGGTAAGAGCGCTTACATCCAAAATATGCTCATGAACAAGCTTTCCCCGGAAAAATACCTCTCCTCATTTGTGACGTTCACTGTAATGATTACGGCTAATCAAACACAGGATTTGCTCATATCCAAGGTTAGTTAGTATGTGACTTCTTAGATCAACTGAAACCATATGGTATATAATAATTTTTTTTAGCTTTTCAAACGTAAACGTGGTCTGTACGGACCCTTGAAAGATCAGACCGCTTTGATTTTTGTCGATGACATGAACATGCCAGGTAAGGAGGTCTATGGAGCCCAACCACCATTGGAATTACTCCGTCAATACTTCGACTATGGACATGTGTACGACTTAAAGGATACCTCGAAAATCCATTTTAAAGACCTTTTGATCATTTGTGCTTGTGGTCTGCCCGGTGGAAGCAGACAGGATGTCTACGCTCGTTTTCTTTGTCACTTTAATATATTTTCGATAAACACATTTGCAGAAGAGACCATGAATAGGATCTTTGTGCACGTCTTGTTGAATGGTTTCAAGAAATCTGGACACAGTCATGATGTGTTCCTCAGTACACAGCAAATTGTCAATGCCACCCAGCAGATATACAAGTGCGTGCAAACAGAACTGAGGGCAACGCCAGACAAGTCTCATTATATATTCAATCCTCGGGACATATCTCGAGTGGTCACCGGTTGTGCTTTGCTTAGGAAGGAATCGGTGGACAATAAGAAGATTTTTCCCCGTCTATGGTATCATGAAGCCATGCGTGTCTTTTACGACCGTCTAGTGGACGAAGCTGACCAGAAATGGATGTTCGAAAAGCTAAATGAATGCATAAGGGATAATTTCAAAGAACGAATGGAGAATGTGTTTGAGCAGTATGCTGACGTGGTAGGCCAAATAACACTTGACCGAATCAATCGAATGATCTTTGGAGTATACCTAGACGAGGATAATGAACCAGATGAGAAAAAGTACGAGGAGGTTACATCAATGGATGTCTTCAGCAAGGTGGCATACCGAAGTCTAGAAGAATATAACGCCACTCGAAGGACCAAGATGGACATTGTTCTATTTACCTATGCTCTGCAGCATCTGAATAGAATCTGTCGGATTATATCGATCCAGAGTGGTAGCGCGTTATTGGTTGGTATTGGCGGATCAGGGAGGCAATCATTAACAAAATTGGCAGCGACTATTTGTGGAACTTCACTCTTCCAACCGGAGATCACAAAGAACTACGGAGTAAACGACTGGCATGACGATATTAAAAGTGTGTTAAAAGAAGCAGGTGGACTCGGCAAACACACCGTATTCTTGATGACGGAGAACCAAATTAAAATGGAACTTTTTCTACAGGACATAGACTGTTTATTAAATCAAGGTGAAGTACCGAATATCTATGCCATTGACGAGAAGCAAGAGGTTTTGGAATTGGTGCGTCTCGCAGCTCAGGGTGGCAATCGGAACATTGATATTTCTCCACTGCAAGTGTTTTCGTTCTTTGTGAATCGGTGCAGGCAGAAGTTGCACATAGTTCTTTGCTTCAGTCCAATTGGAGATTCTCTACGAAACAGAATTCGACTATACCCATCGTTAGTCAATTGCTGTACAATTGACTGGTTTACAATTTGGCCAGAAGAGGCTCTGCAGATGGTGGCAAAAATATCAATGGAGGATGTAAATGTTGAGCCCGAGGTGAAAGAATCGATTGTAGTCAGCTGTCAATACTTTCATCTGAGTGCGAACAAGGTGATTGGGGACTTTCGTACCGAGACCAATCGGATTGTCTACATCACTTCAGCGTCGTTTCTTGAGTTGATACGTTCATTTCGGAATCTGGTGAGAAGCAAGCAATCTGAGGTTATGGAAGCTAAGATGAGGTATATTGGCGGCTTGGAGACGTTGCGCGTAGCTGCTGAGGCGATTTCTGTTATGCAAGCCCAACTGAATGCTCTTCAACCGAAACTTGTTGAAATGGCGATTGCATCTCGTCGAATGATGGAAGAAATCAACCGAGAGACTATAGCAGCAAGTGCTGCCGCAGAGCAGGTGAAAAAAGATGAAATTGTCGCCGGAGCACAAGCTATGGCTGCCCAGGCTCTAAAAGATGAATGTGAAAAAGATCTAGCCCAAGCTATACCGGTATTGGAGGAAGCCATTTCAGCTTTAAATACTCTTAAGCCAGCCGACATTACTCTCGTAAAGTCGATGAAAAATCCACCTTCTGTAATCAAGTTGGTTATGGCGGCAGTTTGCGTTATAAAAGGTGTTCCTGCAGACCGGATCAATGATCCAACATCGGGTAAAATGGTTAATGACCACTGGGGTCCCAGCAAGCGCATTCTTGGAGATATGAATTTTCTACAGGCGCTCAAGGATTTTGACAAGGACAACATCAGTCCTGACATTATGAAACGAATACGAAAGGAATTCATTTCACACAAGGACTTCCAACCGAAGATTGTCGCTAAAGCGTCAAGCGCTGCCGAAGGTCTATGCAAGTGGATTATTGCAATGGATCTCTACGATAATGTGGCTAAAATTGTGGCACCAAAAAAAGCAAAACTTGCTGCCGCTGAAAAAGAATACGCCGATACAATGCAGATTCTTGAGGAGAAACGAGAAATGGCAGAGGCGTTGGAAAGAAAGGTAGCTTTACTGAATGAAGATCTGGAAAAGGCCAACATGGAAATGCAAAGAACCCAAGATGTGGCGGATTTGTGTCAGAACAAACTTATCCGAGCTGAGGCTTTGATAGGCGGACTAGGTGGTGAGAAGAGCCGTTGGACCGAAGTAGCAGCAACACTGCAAGCTACATATGACAACTTACCTGGTGATATTCTTCTTTCATGTGGAATTATTGCATATTTGGCGACATTAATAGCATCATATCGGAATCGATGTGTACATGATTGGTTCCAAAAGTGTCAATCGTTAAGAATTCCTTGCTCCGGGGATTATAGTTTGATCAAAAGCCTTGGAACCGAGATAGCCATCCAACAGTGGAACATATATGGATTACCTAGGGATGCATTCTCATCGGAAAATGCCATTATTACGGCAAACTCTGGACGATATAGTCTATTCATTGATCCTCAAGGACAGGCAAACAAGTGGATTAAAAACATGGAACGAGACAATCACATAAAAGTAGTCAAGTTCAGTCAAAATAACTACATGAAAGTGATTGAAACTTGCTTGGAAACGGGCAAGCCAGTGCTTATAGAGAGTATCCTCGAGGAATTGGAAGTGCCTTTGGATCCGATATTATTAAAAAATACCTTTATTCAAGGTGGACAAGAATTTGTGAGCTTGGGTGACAACGTTGTGCCGATTTCAAGTAACTTCCGCTTGTACATGACTTGCAATTTAAGGAATCCACACTTCCTTCCAGAGACTTATAACAAAGTCACAATCATCAATTTCGCACTGACCCAGGGTGGCTTGGAGGATCAATTATTAAGTATAGTCGTTGCCAAAGAACGTCCCGATTTGCAGAAAATGCGTGAAGTTCTCACTGAACAAGCAGCAAAGAATAAAGCTGCATTGAAAAATGCTGAGGATATGATTTTGAAAACATTGTCCTCATCACAAGGTGATATCCTGGAAGATGAGGCTGCTATTCAAATTTTGGACGAATCGAAGAACCTTTCTGTTGAGATTGTAGCCAAGCAGGCAGCATCAAAGGAGACGGAGGAAAAAATCGAAGCATTTCGTCTGAATTACAAGATGGTTGCATCCCATTCTGCTGTTTTGTATTACACTATCACCGATTTGCCCAACATTGATCCGATGTATCAGTTCTCTCTAAACTGGTACATCAACTTGTACGTATACTCTATTGAGAATGCCAATAAATCCAAGGACATGCAACGTCGTGTCAAGTTCTTAATTGACGCAATCACTTACAATCTTTACAACAATGTTTGCCGATCGATCTTTGAAAAGGACAAATTGCTTTACTCGTTCATTTTAGTTACAAAAGTTATGCTGGACCAAGGTGCAATTCAAATGTCTCAGGTGATGCACTTGCTCACGGGCGGAGGAACTGAGGATGTAACAGACGACCTGCCGAATCCAGACCCTTCATGGATAACTGATGTGATGTGGCAGTGTATAAGGAAGTTGCAACGTCTACCTACTTTTAAGACATTTGTGGATTCATTTTTGGTGGCTCTCGATACTTGGCATAGGTATTACGATCATCCAGATCCGCAGATGCTAGAATTACCTCAGCCATGGGAAAGACATTGCACAGCATTTGAAAAAATACTCGTTCTGCAAACCATCAGACCGGATAAGGTATTTTTAGCTATCAGTCTGTTCATAGTGGGACAATTGGGACAGAAATACGTGACGCCTCCACCATTTGATATTGCCAAGTCGTATCAGGAATCGAACTGCTTGACACCACTAATATTTATTCTTTCTCCTGGGGCAGATCCGATGGGGGCATTGCTGCTGTTTGCTGAACGAAAGGGTTTTGACGAGACCTTCCAGAGTATATCACTTGGTCAGGGACAAGGACCGATTGCAATGAAAATGATTCAACAGGCCCAAGAAAGTGGGTATTGGGTTTGCTTGCAGAATTGCCACTTGGCTGCTTCATGGATGCCAACACTGGAGTATGTTTGGGAAAACATGGACTCTTACAATACATTTAGTGAGTATTGTATATCTTATTTCGTTTTATTGGATTTACATCGCTCTAAATACGAGTACATCAATGCCTCTAAGAATCCTTATCCATATGTACTGTCGCATATGAAGACGAGCATGTAATTCGTTACCAAGTGTTCAAAATTGGTTTATCGAAAAATCTTTCTGGCGACAGCCATTGACGAAGCCTGCTTCTACAAAATTTGTTGCATTATTTTGAACATTTCTGAAGTTCATTGAACTCGAACAGATGCTAGGATTTTCGACTAGATGCACAGCCGAAATTTGAATGCACGAAAACTAGTTCAGTAATTTTGAGAATAGTCTTTCGAAAATAGCTTCAACCTTTCTTATTCTTCTAATGGTAGCTTTTTCGTGGCGTTCTCGTTCTTTTTGACAAGGTACACAGCACCTTTCGTACAAGGTAGCGCTATCTATTCTATTTATTGATAAAAGTTGATTTTAAATGCATCTATACCTTATGGCATTAGCCCAAAATTCGGTGAGTTGTGTGCTTTTGAGGCTTTATTCTAGAGGTACAAACTGGAACCACCAGAGTGGAGTTAATTTGGCTATCCATTCGAATTACGCTATAATCATCCCAACTGGGCTTAATTTTTACATTCACGGATTCACATTCGCAAATCCAGGAGTGCCTGGAGGTCGCCCCTATTCCTCAATTTAACTGACGCCGCCGCACCCACCATTAATTACATGAATTATCTCTCTAGTTGAAGAATCCAGTCTTTCGTGAGGCAAGAGGAATGTCAAGCTTAGAAATCTGATCGTTGTCCATATTAGATAGCCGAAGGTTTTCAACAAATTATCTGTCCGCATGCAAATCTTGTTTTGCGGTGTGGTGCGCCATGGCCTTCCGATCTTTATCCTATTTTCTGGCCATATATGTTGGTAGCATGGTGGAGCGGTTAAGTTTGTCGACTACTACGTAAGAGGGTTTGGGTTTAGTAGGGCTCACAGCAGAGATGCATGGTGTTCGACTTCAGAGGCTTTTATACGTTATTTATCGGTTCCTGACTCTAGTCATTGCCGTCGGTTTTTTTAATAGTACCGGTTAAGATCCCCGAGGGCCCTGTATTAACATTTTCTTTTTCTCTGAGGAAACGAAATCTTTCTCCCAGTTTTTGTTGTATTTTGTAGGCCTTTGTCTTGTTCATATTAAAGCCGGATGTATCGTAGAAGATATCTGATGGAATACGGAACATTATATTACGTTATATCTAGATCTTGGGCTTACGGTCAGATATATGTACGCGATGCATTCATTTCCATTCAGTGGCTAAAGTTTAGTTTCACTTGAAATTTACTTGCAGCAACCTTCCGCTTATGGCTAACTAGTTATCCAAGCGATGAATTTCCCGTATCGCTTCTCCAAAACGGAGTCAAAATGACTAATGAACCACCAACTGGGCTTCAGCAGAATCTAATTCGTTCTTACAATTCGGAGCCAATGAGCGACTTAAAATTTTATTCCGGTAAGTTACTAAAGCCTTAAAAATGTCAAACTACAAATAACCTTCTATCAATATCTAGGCTGTCCTAAACAGGATCGAGCTTTCACTCGTCTTCTGTATGGGATATGTTTTTTCCACGCTGTTGTCCAGGAACGTCGAAAGTTTGGACCTTTAGGCTGGAATATACAGTACGGTTTCAATGAATCTGATTTTCAAATTTCCGTCCAGCAACTTCATGTAAGCTTGATCACGTCCTTAATCATCTGATACCTCTTAAAATTGATAGACATTTTAATATTCCAGATGTTTCTTAATCAATATGACCACGTTCCATATGAAGCAATTTCGTACCTAACAGCCGAGTGCAATTACGGCGGTCGGGTTACGGATGCTTGGGATCGTCGAGCTATTATCACTATTTTAGCGGACTATGTTAATCCTTCCGTTGCCACTGATCACAAGTATACATTTGCCAATGACGTCGCATACATTTTACCCCGAAAAACCGAGCACCGGGAGATAGTGAGATACATTCAAGAATATATCCCATCTTTACCACCACCTGAAGTCTATGGACTGCACAGCAATGCTGGAATAACACGTGATCTTCAAATGACCAACACACTTTTGGATTCGATGATTCTTACTTTAGACAGTTCTTCCGGCGGTGGAGGTGATGAGGATAATGAAACTGCTCTTCTGGGAGTAGTTTCACAAATACAAACTAACATCCCGCCGGAGTTTGATATAGAACGAGCAAAGGAAAAGTATCCTGTAAACTACAATGAATCGATGAACACTGTCCTTGTTCAAGAAATGGAACGATTTCTAAAGCTTCATAAGGAGATCACAACAGCATGTATTGAATTACAAAATGCTATCAAAGGAATCTCTGTAATGACTCCAGAGCTTGAGTCTATTATACAGGCCATTCAGTTTAAAAAGATTCCTTCCAAATGGATGGCTAAATCATATCCGAGTCTTAAACCGTTGGGTTCGTATATTCAGGATTTTTACAAACGACTGAAGTGGCTTCAATTCTGGTAAGAAAATGTTAACCGTTTGGATTAAGTCCTAATCTTGTGTATTTTTAGGTATGACCATGGAAAACCTTCAACATTTTGGATATCAGGCTTCTTCTTTACGCAAGCCTTTCTAACAGGTGCGATGCAGAACTTTGCCAGAAAATACAAAATTCCAATTGACACATTGACATTTGACTTTATGGTCTTGCAAGTCTCGAGGTAAACTAATGTTATTCTGGTAGACTTGTACTGAATGTCAAATCTCTAGCATGGATCAAGCCCCAGATGACGGGGTCTATATAAACGGAATTTTTCTAGAAGGCGCTCGTTGGAACTGGGATGAACAGGTTATCGATGAACAAAAACCGAAGGTTCTTATAGGTGGCATGCCAGCAATTCATTTGATAGTAAGTGATCTTTGGTAAAAAAGAAATATCCAAACGGATAATGAGTTTTGTTTTGTAGCCAATTTTAATGGTGGAACTGAATGAGGGAGCCCGGTATAAGTGTCCTCTCTATAAGACTTCTGAAAGAAAGGGTATTCTTTCAACCACAGGACACTCTACGAATTACGTGATTCCGATATTGCTACAGACTGAACTTCCAGCTACTCACTGGGTGAAAAGAAGTGCTGCTCTTGTTTGTCAAACTAGTACTTAGGGGTGGCTTTGGAAACTAATATATCTATATTTTTATATTGTAATTGTGGCTTTTATACGAGTTTTAAATAAAAAAAAACTGATTTTAAAATCTATTCGAGAAGTTGACAAAAAATATTAAAAGACAAAAGACAGAGGAAGCTATTCAGAGCCTAAATGGTAGAGACTACGTAAGGAAAGCCGAAAACTTCTTAAAAGATTGCTTAAGTTTAATTTGTAGGCCAACTGAAACCTTTACAAATCCAAACAAAATGAACATAAGAAGCTAATTCGGATTTCAAAACTGTCTCTTATGATGAATTTTGGGAAAAGATCGAACATATCAAATAGTCAGACTGATTAAAGTCCACAAAGCTCTCAAATCAGCTAGACTGGATGCACTTACAAACTCTAATGGACCATTAATTGGGAAATATACATCAATTACTTACTGTTCAAGTAAACTGAGTAACACAACACGCCGCAGCTAGTGTCTGTCGTCAACTGTAGTGAATGAACATATTTTTACTGCTAGCCTAGCACTGGCATACATACCTAACTCCTGGCAAACAGTAAGAGCAGCCTTACCATGAATACACACTTGCCAAAAGCGCCAGACCAATTAATCCTGCAAAATCAAGTGGTCATTTGTCATTATTGAAGCCGCACTCGACAAGAAAGAAAGAAAGAAAGCTCAGCAACACAGCTTTTGACCGCATGTGCAACTCGGCTAGAGAACACTGGCGCAGATTTCAATAAGTAATAGCGGGGGTAAGGAGGTGTTACTTACAGGGCGGCGTTCTGTCTGCTCTGTAATGGTGCATGTTGGCAGGCTCCCTACGTAATGGTCTAACATATACTCGTATTTACCTTCAGGCTTATGCAGATAATGCACTTTCTGTCGAATAGCGTCTTGCTACATTTACATAGATGTAAAGCGCAGGTAGTCCTATACGTGATCGACGATTGGTGCTAGTGCTAAGGGCATCACCATCGTTTTTCCAACGAAGCTAAATGTTAGAATCTTATGGTGGATATAAATCTGTTATGTCGGAAACCTCTGTCGGAAACCTGTAGGCTTTCTAGCAGCACCAAAGAGCTCTCGCTAAACATGAGGCTTTCCACCGAGAAGGGTTATTTGGATCTACATGGACATGAGAACACCAACTATACAATACCTTGTGGGAAAAGTTTTCCCGAAATTACTTACTTATATCAGTATTCTAACCAGATCCCAAAAAAGGTCTGTCTTGACTACCGGTACAACATGCACTGGAAGTTTGATGACCTTCCGCGCCGACAGTCTTTTGAGCCTGGACCTATGGACATGGCGTCTGATGAAAAAAAAGAAGACCAGAACTTCTGTTGCTGCGAGGAGAAACCGACTTTCTCAGTGCCGTGCTCCCAAACCGATCTAGGATATGACGTTTGGGTCTTTTTTTTATGACGAGGACGCTAGAATTTTCTCTTCGTTAGGAAAACTTACGTCTGTCTTACAAGCGGAGATATACCCAATGCTGATGGTAATGAACTATATTGTGTAGAATATTGTGTTACGATAGCCAAGAGCGCACAAAACCACCGCGCGAATAATGGGTTTCAAGGCAGCTTGATGTTAAAAAAAATACTTTATTCGTTAACTCACAATATACAACTAACTTAATTTCTAAAACAAATTTTGAAAGAAACCTATCAGTTTGCAAAGGTGAACATAGAACGGAAATTCAGCAGACGCTGATGCAGCATTCTTAGAATTCACCTGTGCAATTACAAAGTATGTGCTGGTTAATTAATTTTGTGCGGCGTGTGGCTGACCTGTGGTGTATTGTACTGTTGTGGTTGTTGTTGTTGTAGGTGTTGTTGTTGTTGTGGGCGTTGTGGGTTGTTATCATAACTCGCGCGTGTGCAAAAAAAAAAGTGCAGTGCAGTGGAAAAATAAATAAATAAATATCACACAGTGTGGGTATCCCACCTCTCCCTCTCCTGGTCGAAGTACTGTTGCTTGCACTCAATCACTGCCATTATTGTATTTACCATACGTATGTAACAACTGATGGATAGTGGATTGTGAGTGAAAATTTTGTTGGTGCTCTCTTTCACATTGTTGTAAGGGCATAACACCTACAACAATTTGATCCGGTAAATCAATGTCAGAATTTTCACTTCGCAGCCTTGCTTAGTATCGTCGGTATTTGTGTTTTCTGTGTTTGTCTGTGATTATGACTAGGGAATTCAGGGTAGACGTAGCCAATATTCGCGGGCTAAAAAGTAATCACTTTTCTGCGTACGTCCACTTCTGTAAGTACAGACCAGCTATTTTGGCACTTAGTGAAACACAGGTAGATCCCAGCTCACACCTCTCAGATAATTCTGATCTGAAGCTACCTGATTACGAACTAGTGCCATTAATCTTCGCTCACCGTGGTCTCGCCATTTACGTGCGTATTGATGTAGCTTACCAAACTCCACCACAATGTGCTCCATGTTCCAATCCGGAATTCAACTTCACGTGGTTAAAATTCCATTTCCGTAAGCAAATTATCCACTATTGCTTTATTTACAGAAACCCAAAAATGGACAGCAATTCGACTTTTAACGAGTTTGATGCGCTGTCTGACTCCATTCAAAGAATTGTATCCCTGTATCCTCATACCGAAATCGTTATTACGGACGATTTCAATGTACACAATTCTGGGTGGCTTCGATATTCTGGACAGACAACACCCGAAGGACGGTGTGTTGAGATCTTCGCTGCGGAAAACGACTTAACGCAGCTTGTAAATGAGTCCACGCGAATACCAGACGTTGATAGTCATACAGCCAACACCCTGGACTTGTTTTTAACTTCTCAACCTGATAAGTACACCGTTGATGTGTCCTCCCCTCTAGGCTCGTCGGACCATTGTGTCATATCAGCTAATTTCTCTTACATCGACCACACAGTTCGAGAAAAAAATTCCTAAAAGAACCGTATGGCAATACGAGAAAGCCAACTGGAGCGGTCTTAACAGCTTCTTTAGAAATTTTAACTGGTCGTTATGCTTCCTCAATAACGACGTGGATGCCGCTGCTGATATGATTACAGACAGCATTCTCTTTGGAATGAGATCCTTTGTTCCTCATCGGATGAAGAGTATCAAACCAAAAGAAAAAGCATGGTACGACTCGAGCTTTAAAGAGGCCGTCAGGGTTAGAGAAATGTTTTTTCGGTCCTACAAGACTAACCCGACAGAGGAAAACCGAAAAAAGTCCAAACGCGCCAGAAATGACTACAACGCTTTTCTTAAGCGTGTGAAATTCCAATACGACCAAAAACTGAGGCAAGAAATACTGCAATGTCCCAAAGGCAGTAACAATTTTTGATCGTTCGTCAAAAACATTTGAAATTCCGCCTCATCCTCCATCCCAACGCTCATTTACAATGACATCCCAGCCAGCTCGACACTCCCAGATTGTGCTTTGTCCCCGCCTACACTTGAGTGCTTCAATGGGACGAATCTACTTTCGCATTCGCGTAGTAGCAAGTGTACTTAAAGATCTCAACATACATACGAGTAAATTCGCTGGTCCAGATGGTATATCTCCCCTTCTTCTGAAGAGGTGTTCTTCCTCGCTGGCAAAACCATTGCGTAAGCTTTTCCAAGCCTACTCTTTAGGACTCAATAATATGAACGTTCAATTCAAGTTGTCTTGGACGGTTTCAAGTCTAATATTCACAAAATAAATGCTGGTGTGCGCCAGGGCTATGTTCTGTCTCCGACACTTTTTTTAATTTTCATTAATGATCTCTTGTCTGCTACTTCTAATCCAATATATACCTTTGCTGATGACAGTACTCTCTGCTTTTCATATTCGTACCCGGACTCTCAGCCCTGCTCTTTGGCTGTAGAAGGAGAACGGCAGGGTATGCTAATCTCATTAAATTCCGATATCAACAGCATAACCAATTGGGGAACTATCAACAGAGTGGAATTTAATGCTTCCAAAACACAATGCTGTCTGCTGTCGTTAAAGCGAAATTTAAACACCCAGCCATTATCCATGAATGGCACTTGCATAGTCGAAACCGAAAAACTTTCCATTCTCGGTATGTGTGTCAATGAGAACTTACATTGGAATGACCACATATTTGATATCGCCAAAAGTGCTGCGAAATGTCTAAGTTTCCTCAAGCGATGTAAGAAATATTTTACCCCCTCTGATCTGGCCTCATCCGCATTCAGAGGGCATTCATCCGCCCAAAATTGGAGTACAATGCCCACATCTGGTCAGGTGCTCCTAAAACATCTCTGCACCTGCTAGATAGGATTCAAAACCGGGCGATAAAACTATTGATGATACTAATACCAGCCAATCAATTGACACGCTCGAACACCGACGTAATGTCTCCTGTCTCACTTTATTTTATAGCTATTTCCACCACCAGTGCTCGACTGAAATCGCCAGTAGCATTCCGCCAATTCAAACTTTTAACCGTAACACCCATAGCGAGACTATGAATGCTCATCAGTATACTCTCAAGCCCATTTTCGGACGTACTCTAAAATATCGTGATTCGTTCCTAAGCCGTACAACTCGCTTATGGAATGCCCTGCCGATCTCTGTATTTCCTAGTCTTTATAACTTGCAAACATTTAAAAACAATGTACATCGGTACCTCTCTTTTCTTCCTCCCTAAATTTCCTTTGCCCGCGCTGTGAACAATCACCTTAAGGGTACACAAACCCCTTGAGCACGCGCTCATTATAAAAAAAAAGAAGCTCCGGATCAGCCAGCCTTGTCTGTCTAATGCGGGTCTCAGGACAGACGGACTAACCATTCTCCGCTACTCGTGGGAACTAAAATTAATTCTAGAAACACAATACAACACATACAAAGCAGGACCCCTTCAAAAAAAGCTCAAGGGTTACGAAACGCGGACCGCTGGAAAAATCGTGCGGAAGCAAAGACCAAGCACAGTCGGTTGCTTTGGACGATAGTATTACACCGAATAAGCTGCAAAATCTCGAACGCAAAAATTCTGCTCTCCGCGCCAGTCTCCAAAATTTGGAATTACTCTGCGCCGAACTTAAAAAGAATTACATGCCATAAAGACGCAATCTAAAACCGAGTCGGACCCGCGACTTGACCGCGCGGAAAATTTAGAGTTTTCACACGGACGAGCAACAGACTGGATACTTACAAAAAGACCAGCTAAGAAACGCAAAGCTGATTCCTCGCCTGAAAATGTACAAAAAGAGACGTCAGCCAGATCTAATACTGTTGAGGTCAATAAAGGAAAAAGAAAAGTAACCCAAACAAAGACCGCCGCCGCCAATAAACGTCTTCGGAATCTCGGACTATAACAAGTTGCACACAATTTTGAAATCACTGTGCTCAACCGACTACAGAGTAAGATCCCGCAATAACGATGCATGGACTGTCAATGTCCTTAATCCAGACAATTACCGTTCGTTTTCGCAAAAATTAAATGCCGAGAAGATTCAATAGCACGCGTACGAAAATAAAGCGGAAAGACCCATACGCATGGTAGCTAGGGGTTTGCACGCCTCTTGCTCTAAGAAAACATTTTATTTGACCTTAAAAATAATCGACGCCGTTAATATACTTCAACGCTGTGTTCAAGGCGAGAGGACGATCTCAAGACGCGGTCTCTCCCTTTTTAGGCTAACTTCCGACAAAACCGAAAGCCGAGAAAGGATTTATTCTATGAATTCAATTTTGGGACTTGTTATCAAATTTTAACCTCCGCGAAAAAACTCGAGGCTGATTCCCCAATGTACACATTATCAGGGATTCAGCCATAATGTGCATCTGAAAGCATCTGACACGAGAGTGCAGTGCCGCAAAAGAGTCCACAGCGATATGCATCAACTGCAGGGGAAAACATCCAGCTAACTATCGAGGCTGCGCAGTCGAGAAAGAGTTGCGAAAACGACAGGATCAATCCAAAACGATGCCTTCTAAAAACGCAGGGCCAGCGAGTACGAGAAATCATAACAGTGGTCTAGTCTTTAAAGAAGGCAAGGATAGCAAACGCGGTGATGGCCGCTAAAATCACCAATAACAGCATTGTGAAAAGTAAAAAAACTTACGCGCAAATAGCGGCGCGAGCAATTGCGACCAACTGTGAATCACCTGATCCTGCCTCAAATGTTTTCTCAGTAATTCTCGAGAGACTAGAAGAACTGACTAAAACAAATAAGATAATAGTCGAACGGCTTCTCAACCTTGAAGCAGATCTGTGTAACTAATCATGAAAAAAGAAGCTCAATATTCTTGCGTGGAATGCTAGCGGCCTACAGAAAAGGTTTAATGAACTAAATATTTTCATTCAGGAAAAAGCAGATGATATATGTTTAATTTCTGAAACTCAGCTGGCGACATAATCACGCGTGAAACTAAAAGCATCTTTTAGTATATCCTCAATCTGGCAATAGATCGCCCTGCAAAATAGAAAAGCACGAATTCATTGACCTATTTAACTTTCTTGAACCAATCTTTATTATTGGTTGCGACCTTAATGCAAAGCACACCTTTTGGTGCTCAAGATGTACGAGTATCTCACAAAAAGGCAAACCTTTTTACAGGGTTGGAATGGAATGTGGTTGGCAATTTTACTCAACAGGCAGACCGACGGGCTGGCCCTCGGATGTTGCCAAACACCCGATCTGATAGACACCTTCGATCTTTCCTTCGATCATTCTCCAATTATCCTTTCACTGTGCGAATCCTCTTTTAAGAAACAAAGACCACTCAGATTATCCAACAAAAAAACTCACTGGAAAGATTTCCGAATAGAGGTTATCGAAAGTACTGAGTTAAAGTGCCGGTTAGAACGCCGTATCGATTTGAAAAAGAAGTTGAACGGTTTGTTGAAGTCATACATCAAACTGCCTGAAATAACACTCCGCGCGAATCCAACAAAGTTGCCAGTATCGGCATAAGATACCCGCCGGAAATCAGGGAAATGATAAGGTAGAAACGAAGAGCGCGGAAACAGTGGCACGAAACTTTGGCTCAACAACATAAAACGTCCTTTAATAGGCTCTGCAACTTGTTGAAAAAGTCGATCAAGGACTTCAATAACCAAGGTATTAATAACTACCTAGAAAGCCTCACTGCGACAAAAGATACCAATTACTCCATATGGAGAGCCCTTGAAAGTCTTCGAAAGCCCCAAACCAGGATGACTGGGTGAAAGAAGATAAAGAAAAAGCCGACCATTTTGCGGAAAAGTTCAAACCATTCGACGGAGAAGTGCTTCCAGAGAATGTCAATACGCTAGACGTGACGACGAACCTTCAAATTGAAAAGGCTACACTTAGGGAACTTAGACAAGTTATAGACACGCTTAAGCCAAATAAAACCCCCGGATATGACTTAATTACGGAAGAGCTACTTAAAGCGCTACCAAAAAAAGGTTTGCTAAAGCAGCTCTATCTCCTAAATGCCACCATAAGACTAGGGCATGTACCGCATCAGTGGAAAGTTGCCGAAGTTATTATGGTTCCGAAACCCAGTAAACCGCTGACTGAAGTAGAGCCATACAAACCAATATCGCTCCTCCCGATTTTATCGACGGTCTTCGAGCGAATCTTACTTAATCGTCTTAAACCGATTATTGACACAAATCACCTCTTGCCCGATCATCAATTTGGCTTTAGAAGCCAACACTTTACTGTTGGCCAAGTGCATCGAATAACCGATGTAATTGAACGAACAATCGAGTGTAAGTTTGTCTGTTCAAGCGCATTCCTTGACGTTTCGCAAGCTTTTGATAAGGTATGGCACGAGGGCATGAAGTATACACTTCGACAAGTCCTACCCGAGCAATTGTCTCATATTTTAAATTCATACCTAGATGACCGAAAATGTCGTGTCAGACATGCAAACGAATATTACAATTTTAAGACAATAAAGGCGGGGGTGCCGCAGGAAAGTGTACTTGGCCCTCTGCTATATTTGCTTTTTATCCGCGACATACCGCAAACGTACGATATTGTGTTAGTCACATTTGCTGATCATTTTGGCAACAGCTAAAACCGTCGAAGAAGCAACTGCTAAGTTACAACGCGCACTTACATGGATTAACAATTGGACAAAGACTTGGCGAATCGCGCTTAATGAAGACAAGTCTGTCCATTTGAACTTCACTCTCAAGAAAACTGACAATCTACCTGTGTTTATCAACGCAGTACAAATTCTTTTCGCGAGTTATAGGCATTTTTGTGTTCAAGCTTGGACCCTATCAGACGCTTATTTTAGGAGTTATGGACAGTTTTGTGTTCAACTTTGGACCCATTAGGGCGCTTATTTAAGGAGTTATAGCCATTTTTGTATTTAACTTTGGACCCTCTAGGACGCTTATTTTAGGAGTTATAGATATTTTTGTGTTCAACTTTGGACCCTCTCAGACGCTTATTTTAGGAGTTAAAGCCATTTTTGTGTTTAACTTTGGACCCTCTAGGACGCTTATTTAAGGAGTTATAGCCATTTTTGTGTTTAACTTTGGACCCTCTAGGACGCTTATTTAAGGAGTTATAGCCATTTTTATGTTCAACTTTGGACCCTATACGACACTTATTTAAGGAGTTATAGCCATTTTTGTGTTTAACTTTGGACCCTCTAGGACGCTTATTTAAGGAGTTATAGCCATGTTTATGCTCAAGTTTAGACCCTCTAGGCCGCTTATTTAAGGAGTAATAGCCATTTTTGTGTTTAACTTTGGACCCTATACGACGCTTATTTAAGGAGTTATAGCCATTTTTGTGTTCAACTTTGGACTCTCTACGACGCTTATTTAAGGAGTTATAGCCATGTTTGTGTTCAACTTTGGACCCTCTAGGATGCTTATTTAAGGAGTTATAGCCATTTTTTGTGTTTAACTTTGAACCCTCTAGGACGCTCATTTTAGGAGTTAAAGCCATTTTTGTGTTCAACTTTGGACCCTCTAGGACGCTTATTTTAGGAGTTAAAGCCATTTTTGTGTTTAACTTTGGACCCTCTAGGACGCTTATTTAAGGAGTTATAGCCATTTTTGTGTTTAACTTTGAACCCTCTAGGACGCTTATTTTAGGAGTTAAAGCCATTTTTGTGTTCAACTTTGGACCCTCTAGGACGCTTATTTAAGGAGTTATAGCCATTTTTGTGTTTAACTTTGGACCCTCTAGGACGCTTATTTAAGGAGTTATAGCCATTTTTGTGTTCAACTTTGGACCCTCTAGGACGCTTATTTAAGGAGTTATAGCCATTTTTGTGTTCAACTTTGGACCCTCTAGGACGCTTATTTAAGGAGTTATAGCCATTTTTGTGTTTAACTTTGGACCCTCTAGGACGCTTATTTTAGGAGTTAAAGCCATTTTTGTGTTCAACTTTGGACCCTCTAGGACGCTTATTTAAGGAGTTATAGCCATTTTTGTGTTCAACTTTGGACCCTCTAGGACGCTTATTTAAGGAGTTATAGCCATGTTTATGCTCAAGTTTAGACCCTCTAGGCCGCTTATTTAAGGAGTAATAGCCATTTTTGTGTTCAACTTTGGACCCTATACGACGCTTATTTAAGGAGTTATAGCCATTTTTGTGTTCAACTTTGGACTCTCTACGACGCTTATTTAAGGAGTTATAGCCATGTTTGTGTTCAACTTTGGACCCTCTAGGATGCTTATTTAAGGAGTTATAGCCATTTTTGTGTTTAACTTTGAACCCTCTAGGACGCTTATTTTAGGAGTTAAAGCCATTTTTGTGTTCAACTTTGGACCCTCTAGGACGCTTATTTAAGGAGTTATAGCCATTTTTGTGTTCAACTTTGGACCCTCTAGGACGCTTATTTAAGGAGTTATAGCCATTTTTGTGTTCAACTTTGGACCCTCTAGGACGCTTATTTAAGGAGTTATAGCCATTTTTGTGTTCAACTTTGGACCC